>JAJMSH010000010.1:0-304707 GCA_030558315.1 Kodamaea suecica
TCACCCTCCTCTCCAACATCACCCTCCTCTCCAACATCACCCTCCTCTCCAACATCACCCTCCTCTCCAACATCACCCTCCTCTCCAACATCACCCTCCTCTCCAACATCACCCTCCTCTCCAACATCACCCTCCTCTCCAACATCACCCTCCTCTCCAACATCACCCTCCTCTCCAACATCACCCTCCTCTCCAACATCACCCTCCTCTCCAACATTACCCTCCTCTCCAACATCCTCCTCTCCAACATCACCCTCCTCCCCAACATCACCCTCCTCCCACGCTGTTTTGCAACTTCTTTTTGCAACTTCTTTTTCCAACCTCCACTGCATTCCTTGCCCTGATACAGCAACCAACCCTCCGGTTATCTTTGCCAAACATCCACCATTCTACCGCACGCATCATCATGCAGTACGATAGCCAATCTGACTGATTTTGACCGTTGCATCTCATCTGTCATTGGAAGATCAAAAAAATCAAGAACGCAAAAGTTCTCAATTAGTAATCTCTTCTCGAGGCACTGCGACATAGCATTGAAGCATTGAATATAAATAGAGTCAGTAGTCCGTGCTTGAACCAAACGAGTGCTGAATCGCAAGTATTTCGATGACAGATAGACATGCATTAGACCTGGATAAGGGACCGTCTGCCGTCGTGCTGAACCAACACCCTTCGTCGGCCTTGCTGGATGAAGAAATAGCTAGGCTTAGGGTCTCCGAGACCTTTTCAACAAAGATAAACTTGCCTCAGATAACTCTCAGAGCTACAATAGTAGGGTTGTTCATCGGCTCCATAGTCTTGATCTCAAACTTCCAATTTGGGTTGCAAACCGGTTGGGTGTCCATGATGTCTCTACCTTCTGCATTACTAGGTTATACGATCTTCAAAATATCGCCTTTCTCACAAGAGTTCACCGACGTGGAAAATGTTTTCGTTCAAAGTGTGGCAGTCGCCGTAGGGACTGGGCCTTTGACATACGGCTTAATCGGCATAGTTCCTGCTATAGAAAAGTTCTTGACTGCGGAGGAATCGGGTCTTGGCCATACCATTAAGTTCTCAACTATGGACTTGATACTATGGTGTATGGGTTTGGGACTCTTCGGTGTCTTCTTTGCAATTCCTTTAAGACAACAAGTAATAATCAAAGAAAAATTACCATTTCCAAGTGGAAGTGCCACCGCTACCTTGATTTCCGTAATGCATGGTACAGAAATTTATGATGATTCTCCTCCAACAGAAAGAAGTATCAAAGCAACAGTTGCTGATGATATGGAAGCATATTTGGACACTCCTGATGAAACGATTCAATCCACTGAAGATTCCTCAATCTCTTCAAGTTCAAGCACTTATTCCTCCAATGTCACTACTTTGGTGATGACTTTTTCAATATCCTCAGCATATACCCTACTTGCATATTTCATCCCACAATTGAAAAGCATTCCGATATTTGGAAGCTACCTATCCAGAGTTTACAAGTGGAACTTCCAACCTTCTCCAGCATATATCGGACAAGGTATAATAATGGGGCTTCCAACCGTCTCCTATATGTTATTTGGGTCTATAATAGGTTGGGCAGTGTTAGCTCCTTATTCGAAATACATGGGCTGGGCACCTGGTGAAATTGATGATTGGGTCAATGGAGGCCAGGGATGGATTTTATGGTTAAGTTTGAGTGTAATGATCAGTGATGCTGTCATATCCTTTGGAATTGTCTCTTTCAGATCGATATTGAATGCCATAACCTTCATGAAGCAGTCCAGAGAAAGACACATCGAAGAAGTCTTTCTTATACATACTGATGATTCTTCCGCAAAGGAGTCTATAGAAGATCCTTTAGCCCACATTCAACCCAAACAATTGATAAGCAATAAGGTTACCATAGCTGGAGTGATCTTCTCTTCGATCCTTTGTGTGATTTCAATCAAGATGGTTTTCGGTGACTTAGTTCCAATTTATGCTACTTTTGTTGCGATACTTCTTGCACTAATGTTCTCAGTTCTAGCTGTTAGAGCATTAGGAGAAACTGACTTGAACCCCGTTAGTGGAATCGGTAAACTCTCCCAGTTGATATTCGCAGTCGTGATTCCTGCAAACCATCCTTCGAAGATTTTGATCAATTTGATAGCTGGGGGTATTGCTGAAGCCGGTGCCCAACAAGCCGGTGATTTAATGCAAGACTTAAAAACTGGTCATTTGGTTGGTGCTTCACCAAGAGCACAATTCGTTGCCCAAATCATTGGTACTATCTATTCAGTATTCTTGAGCAGTATCATGTACAAAGTTTACAATGCTGTTTACACTATTCCAAGCCCACAATTTAGAATTCCAACCGCAGTCATATGGATCGATTGTTCTAGATTGGTTACCGGAGAAGGTTTACCACCATATGCCTTAATGTTTTCGATAATCTTTGCAGTTATTTTCGGAGTAATTTCTTTATTGAAAAACACGGTTCCAAAATCCTCCCAATACCACAAATATTTAGTCTATTTACCTAGTGGTGTTGCGGTTGGTATTGGTATTTACAACAGTCCAAACTTTACATTAGCTCGTTTTGTGGGTGGTGTAATTGCATACTGGTGGTTACATACTAAACCACTGCTGCCACACAAGGATGGAAAGATTGGTATGATTATTTTCAGTAGTGGACTTGTTTTGGGTGAAGGCTTGCTTAGTGGTGTCGCCATGTTGTTGACCAGCTTGGGAGTTCCACATTTTTAGGAGAACGATTTTATTCCATTTCAATTCGGATTATGTTTCACTTTATAGACAATAGAATTTAAAATTTGATAATATTCATCATCAATTATTGATTAGTCCGTATATTTATTTGTTGATGTTATCCAGGAGATGCAATTTGTGATTCTTGAATTCGAACCATTCTCGATTACTATTAATTTCTTGAAGATACTCAATCGGTGATTGTAGGTTTATGAATGCTTATTTTGGCCAAGAGTTAATCCCATGCAGTTTCTACGGAAAACATCGATTACGACTTAGTAGGGAGCTAGTTCATACGTGAGCGAGAAGGAGAAATGCACGATGTGATCATTAAAAAACTAGTCCCAGGCTTTCTACATTTTGTTGTATACTACACCAGCTACGCTTAGAAATCATAGAGTTGAGAGTTCAGAAGAATAAGAAAACCAGAAACTCAGAAATCTTCAGAACAGTCAGAGCTATAGAATAGTAGAATACAGAAATCCCATTTCAAGTTATACAACATATAAAAAGTAAAAGTAAGCTGGGCTAGAATGAAGCCAAGAAGCAGAAAGGAGTAAATTCAAATGAATTGTCAACAAGGATCATAGGTTCAATGGGTTCAACAGTAGAGGCCAAGGATGTAGGACAACAAGTAGGGCCAAAAGACCACGTACCAGTAGAGGATTAGACTTGCAAGTTAGAATAGCAAGCGATATACTCTCACTCTCATCCATGGAAATTCAAATAATCAGCCTTAGATAATTTAACAAGCAAGACTCTTATCCAAAACGTTTAAAGAAAAAATTGATTATGCAAAGGATGTTTTCATCAAGAGCAAACTAATGAGAGTTACGTTCTTTGTCCGCTGCAATTCTTTGGTTAATCAAATAAATGGCAGTATTGAGAGACGTAACACCACCAGTTAAGGTGAGCTTTCTAATGTTAGTCAAACCCTTTCCTCCACCCAACATAATAGATTGACCTTTGTCAGGTTCGATCTTGACGTACGTACAAGCACTCTTTTCTCTTATTTGCCTAATGTTAGCACCCCCCTTACCAATCACTGAACCAATGCTGTGGTTGGCAACGAAAATATCCTGGTTGAACTTATCAGCACTATTCCCTATTGGAACTGGGGCACTAGTGACAACATCACCAACAATTGTATTGCCATGTTCGTCCTGGTAAGGTACTTGAGGAGGAATAGACATTGGAGGTTCTTGCATTGGGTTACCACCGAGTTGGTGGTGTTGATGCTGCATAGGATGTTGATTCCCAGGTGGCATACCGTATTGCTGTTGTGGATGAATAGTTGGCTGGAACATCATTTGGAAATTATAAGGTTGTTGCTTTTGGCCGTATGCCAGTTGCATAGACTGTTGATGTTGTTGAGGAAGTTGATGTTGCATATGCTGGTGCTGTGGGGAAAGTTGTTGGTGCTGTTGGTGCTGTTGAAGTTGCGGGAGTTGCTGATGAGGTGGGTTTTGATACAAGTTGTCCTTTAAGTTCTTTGTCATCATCGAGAAGTTATTTGGGATCATAGGTGGGCCACTTGGAATCTGTTCTTGAGTTTTATGGTAATTCGCCGTGTTGTAATAGAGAATCTTGTTCTTCTTCAAACATTCCTTATGCTCAATCATAACTTGCGCTATGTAATAAATAGCAATATGAATGGAATCACCAACCCCTGTTATTGACAACACACGATCTGTTGAGTATGGTAAAGGATGTTCAGCAGCCTTTAATTTTGCAGCAGAGTTTTCTTCGATTTCCCTAAACTTTGAACCCTGTTTTCCAATAATAAATCCAATCAAAGGATGAGGCACTAATATACGTAAATGGTACTGGCGACTCAACATCAGGGCAGGTTCATCTTCTGGTTCATCCAATATCGTTCTTGAAATGAGTCCAAATGCACGGGCAACGTTTTCTGACGGACCACGTACGGTGACAATACGTTCAGGTACGTTTTTGAGATTTTCACTAACATCCATACGGACGTTGGCTTTTTCACGAATGTGCTTGATCTTATCACCCTTTTTACCAACAACGATGCCTGCTTCTTTGACAGGACAATACATTCTGATTACTATGTAAGTTGGATCATTATCCTTTTCGCGATGGTTTGAAATTGGCTTGGAACCTGAAAAGCTGTCATCAAACTGACTATCACCAGAGGTGATCTGAAAATCAGAGTTCTCGACTGCTCCTGAGATAGAATCTTGATGCGAAGGTGACGCATTGGATGGGAGGGTATCGATGTCAACGTATATATCCCTATTATCATCACTTTCAAGGGAAGGAAATGCAGGCGTATTGGTGACTGCACTGGAAGCAGGATTAACAGATGATGTGTTTTCAGTCGTAGCTGGAACATTATCTTCTGGCGAATAATCAGCAGCATCATCACTAAAGTTCATATCGTCGTCGCCACCAGCTGCTTTCACTGGAACGTCTGCTTCATCTTCAACTACTTTCTCAGAACCTCCGATCACTGGAGCAGTTTGAGCTTGATCCGCCAGTTGTTCGTTCGAGGCCACTTGTTCGCTGTCCAAAGCAACCCTTTTATTCAATTGATCCTCAACAGTGGAGTCCAATTCCTCGTTCTTACGCTTCAAGTTACTCTCTGACATGATTGCGTATGAAGAACAAGAACAACCTTTCCTCTTCGTATTGTTCATTTCTTCGTTTGGATTTTGTCTTAAATTTTCGTCGCCGGATTTTGGGGACGGGCGTTGTGTGCAGGTGAGCATGGGATATGGCTAGGAGGAATGGTTGCAAATGGTTGTTAACAGTGGCCTAACAGGTAGAGATGATGTGGAAAATATTGAATGTAGTCAAACGGGGGCTCTTGGGTGTGTTTTCTGTTTTTTTTGAGATTATGGAGGCGAAAGAGATAAAATTGAGTGTTATTGGCATGCATTGTCATAGTACAATTACCTCGTTTGGTACCACTTTATGAAGGTGCTAGTGTAGGCCCATATGTAATAATTACTCTAGAATTCAGTTAGATTCTTGAATGTGGTGTTACAAAACTACGTCTTCAAATTAATTATAAAGTTCATTAATTTATTAGCCTAAGCAATGATGTTTCCTTTTATTCCATTGTATCATCCCACAGTCGATCCCAGTACAAGACACCAAATCTGGTCCAGATCATCACAAAGAATCGAAGCCAAGATATAGCAAACACAACTCACTTCTGCTGCTGCAATTTCCACATTCTTTGCCTCTCCACTTCCTTTGCCTGTTGATACTGTTCATCTCTCTTATTCTGTACTCTGCCTAAGAAATCTTGCGTGTCCAAGTAACCACCTCTGTTACCAATTTTCAAATCATCCCCAATCTTTCTATGATCAACAAAACTGGCCCAATCTAGTCTAGACTTCTCCAACGTGGATAGTTTCAGTTTCTTGTTGCCTTGTACTGATAAAAACTTATCTATTAGCGAAGGGCGTTTGAGCTTTATGTGTAGTTCTACTGGTTCCTCTATCCCAGGAATTGTTCTCATCACTGGTATAAATGACCGTACTTGTTTTTCTTTGGATGTGGTTAGCGATGAAGTAGAGTTAAGATATGCTTTAGCTTCTGCTGAGTTTGCATCAACTAGTTTTGTTTCTGTTATGATCTTCCCTGCAAAAGCATAAGATGATTCGATTTTGATTTTATCAGGATTGAGCTCGTCCCTTCTTAGCTGATCAGCTGCTGCCTTAGTTGCCTTCTCTTGAATAGTTGCAGTGCTATCTTTCATTAAGGAGTTCCAGTCGTTATTGGTTCCCAATTTGTTCAAGTCACTGAATATGCTATTGACATCAATATTACTCTGATGCTGTACTAATCCCAGTGAGTCAGTGGCATAGCTGCCAATATACTTTTCTGAGTTGTCAGGTAGTTGGTTCCGTTGACTTCTTGTTTTGACCTGTGAAACAGATGCTTGAATACTTGAGTAGTCCTTTTCTTCTTCGGATTGTTTGGACTCGTCCTCTGATTCATCGTTAACTGCTTCGTCTTCTGCATCGTTCGCAGGTTTCGCTTCGGGATCATAATCAACATCTTCTTCTTCATCGTAGTCATCTTCAGAGGTTACCTCCTTATTGTCTTCTGTGTCTTCTGTGTCTTTATGACCTCCTTGACCAGCCTGTTGACCATCTTCTCCAGATTTCATTGAAGGAGTATTGCGAGAAGGTAAAACCTTGGAATCGTGCAAAGTTACGTCCAGCTCCAGCGTTGGTGCATTCTTCAACTGCCCATTCTCCTTCGGCTTCATATTGTCGTTAGAAGGGTTGTTTTTGCGTCCTTTCATCTCTATACTAGAAAGGCCTCGTGAACATACGGACTATTATTTCTTCAGACTTTTCGAATGTTTTGTCACAGAGTCGCGTGGCTCACGACCCAGATTTATATTAGAAACCACTTTCTTCTTATATTTAAGGGGACCAAGTACAGATCATTCACATCCATCTTGGCATATCTAAATCGATCGCCCTGGATTCAAGAAGCACCATAGCAAAAAAATAAAGCCAGTATGTCCTTCGTCGCCGATAGTGAAGCTCCAATCGTCTTGTTGTCTGCAAAAAAACACTTTGACCAATTGCCTTCAGTAGACAATAAATTGTACGCTCATCATCTCTCCAAAGCTTCCCATTGGGGTACTAGAGCCGTCTTGAGATCAGTTTCACCAGAGAGTGAAGGTATTTTTGATTTGATCTTGCAAATCCATACTGCTTTGGATACTCCATCTACTTTTGATATCTACCAGTCTAAATTGAGTAATTCCAATGTCACGTACTACTTAGAGTACGCCTCTCAGTTCCTTTCCAATCTTGGTAACTTTAAGTCATTCGGTGATCAAAAGTTCATTCCAAAGTTATCAATTGAGGAATTTGATCTTTTGATTGAAGAAATTGCAAACAAAGAGGTATCCAGGTTGTATGAATTGGTCCGAGAGCCACTTTACTCAACCAACACCACTTTGTTGGGTTGGCCAGATAAAGGTCATGTCTCAGCGTACTATCCCTCTTCTGTGGCTATCACTAAGGATGAGATTGAGTCCGTTAACTCTACCCTTGCTAAGATCGGTATTATGCCTGAAAACTCAAGAGTTGAAAAGAAATCCGATAAGGAGTTTGTTGTTCACGTAGCCAGTGCTGACGAAATTAATAATACTTCTTATTATCCGAAGGAAGCTTTTCTTACTGCTGAAGGTTCTTCTGTTTCCTTTAAGTTTGGTGATCATTCTACTGAATTCAAGCAAATTGTGGCTCATTTAACAGAAGCTACAAAGTATGTTGCTAACGAAACTCAAGGCTTAATGCTTAAGTCTTACATTGAATCATTTAAGACAGGTTCTATGAATGCCCACAAGCAATCACAAATCCATTGGGTCAAAGATTTGCTGCCTCTTGTTGAGTCCAACATTGGTTTTATTGAAACGTATAGAGATCCATCTGGTGTTAGAGGTGAGTGGGAAGGCCTCGTTGCTATGGTAAACCAAGAGCGCACTGCAAAGTTCACACGTTTAGTTAATGGTGCCACTGACTTCATTGCTTATTTACCATGGGACAAGGTCTACGAAAGTGAATTGTTTACTGCTCCAGATTTCACTTCTTTGGAAGTTTTGACTTTCTCTGGGTCTGGGTGTCCTGCTGGTATTAACATCCCTAACTATGATGATGTAAGATTGAACATTGGGTTTAAGAACGTCTCTTTAGGAAATGTGCTTTCAGCTAACCCAAAGAACCCTAAAAAGAAGGAAGTGGTCACCTTCATTGACGAAAATACTGCTGAGAAGTTCCGCAAGTGGAGAGATGATGCCTTTGAAGTACAGGTAGGCTTACATGAGTTGTTGGGTCATGGTACAGGTAAATTGTTGCAAGAGGAGTCAGACAACAAGTTTAACTTTGCCAAGGACGACCATCCTGAGATCACTCATTGGTATGGTCCACATGATACCTGGCGTTCTTTATTCAGTAGTATTGCTGGTTCTTATGAAGAGTGTCGTGCTGAGTTAGTAGCTTTATTCCTTATTTTGAGTAAACCACTTGAAGTTTTACCAATCTTTGACATTACCTCCGCCGAGGACCAAAGAGACGTTAAGTTTGTTGCAACACTTTTGATGGTTAGAGCTGGTTTCGTTGGACTAGAATTCTGGGACCCAGCTTCGAACAAATGGGGTCAGGCACATATGCAAGCAAGATTTGCCATTGCTAAAGTTTTGCACAAGGCTGGAGTGTTTGAAGTCAAACATACTGCTGCAGACTTCTCTGATTTAGAAATTGTTATCAACGAGTCCACATTGGACAATGTAGCCGTTGATGCCTTGGGAGACTTCTTGAACAAGTTACATGTTTACAAATGCTCAGGTAATGTTACAGAAGGTGTTGCTTACTACACCGACAAGACTAGTGTGACTCCAGAATATTCCCAATTTAGAGATGCTGTTTTGGCGAAAAAGTTACCTCGCAAACACTTGATTCAAGCCAACACTGTTATCAAGGATGGCTCTGTTGAGGTAATTGAATACGAAGAATCTGAAGTCGGTATGATTCAATCTTTCGCTGAAAGAGATGTTTAGACTAAAGATTGAATGACGAAATGCAAAACACGAATGAAGATGTATATTTGGCTTAGATTCTGTAGGGGATGTGAATTGGTCTACGACCGCACTTCATATATTCACACTCCAATAAATTAATCTATTACTGAAACCTTGTAATTCTCCTAGATGGTACTAACTTATTTCTGTCTCAAATGTTTGTGGTTTTGCGTCTTCTGATGCTTTACCCACTATCGCCAACGACAAATATCTCGATCCATGACACTTTTTTGTTCCTGCGACATCGTTCAACAGTTTTTATCGCAGAATTCGAATACTGGACTCGAAAGTGTTCATCGTCCAAAGAACATGATGTCTTCCCAAATGGTGCTACGGTTGATAAGACCAGTGTGGCTGTCGCTGGCATTACTGAGTCAAATATCGCTTGGTTTAAGAAGCACAGCACTGGTGCCATCGATATACAGATCGTTCTCGACGTCACCGTTGCTAAAACGTTCATGTATATTCAACCAAATCAGAGGATTCTCTGAGTCCTCACGTCATTTCAACACTCCATCTACAGAAGACCTCAAATCATCGCAAAGTCTCAGAGCCCACTTGGAATTAGCAAAGATTAAAAAGCGGGATATCAAGCGAGAAGAAAAGATTGAACAAACTAACCAGCTGAAGAAGAGCTTTAGAGAGAACTTCAGGATCATAGGGCGTATTTTGAGATTAGGTAAACCCGATTGGAAACTATTCTTGTATGCTATCATATTCATACTATTTGCTGTTTTATACCCGACAGCACTTGTGAAACTTGTAGGATCTGCTATCGATTCGTACAATTTCAGTCGAATTGATGAAGACGGTAACTTGTTGATATGGGGGTACAAATCAACCACTGTTTTCTACGTGATGGCTCCCTTTATGTGTATTAGTGCCACCTGCTTTTGGGCAAGAATCTGGGTCTTGAAGTTGTTGGGTGAGAGGTTAGTTGCCAGATTAAGATTGAGAGTAATGAAGAACTTATTAAGGCATGATTCTGCGTTTTATGATAATGAGAAGCATAAGGTAGGTGATTTGATTTCAAGATTATCCAGTGATGCTTACGTTGTCTCAAAGTCAATAACAAGTAACTTACCAGATGGTTTGAAGAATATGTTATTTGGTATTATAAGTTCGTACATGATGTATTCAATTAACCCAATGTTATTTTGGGTTATGATGATGATTTCACCTCCAATCACCTTTGGGTCTGTATGGTATGGTGAAAAGATAAGGGCCTTATCAACTAGATTACAAAACGTTACTGCTGGGCTCACCAAAGTGAGTGAGGAAACTTTGAATTCGGTAAAATTGGTGAAAGCATTCACAGGAGAACTGAAGGAAATGTCCAAATACGCTGATCAGTTGAGACAAGTAGTACAGGTGGCCAAAAAGGAAGCATTGGCTCAATCCAATTACAGTGTATCCATTTATACATTGTATCATACAGGGTATTTATCCTGTATTGCTATTGGTCTTCATTTGATATTAAAGGGACAGATGACTACTGGTGACGTGGTAGCATTTACAATGTATTTGGAATTTTTCAACCTGGCATTGTACAGTTTGACAACAACATACATGGAGCTTATGAAAGGTTCGGGTGCTGGGGTGAAGTTGTTCGAATTAATCGATTATAAAAGTGAGGTTCCTCCTGTAAAAGGTGAAAGGGTTGAGAAGATTAGAAATGAAATCGAATTTAGAAACGTTGTTTTCAGTTACCCAACCAGACCAAAGGATATCGTCTTCGATGGTACTACGTTTAAGGTAGAAGAGGCCTCTTCAACTTGTTTCGTTGCACCATCTGGATGTGGTAAATCCACTATCGCTGCCTTACTACTCAGATCTTACAACACTCAGGGTGGTGAGATTACTATTGGAGGCAAGAACATTAACGATTTCCAAGTTCGTGATTTAAGACGTAACGTAATTGGTATCGTTCAACAAGAACCGGTTTTGTTATCGGGGTCCATCTTGGAAAACATAGTTTATGGTTTGACGCCACAACAAATCTATAATCTCAATATGGATGATATTCTTGAAGTATGCAAGCAAGCGAATTGCCACGAATTCATCAGCGCGTTCCCAGATGGTTACGACACCATTATTGGGTCCCGTGGAGCATCATTATCAGGTGGTCAAAAGCAAAGAGTTGCAATTGCAAGAGCTTTAATAAAGAAACCATCTGTCTTGATCTTGGATGAAGCTACGTCTGCACTTGATTCCAAGCTGGAAAACTTAATCAATGAAACATTGAAGGAGTTAACATCCCAAGGAAAAATGACGATTATTTCTATTGCCCATCGTCTATCCACCATCTCGAAGTCCAAAAATGTCATTGTCATGGGTAAAGGTGGGAAGGTTGTTGAAACTGGCACATTCGTTGAATTATTCAGTAACCCTAACTCTGAATTGTCCAAGCTCTTAGATGAATCTCTGACCTTGAAGGAAGACGTAAAAATATCCGATGCAGATATTGAAGAACAAGAGAGATTGGACCGCGTTGCTGAGATTATTGAGTCTACCCAACGTCACCCAACGGAATTGGAGGCCGTCAGACAGATAATTGATGATTTGCCATTCGAATCAAGAAAACAATTAATAGAGCTGCTCACAGAAGATTGTGAGCAAGTTGTGGAAGAGTCCGTATTGGCCACTGACGAACTCAAGGTCTAGAGAGAACCCTTTTTATTTATTCCCTGTATATATGTCTTGCACAATTTGTTGTCATTACTAGTGGTTGTTTTACTGTAGTATCATATATGGACACTGCAATAGGCATCTAAGATATTTTTTCAAGGATATCACAACTGTAATGGTACCATCTGATTGAGAAACATTCCTTCCAATTCATACAAAAAGATCCTTGATTTCACTTACAAGCAGATCTTCAATTCAATCTGAGGAATTCAAAGAACTACAGTTGAGCCTTCACGCCTACAGCTGACTTCTCTTGCAAAGCTGGGAATTTTTCACTTCTTTCTAATGGTGAATCTCTCCCCAATGCCTTCTACATTTCATTCATTTCTTAAAGGACGTGGCATTTTTCTATATGATCTTCAGCTATACGTTGATTGTATGTGCTATAAGTTTATTGGCCCAATGGCTTGGCTTCGCTTTGGACACCGTTCTCGATCTTGATGACCTTGACTTCGGTGAGTCCTCTCTTCTCCGCAGCAGTCTTGAACTCAGGCTTTAAAGCAGCTCTGACGGTTCTGGCAGAAATGGACAATGCCTTGTTTAAAGTAATACCAGCTTGTTTGTAGGCAGACATGATTATTGATTTGCTTGAATGGGCTCTACTGATTGAATATTTTATTTCATTTTTGTTCAGTGTTTCTGGTTTTCTCGCAAATGCGTGGAGGAAGAATTTGATTGGACGTGAATTAATTAGTGCTCACAGTTACCCTAAGATGGCATTCTGAGTACATTATGGAATGGATGTCAAAAAGTGTCTATGAGTTCAATATATATAAGGTCTATAGAGTAAGATAGCTAATGTCGTCATTAAATTGTTCAGTATTAGTTCTTGTTTGTCTTTTTAGCGTTCAACCAGTTGATGAAATCAAAAAACATCGAAGCTTGAATCTTACTGCGTGGATTCATAGCCCAGGTCTTCAAACAATACGCATACAAGTCAATGACTCTCTCCAAGTACTCTGGGTCTAACGAAATCAAGTTCTTGGAAACTATAATACAGGCTTGATTGATGGCTAAGGAGTATGATTGGTTTGGAGACTTATTTGCGCTGGCATCTTCTTGTAATTGCTTTATCAAGTCAACAAGAGAGTCTTTGTACTTGGTTTGTTCATCTTGAGTTGGGAAGTATAATTGTAATTCCTCAACAGATACCTTTGTCTTACTAATTTTGGTTTTCAATAACTTATGAGCCTTGATTCCCAAATTCTTGTCTAAAGTCATGTTGATCAAAGTTATTAAAGGATGTAATGAAGTTAAGTTCAAATAAGATTGAGGATTAGTCTTGTTAAATATTTCAAGCAAGTCCAAAATCCTGCTCTTGAAGAATATCATTTGTTCTCTAGCCTCAAGGACTTCTGACTTTCTCTTTGAACCAGAAGTAATGCTGGAAATGGCTTCGTGCCTCTCTTGGAAAATTTTTGATAATTGTCCGTCCATTTGCATCATTTGTTCATCATCCATTGAATCAGATTCGTACGGCGTATCGTCTTCTTCTCCCAGAGATCCCAAGTCAGCAAACTTGACTTCTCCAGTATGTCCAGTAGGAATTCCTAATGCTTTCGCGAGTTTGAGATTGGTCTCTTTGTCCAAAGCAGCCATTGCGTTATCAGACTCTTCTTCTTTATTATCCTCATCATCGTCCTCTTCGTCGTCAGCTTCGTTGGCTTCAGATTCAGACTCTTCAGACTCTTCAGATTTATCTCCTTCGTCATCTGATTCCTCACTACCGGAATTACTGAGCTCATCATCATCAATTTCAATATCTGGGTTGTCTTCAAACAACTTTTGTTGACCCTCTTTATTCTCTTTAGCAACCAAAACGTCGTATAATAACTGTAATCCATTTTCCTGTAACAATACTTTGCCAGTTGTTTCATTTTTACCGCATAAGAACGATTCCCATACTATCAGTGAGAATTTTTTCAACAAAGTGGCATTTCGAGCTAAGAACGATAAAATGATCTCAATAAGTACAATATCAGAAGTCATTTCTTGATTCTTGTCTTCGTCATCTTCAACATCTTTTCCTAAGAAAGTGGATTCGTAACAGTACTTCAAGTCATTCATGACAGTAACTGCTTCATCGTCTCCGACGTAAAGCTGGATCAATACCATGGAAAATAATAACTCAAAGCAGTAGAATTGGTTTGCTTTTTCAGTGGCATTATCAGCCTTCATGAACTCATGGATGCTCTTCAATGTAGCAACAGCTTCATCTCTAACCTGACCAATCTCTTCGTCAAATTTGGTAAGGTTATGCTGCTTCGCTGAGTTCTCCAATTTCAAAATATACTTGACACAGAAATAAGCCCAAGATGACGATTCTTTTCTTTTGACCATAATAACATCAGAGAGTAATGCGTTTAACTTATCTTGACAGATCTTGGAATACGAAGGAATTTGACCTTCATTTTTGCTGAAGAATCCATGACGGATGAACAACTTTAAAATATCCTCTACAGGCTCGTAGTTCTGGGATTCAGTGGTGAATAGATGCTTGCTGTTTCGCACAAGCAATATCAACTTATCCATGTACCATCTCAAAATATTGTCGTTTGACTTACCATTAGGAGCAACAGGTTCTTCAAGTAAGTCCTTAAACTTACCTACCAACAAATCTTTGAATTGTTGTAAGACTAAGGCTACTTCCGCTCCATTTACATTGTCGACCTTTCTAGTGTTCAAGACAGTCAAAAGATTATCTACTGTCTTTGATTTTGTCAACAAGTCAAAGTTCCAACAGCCTCCATTTGCCTCATTGAGTAAACTTGAAAGGATTATAGGAGCTCTCAAGTAGTTGTCCTTGGAAATCTCAATAAACTTTTTCAATGTCAAATGTGAGATCTTATTCAAGAAACGATTTGCTTGGGCACTGTGGTTGATAATACATCTTAAGAAATTTGGAGTGAACAAGTACTGAATATCTTCAACAGCAAAGATTGAATCTGCAAACTTCGAGAATAATTCAAAGCCCCAGTATTTCCTTTCATTTGATGATTTGTCTGCAAATAAGGTCTCATCCACAACCACTTTCCAGAACTCTTCTAATGAAACTGACTTCACTTCATCGGTCTTGCGCTTCTTGGAGGATTTTTTAGTGGAGTTCTTCTTGCGTTTCTTTAACGGCGACGTCTCTGTATCCTCATCATCATTAAAATCTGAAGCAGCCTTACCGGTGAAGCTTTTAATTATTAAATCCCAAACAAATGGAAGTCTTGGAGACCAATTACCCTTTTTCTTGGAGTCGTTGTTCTTTTTATTTTCTGATTCGTCTTCGGCTTCAACAATTTCAACATCTTTTAATGCTTTGGCTAATACAGGTAAATTTCCTTTGGATAATGGATCATTGTTCTTCCAGTTGGCCTTTGGGTTGGTGATCTGAGAAGATAATTCAATCCTTTGTGGATTTGGAATTGAAAGATAGATGGCTACACCTTCTGTCGACAAGTTCAATCCCTGGTCATTTGTGATTTGCAAAATATGGATCAACACCTTTTCCTTTAATTCTAAGGATAAATCATCAGTTTGGTCTCCAAGGATCAATTTAATAAATTGGCACACCGTGAAGATGGTTGTTTCCCTTAACCAAGATTTCATATTGGATAATTCAATCAAACAAGTGATAAATTTGAATATGACCTGTTCATTTGCCAACTTGCTATTGAATAAGACTTGTGAATTAATTAATATCTGTAAACCAAACAATCTTCCAAATAAAACCGATCTCTCTTCCTTACCCTTCATTGAAGCTCTTACTTGAGTGGTAGCCAAGACTAAATCCAAAAATGAATCAATTGTTATATCAGAATGCTCTTCACGAGGAACCAATTCACGAACGACCTCTGCAAGTGCCATGGAGAAGCCGAATCTTGCACTCTGTCTAGTTGTGATCAATCCTTTAACCAATCTATTCAACGCATATTCCCAGTCTTCTCTTTGATTAACTTGAGTCAACTCTGTCACCAACTTGGTAACAGCTTCGATTCTTTCACCTGAATGCTCCGAGGCGAGTCTATAGTAGTGGTCTTTCAGTACTGTTGACATTAGGTGAACAAGGTTGAATCAATAGTGGAAGTGGTAAATTCTCCATCGCTATTTTTTTTTTGCACCAACACGAGGCATCGGATGGGGTCTTCAAATTGCCAAAACCATTTAGTCTACAAACGGGAAGAACGTTGTTAGAGACACTACCGTTTAGTGGGATTTCCAATACAAGTACAGGAACAAACTACAGTGATGTTTTTGAGTGTTTGCTGGGTCTCAGGTAACATTTCTACATAGCACAGCCACTGCACAGCCATTCGTAAGACTACATTCTACAACTTTCCAACTTCTACTATAGGAATTTATTCTCCAAACAAACTTTAAATAAATTAGGCCTGGTATTGAACCTTAGGGAATGGGAAAGATGGACCAATTTCTTGAATAGAAACAGCAGCAGCCCAGTGACCGACATTGACAGCTTCAGTCAAGTCCTTACCTTCAACCAAAGAAGCAATGAAACCAGCAGCAAAAGCATCACCAGCACCGTTGGTATCAACGATTTTAGAAGCAGCCAATTCGCTTACAGCGAATTCTTGAACCTTGTATTCACCAGTGGCGTGGTCATAAGAAACGGTAACTGTTGGCTCAACGTTGTGAGTGAAAATAACGGTTCTTGGTCTCTTTTCGTTAACCTTTGGTAACTTAGCCAAGTCCTTGGCAATAGCGACTAAATCGCTCTTGTCAGTGGCCCAACCTTGAGCTTCAGCAAAAGCAGCAGCTTCAGATTCGTTGGCAATAAGGTAATCGACGTATGGAATAGATGCATCCAACGGGTCCTTGTAGAATTGAGCAATGAAAGGAGCAGAGATGTTCATTGCAAAGACCTTGTTTTCGGCAGCAGCGTGTACACCAAGTTTCTTAATGGCTTCTGGGGAAACGGTTAAATGGTAACCACCAATGTAATAGTGGCTAGCATTCTTAACATAGGCCCAGTTTTCTGGAATGTCCAAGTGCTCAGCTTTGAAGTGGTTAGCAGCAGCTAAGTCAGTGACCAAAGATCTATCGTGGCCAGTGATCAAAGCAGCACATTTTCCAGTAGCAATGTCTTCTTGGACTTGGTAAGCAGCCTTTAAGCCATACTTAGCGTTAGCTTCGATCAACTTGTCGGCGTAGGCATCCTTACCAACAGAACCAAAGTAAACAACGGATTGTGGTGGCAAGATGTATTGGGCACCACGGGCAGTGTTTTGGGCAGCACCACCGGCGAGAACATGCAAACCTGGCTTGTCAATAATTTCACCATAGATTGGCAAGTGCTTGTCTTCAGCTAAGATAAGACCGTTTGGATCCAATTCATACTTGGCCAAGTATTCTGGGGTAACGTCGAGTTGTAAGTCCAACAAAGGGTTACCTAAACAAACTAAGGGATAAGACATAATGATTGAGTTTGGGTGTTTTATGGGTTGTGGAAGTGTGTGAAATTTTATTTTATTTTATTTGATCAACGTTTTCGTATAGAGGTTATTCTGGCGATGGCTTTTAGTGACACGATTTTTCAGTGTATGAGGACTGTGCACGAGAACAAACTGTTGATACAACTGGGGGTTAGAGTTCGTTTAAAGGGACACAATCCAACAAGGGATGTACCAAGCCGGAATTAACTGGTATTACTTGGTTTTCCGCAACAGAATACCCTTAGTTGGTATGATAACTGCTTCCCATACTCACCACTCTTTCGTTCCACACTACTAAATGTTGAGTACTGCGATTCAGTAGCGAATTTGCATGTGCAATTCATAAAGGACTGTAGTAATAAGAATATTGACACAAAAGAGTATGAAGTACTTTCACCCAGATCCTGGTCCACGAGGTGGCTACATAGCACTGTTCCTCCATTATCTCGGTCCTTGTGTGTCCATAGGATGGGTGTTGGACACACTTATTAGGCTGCAAAATGTCCTCTCCAACAGCGCAGTTCTGAGCTCATATACTGTGTCAGTATTTGCATACCAAAAACGTTCCCAATCATTCTCGATCATCTTGAATCACCCTCAACCTTGCTGTCGAATCTCCTTATCCCCTGTGATCCAAGTTCCGTCCCCATTCCCTCCACCTAACAGATCCATAGTGTGTTTATGGAGTTCACCTTATCCTCTGTATCACCTGCACACAATCAAAATGTCGCAACGCTTACTATGATCATCAAAACGACCCAATCAAATAGAAGCAGTGAACTACCACCACTAGACCTTACCGCATAGCTTTTGACTACATAGCACCAATGTCATTTATCACATCGCATTTTCCGGTGTTCAATGAAGATCCCTTCTTGGAATTGAGACCTTTCCCAGCCGAGCCTTCGAATCTCTTTGAAGCACATTGGCACGAAGCAGCAGCTTCATTGGTTTTCTATTCGGCCTTGCAGCTTGTTTTCAAGCCGTTGTTCACCAAATGGTTTGGCAGCATATATACTTCGTTGCCGCAAAAAGAGAGAATCAATTTCGATATCCACGGGGTATCCTCAGTTCAATGTGTCGTATCGGTGCTTTTAATAATTCCTATGTGGAATCACCCCCAATGGGCAAATAGATTGTCTGATCCTGAATCAGGTATAACCGGTTATTACCCTTATGGTGGACTCGTCCTGGCATTGACCGTTGGTTATTTCGCTTGGGACTTATATGTCTGTCTTCGTTACTTTTCGCTTTTTGGATTTGGTTTCCTTATGCATGCCATTGCTGCTTTATATGTGTTCGGGATCAGCTTCTACCCATTCTGTATTCCTTGGATTCCAGCATTTTTATTATTTGAAATCAGTACTCCGTTCGTAAACTTCAATTGGTTTTCTCTGAGATTGCCAGAAGGGACTGTCAGCAATACTCTCATCATGATAAATGGTTTATTATTGTTGGTTACCTTCTTTACAGTTAGAATCTTGTGGGGTTACTTTGCAGTTGGGGCAGTTGCATTTGATCTTTACAAGGCTTGGGATAAATTGGATGTCCTTTTGCCAGCGGTCACTGTTTTATCATTGAATATGTTGTTGAACACCTTGAACATGTTTTGGTTCTATAAGATGTTGAGAATAGCAGCGAAGAAGGCCAAAGGAACGAAGTCCAAGAAAAGAGAATGATTGAGAAGTTCTTGGAGCGTGAAACTCATTCGGAGATCTGTTATCATTCGATGAAAGATCGATATCGCATGAAAGAGTGGTTACGCTACACCTGTTAGCTTCACCTACATGACCCCACTAGACCTGAGAAACCCAAAGAAGAACTAGACGGCCAGTTTGCTTGATTTTAAGCAACCCAGAAACTGCAAGCACTCAGCAATTGCAAGCACTCAGTAGCTTGCAACATCTCAGTAGCTGTAAACACTCAGTAATATACTACCCTATTAATCCCAATTTCGTCCTTTACACATATATATTTGAATTTTATAGTACGACCTCTTAGGCACACTACATCAATACTACTTCGGCACAAGTACACCAGTAATCGAGTTTTCTTCACCGTTTTATCAATTTAGCCCTATTCAATCCCCCAACCCATAGGCACCGTCCTCCTCCACTCCTAGCCACTGCCCCCAACTAGCTCCCATGACCTTAGCTAAGCTCATTGCTCTACCTGGCCCTGGTAACCTGCAATATACATTGCGTAGCGCAACCTGCAAATCCCTGTTAACAACAAAAAATCTGTCACGAAATCAATCCTTTAATAAAAAAAAACCCATACGTATCAAAACAAGAGGATAGTAGAGGCAAGCACATATCTATAGCAAAAGACAGCAAGATGAACAACGAATACGACTTTTTGTTTAAATTATTATTGATTGGAGACTCCGGGGTAGGAAAATCATGCTTGTTGTTGAGATTCGCTGACGATACATACACACCTGACTACATCTCGACTATCGGTGTTGACTTCAAGATTAGAACCATCGAGTTGGACGGGAAGAACATCAAGTTACAAATCTGGGACACTGCTGGACAAGAGAGATTCAGGACTATCACATCGTCGTACTATCGTGGAGCTCATGGTATCATTATCGTCTATGATGTTACTGACCAAGAGTCGTTTAATAATGTTAAGCAATGGTTACAGGAGATTGACCGTTACGCCACCGGTGGCGTAATGAAGTTGCTTGTTGGTAATAAGGCTGATTTATCTGAGAAGAAGATCGTTGAATACACTGCTGCAAAGGAGTTTGCCGATGCCCTTGATATTCCATTCTTAGAGACCTCTGCTTTATCATCCACCAATGTCGAACAAGCTTTCTACACCATGGCTAGACAAATCAAGGCTCAAATGACTGTAAATGCAAACACCAGTGGTGCCAACCAAGCCGGTAATGGTAAATCCAATGTTAACTTGAGGGGACAATCCTTAACCTCCAGCAACACGGGTTCATGTTGTTAAAGTTGTTAAATTTTTATCCTTAAGTATTCATATCGTAATAAATAATAGTCCCCATACTTTAAAGTGTTGAGAGCTAACTTGAGCCTGTGTTGAGTGTTGTTGTGCTTTATGGTGGAGGAGTTGTAATCGATTACCATCAGAGTTGCTGGGTGTGTTGGGCTTTGAGCTTTGGGCTATCACGATGTGTGTGTTGGCATTTTTGTAGCTTTGGGTAACATTTGGCTAACTTTGGGTTCTATTCAATGGTTTATTGAAAGTGTTTTGGATTGGAGATCTGGTCAACTTTGAAAAATCGCTGGCACAGAGTCTACTGAGTCCAGCTAAATCTACTGTTACTGATTCTGCCAAATGAAATGCTCCTCTCGCTTGTACGGAGACCCGAAGCATCGTTTTCTTGTTCATATACAACGCTGACTACGTCACATCTCTACAATGCCCATTCCCCCTTCACTAACCTTTCGTCAATTTAATCGAATCTAACTACTTCCGTTTCACTCCTCCTTGAAAATCAATATAAATTAACATACTAATACTATTTAATTAACGGATAACATAAACGTAGTACTGGACGTACAATTCACCTTCAGCATCTCTAATGAATCTACCCCTTCCAACGAAGTTTTCATCCTGAACCCATTTCTCATCGTCTTCAGCATCAGCATCAAGAACAATCTTTGGGGTGTTAGTGAGGTCAAATTGGTCGAAATCAACAAGCTTGGCCTTGTCGTTTAAAACCTTAGCCAAGGCATCATTGAACTTCAAGACACCACCATAGGTGAAGTAAAATCCAGCACCGCTGGCAGTCTTTCCGTACAATTTACAGTCCAAACGGGCAACACCTCTGGAAATCGAGGCAGTCAAATCATCAGTACCATACAGAATAGCACCATTAAAAATCAACTTTTCAGAGTTTTCAATTGATTTGATTTCACCGGCCTTGATCTTGACAAGATCCAACGAGAGATCCTTGACTTCGTTGTTGTATACTTGGATACCTTCGCCATCGGTCTTAAGGTTCAAGACAAAAACAGGGACCAATTTGGTCGTTGGAGCATCAGATGGGAAGACAGCAGGGTCGAGGACTGTCATTGTGGTCTGTTTTTGATTAGTTTGCTTTTCAAGGTAGTCCAACCGGTCAAGAGTAGTGGAATTGGGTATAGTGGAGGGAAAGGAAAGGGGTTGAAGAGTGTAAACTTCTGATGTTTAAATAGGTGTGGAGAAAGTCGCCTGTGTCTGAATATTTGTAGGCCCACATGTCGTAGAATGGACCCACCAGTGGGTGGGGGTGGCAGAAGAGATAGTTGCATTCGGATAGCAGAGGAGTTGTTTGAGTCGGGGAGGGAGAAGTGCTGGGGATTCAATGATCACTAATTGGATAATGAGAATCATTTACTCATTTAGTCCCTTACATTCGTACGCTTCACCTTGGTTTCAAAATGTCTCGATCTCTGTACACATAACTGATATGACACTCAATCAATATCTGCCTTTTCAATAGCAACTGTAGATAGGAGGCTTCGCGAATCATACAACCGGTTCCACAAACTTCTAAACAATATGGTTAATACGCTCTTTCGGCATTTCATGCCACTTGTTGAATATTCATAGTACCTTCATTCCACGATAATTAATTATCCTTGGGTCAATCTCCACTTCTTTCCCAATTAGGAAGTCAATGTCAACCCTTTTTTTAGTGGTCGCCTTTTTGGTGGCAACATCAAAATCGTCTCCACTAGAAACAACTGGAATAACTCGATCAAACACTAATCATGACAAACACCACGGACGTCGAAATGAAAGACATTGAAGCTACTTCAACTACAGAGGCTATCCCAATCAGCGAATCAGAAGTGTTGATTACTGAAATTGAACAGTCTTTCATCCTCTTGTCCAAAGCAGCCACAAGTTTCGATAACCGTTACATATCGAAAGTGTTCCGTGATTTAGGTCCATTGAGGCGTAAATTGGCCAAGCATGAGGACGTTTTACCTTCTGTGATCAATCTGTTGTACTCAACAGACCATACATCAAAGAAATACTTGTTGCAGGCTCTTGGATCACAAGATTCATCCACTAGTAAGATGGATGTCGACGGTGGAGACTCAACAAACGAAGCTGCGAATTTCCCAGAAGTCGAGTTGTATGTGCACTTATTGGTACAAGTGTACCTTTTAGATAAGAAGCATTTGACCCAACTTGATGAGTTGAACGAACATATTATTCAACTTATGAAATCCTTCAATAGACGTTCTTTGGATTTCATTCAAGCGAAAATATGGTTCTTCATTAGTAGAACCAAGGAATTGAATGGCGATTACCACTCGATTCGTCCAGAATTACTTTCTGGCTTAAGAACAGCCACTTTGAGACATGATACCGAGACAACTGCTTCGATCATAACTCTCTTGTTAAGAAATTACTTATTATCACACGATGTTCAGCAAGCATCAAATTTGGTGGAAAAGACGGAATTTCCGGAAAATGCTGGTAACTCGTTGGTTGCAAGATACTATTACTACTTGGCCAAGATCAATGCAATTCAATTGAATTACTCGAACGCCAACGAATTCGTCATTGCTGCTATTAGAAAAGCCCCACAAACTCACTTGGCTAACGGTTTCATTCAAAGTGCAACTAAATTAAGTATTATCATCGAATTGTTAATGGGTGATATACCTGAACTACAGACTTTCAAGAAGCACACTCCTAACTTCGAGATCTTCAAGGCATACTTCTATGTAACAAAGGCTGTCAAGTTAGGTGATTTAAACTTATTCAGTGAAGTATTAAACAAGTACGAAAGTGTTTTTTTAAAAGATGATAACTTCACGTTAGTCTCAAGGTTACGTCAAAATGTTATTAAGACTGGAATCAGAATTATTTCCTTATCTTACTCAAAGATTTCGTTGAAGGATATTTGCATTAAATTACACATGGATTCTGAGGCACTGACCGAATATATCGTTTCAAAGGCTATTAGAGATGGGGTTATAGAAGCCACTATCAACCACAACAAAGGATACATGCAATCAAAGGAATTATTGGATATATACTCCACCAAATTACCTCAAGGTGAGTTTAATCAAAGAATTCAATTTTGCTTATCCTTACATAATGACAGTGTCAAGTCTATGAGATATCCAAACGAAGATGATAAGCATAAGCCTGAACCCCGTGATGAGGACTTGGAAGATGAAATCGATTTAATGAAAGCTCTTGAAGATGGCGATTTGGATGAGTTCATGGAATAGGTTCAGTTCTTAGGAAAACACATATAGAATCGAACATACTGAATTTAATACAGAAATGCAACTGAAATGTACATTTGAGTGCCTGGCACCACGATCGTTCAACACCTAGTGTAGGCATTTAGCAGTGGGCATGCGATTTCTTGCATCCATACTGCGACATTTTCTATGTATATTTTGAGAAACTGAACTGAAGTGTTCACATAAAAACCAACGGCAAGTACAATGACTTCAATTGGTGATATCCATATAGACTTAGACTATGAAAGTAATGTAGAAGGGCATAATGATCCCTTCATCCAAGATGAGTATGTTCTCAAGCTTCTGTATCGATTTGATATGTACTAACAAAAGTTTTAGAGACAAGCTAACTATCGAGGAATTGATTCCACGTATCTTACTGGAGAGACAAAGCTTTCTTAATATTACTGAAGAGTCTCTTAGGGAAGAGATAGAGAGCAAACGTGGCGACTATATCAAAGATACCGGTGAAGCTATAGAAATAGAGGAAAGTAGCGAATTGGAGGAAGAAATTGAGGTGAATAACGACGAAGATCCATTAGAAACATTCAACAAGCAAAAATTTGAGTTATCAAAGAACATAAATATTGCATTAAACGAGACTTCGCTCTCATTAGACTTCGTTTCATTATTGGTATCGTCCATTAAGCCTAATATAGGGAAATCAACTATGTCACCACATTTGTTGAATAATATTCCTCTTGGCTCTTTGAATTCTGACAGATTGGGCAAAGAAGAAACTCCAGAACCTAGTAACCATAAAACCTCATCAAAAGTAGGCGAATTGTGGAAACTAGAGTCTATTAGCAAAATCACATCGCTATTCAAGACAGCAGGAACCAATTTTCAGCAGCAAATAAACAAAGAAGAGAACTACTGGAACGTAATAAACCTCGTTAAAAGTAATGACGAGGTGTTGTTCAAAACACGAGACCCAATCAACAACTCTAGAAGTATTGGTGTCAAGTACGGATACGAAGACTCGGGTTCAACTTATTTCGAGAAAGGATTAGCCATATTAAGGAAAGACCAAACTACTGGGGACACATCGTTCCATGCTATGAAGCTTAACAAGTTAAACCAAAAGACTTTCAAGTATCTCAAGATTAAGATTCTAAGTAAAATAGACAATGATGATGAGTTCATGATTACTGGTCAATCACACTTCAAAAAAAAGTTTAGCTTGAGTCAATTTGGCATAATAAACGAAATTGAACAGGCAAGGTTCTTTCTATTTGAAGAAGATTTGTTTTACCAACTAACAAGGGAAGCCAAAACTTTGATCAACTATAACGTGTCCATTATCTCCAACAAAATCATTATTGAGATAAATAATGAAATCGTTGAGATTGAATCTGTTGTGTATGAGGAAGAGGAAGACGACGATCAACATGACGAAGGTGAAGACTCCGATGACGAGCTACATTATCAAAATGTGAATGACTATTCGACAGTAGACAACCGAAAATGTGAATTAATTTTGAATTATTTCAAGTTAATGTTATGTTGCTTCTACAAGTACAATTTGGAGTTAAAGCAAAAGATCCCAACTGTCCACACCAAATGGAAACAATCTAATTCGCACCCTTTGCTACTCCGACCACTCGTCGGTAGCATCAGACATGAACTTAATATCAAGAGTATGCAATCGATCACGGACCATTTGGTGGAAAGATATAACGACAAACTTGAGTCGGTAAATGTTGAAATAAAGAAGTTTGCCAATTTGCAGACAAGAAGTGGCAATCCTTTCCAGAAGTCAATTGAGAGACCAACCACAGATTTCAATATTGTTTTGGTTAGCAAGCAGAATGGAAAGCACTTAAAGATCGATTTGAAGTTGACTACAAGTGAAATCTTTGTTAACTTGATTATATCTTTAAATGCTATTAAATTTAACAACAAGGAGGATTTCGAAAATAATACTCGAGGTTTAAATGTTCTACTGATTAACTTTAATGATTTCAATGATATTGAAGAATGTTTAGATTGGTTCATCTTAAGTTTTATAAATGAATAAAAGAGTGCTCTTACAGTTTGATATATCATTTTTTATTTCCATTATCGACTAATTCACATAGTTGATATTTAACCAACCAATTGGTAAACTTATACATGATTACGAGCATATTGGATGATACGTAGACGTCCATAATTCATGAACCTTTTCACTCTTCTACTTCAACAACACGAATTTGTTCATCATGCAACAGTCTTATCTGCTCAGCATTCTCTTGTACAAAGTTCTTCAATTTGGTATGCTTTTCATCCTTCAAGTTGTTGAAGATTAAGAAGTTGAACCACATCTCAAAGAAAGCATATGTGAAGATCAAGTTATTACTCAAAATAGATTCCTTGACCAGGAAGCACCATACACCCAAGCCAAAGAAGAACAATAATCTCGTTGGTACCATCGTTTCGAAGTATTCAACATTCTCGGCCATCAATGGAACAACTTCGCTCAATGCAAGTGTTGCAAATAGGACCGAACATACGCTCAACAAAGGATTCTTAGGATCTATGCTTGCATAGTTAACACGCATGGCCTGGCCCAACAAGATGACAAAATTGGACGAGGTAACAACTACTGGGTCGGTGGCAAGGAAGAATGCAATTGTGAGAAGGAACCCTATCCTCAAGTACGATACTGTAGTGGCCGTTAAGAACTGCATCGTTCAATTATTCCCAATGGCGTTGGTACTCTTGCTTACAAGTTTTTTGATCTGAAAAATTTTGAGTGTTCCAGATTATGTCGCTACAAAATTTAGCTGCAAAAAAGTCCTACGAGATATCGATCAGCTTCTTGGTACAAGCAATACGCCTATATTTCAATGAGTAGTGGCATGTTTCTATTGATGGTGCTATACTTGGGGTTCCAGGTTGCGGGCTTCCCTTTGAAAAGTGTTGAAGTTGTTCAATTTACGTTGAATCTTACCCACCTATACCACTCTCCTGGCGGTATCTATAAAAGCAGCTTCAACGTCAATGGACAGTCCCCAGGTCCATTGATTGAGCTTCATGAAGGTGATTGGGTTCGAATCACTGTGAATAATTTCCTTCCGGTCTCTGTGACAATGCACTTTCATGGCATCTTACAGAGAAATACTCCATGGTCTGATGGGGTCTCTGGGGTAACCCAATACCCGATAATTGGTGGTGATTCATATACATATCAGTTCCATGTTATCGACCAGCATGGGCCTGCCTGGTACCATGCGCATTATCGAGGATACGCTAGCGATGGCTTGTACGGTCCAATCTATATAAGACCACAGAAGGATGTACCTCGCCCATATTCGCTGATAACTAACGATTCAATTGACCTTCAATTGATAGATAGGCTAGAGAAGTCTCCTTTGAACTTGATGGCAGATGATTTATTTGACACTCCTACCGACGATATAATTGCAAGGATGAAGCACTTCGGTGTAGATCCGGTTTGCATTCAAGGGATCTTAATAAATGGTATGGGAAGGGTCTACTGCCATGACTTCACCCAGCTCTCTAAATTCGATAGCTATGGGTGTACAAAGGATAATATGACAAATGGGTTCGCTGATCTCCGTGGGACACTAAACAACTTTGCGATGCGTAATCCTGGGTATCTGGATCAGTGTCAGCCAACCTATACTGAATTGTTTTCATTATACACCAACAACCATACTTGGCAGTACCTCAATGTGATCAACTCAGGTGGACAATACACCAAATCGTTCTCAATCGACGACCATCAATTACAGATTATAGCAGTTGATGGTGTCTTTGTGAATCCAGTAGTAGTTGAGAAAATACAGATTCCTGTAGGGAGTCGTATAAGCATGCTAGTGCAAACATTACTCTCTGAACATGCCAATTCAGGGTACCCTTTTAAGATGAGATTTGCAGCTGTTCGTTGCCCGCAATACATCGAAGGAATCGCATTGCTAAGGTATGGAAATGACACGAGAGACGTAAAGGATGTCACGGATGTCGAACCTGAAGTGCTGAAAATCTACGTTGATAATGGGACTCCATATCAGAACTTCCATGGTGGAAGTATCAATAACGCAAGATCGATTGAGATACAATCGTTGCGTCCCCTAACGCAAACAAACACTCATAAGGGGCCATCCAAGCATACCTTTAGATTGTATATGAATAGAACAGGAGTAATCAACTTCACGATGTTCAAAGACGGAGCTGAGCTTCCTTTGCATTATGAAATGAACGAGCCGTTACTATTCCAGGCACAAAGAAACGACTTGGGGTTTTCCAATTTCTCATCCGCATTGTCAAGTTATGAAATCAAGACTGGAGACATAGTTGATGTAGTATTGGATAACTATCGAAAATATAACCATCCTGTCCATCTTCACGGGCATTTATTTCATTTGATAAGTTTCAGCACCAAGACCAATTTTCCATTCAACAATACTGAAGAGGCAATTACTGCAATGTACCCAAATCTAAACTTTATAAATCCTCCACATTATGACCTGACACTAGTTCCTCCTGGTGGACATGCGGTTATTCGCTTTGTAGCTGATAATCCAGGAGTTTGGATGATCCATTGTCATAACCTCAGTCACTTGCTTGGGGGTATGGGTGCTATTCTATTTGAACTGGTAGACGAAATACCTCCAATCCCACCATACTTGATGACGCAGGCTCATGCTGATTTTCATTTGCCTTATGGCATCACAGATATCCACGACGATTGGCATGATCATAGAATGGATGTAGAACAGAAGTATTGACACACATTCGTACGCATAAATATATTTGGTATCTCCTAATTAAGATTTTTTTTGCAGCCACTCTCATTAACCAAATCCAATGATACTTTTTACTGTTACTTCTCTTTACTTCATACGTTGTACATTAACAACATATAGCACATTCTAATGGGTTCCCAATCAAATTTCCATAGCATTCAAGACAAATCTTCCAGGTTTCGTCGCTCAAAACAGAACGAGCCTGAAGGGGATTTCAAAGTGTCAACCGCTCAATTTTACTTGGAGCCAAAGTTCCGGAACCCAACAAAGGATAGCCCAAGAGAAGTCCCAAAAAACCCAAATAATCCAAATAAAGCGACTTCCTATGTGTCTGATTTGATAGGTGGAGCAGTTTATGCTTTGTTAGACGTCGTTGCTGTTCTAAGTGCAGAGTATGTTGTTGTGAACAAGTTTGTTCAGTGAGTTTTACCACTATTTTCAACTTTGGGTGCAAAATTTACAAAATGTGTGTAATTAACAACTAACCATTTAGCATCATCTTGACAACATATATATCGACAAAGACACATTTGGACCGAATGAGCCTGTTCTTGACTAAAGCAAAGTTTAGGACACTTGTTTATACTGTAAGTAAACCATTTTATTCTTTGGAGAAAATATATATACTAACATACAGTTAATCTTCATATGTCTCTTACCAGTGTTCTTCGCTGTGTCTTCAGGTTCATTTGCAATGGTTGCAGTCTCTTCAATGACAATTGCAATGTTTTCAGTTGCTGGGTTAATTAATTTCCTTATTTTATCGTCTGTTCTTGTTCCCACAGTGGTAGTCGTATGGATGCTGATGAACACATTTGCAATGTTGATGCAATTGCATGTTCCAGATGGAGGTTTCCACCGCTTGTTCAACACCGTTGGAGTTATCAGAATGAAATTACGTCAAGGGAGAAGAAGCTTGCTTATGCCAATCGGGTTGTCTTCTGCCCCCAATGATTTCATTGAGACTCCAAGCCCTGCAATTGCTCGAATGGCTTTGGGTTTACAACATGCGAACGACTTCTCCATGGAACCTGTTGATGAAGGAAACCTTGAGCCGCCCACTCTCTGAAGTCTTGAAGATCTACAGTGAGGAAGACATGCTGGAAGTAGAAGAGTTGAAGGTGGGCAAATTGCCCTTAGAAAAGGAATATAAAGCATTAGCATTTGTACACTTTATGAACTCGCCATAGGTGACATACATAATAGTGAAACAGGTATTTAGGCATTAAGCATAACGTCTGTTCAAAATAGTTTAATAACATGCTTTCAACTTCCCCAGTCTGATACTGAAGAACGCACTCTCCATTGAACCCCAAGTGCCAACTACATCCCAATAAGCCATAGGCAGCATACACTGTAGTACCCTCTTCCAAGGCCTGATTGCTGCAAAATCTCACCACATTCTATGCACTACGGACCACGTCAAAGAAAAAGTGCCAACAAACCACTGAAAAAATTAGTTCGAGGTACCACTAGTGCTTGATACCTACACATATTCTCCGTCAATAGTATGAAGTTTTCGATAATAGCTCCATTGGCGCAATTGGCTGGACTTGCCTTCGCATACACTATTTCCGAAGGATCGGTTAAAGTGGGCTCACAAATGGTCAGCTTTGGGGAATTCAATACCCAGGAAATCAAACAAATCGATATTGAACACCCAAAGGAGAGGATCGAATTGGCTGTCAAATTGAATGAAGTCACTTCGCATCCACACCAATTGCTCGTTGCAATCTCAAGCATCGCAAACCCTGGAATCGTGACCCATTTCGTTCCTACTTTCACCTCTCCTGATATTAGGTTGTCAATACTTGTTGGCAAATTACCTGAAGTTTTAAAGACTCAGGGTGTGTTGTCTTTGGACTTAATAATCGCTGACTCCTCCAATACCTTGTACCAGCACTTGGCTCAACTTATCCCTGGTGAAGATCTTAAAGCTAGTGCTAAATATACTGAAAAACCAAGAATTGGATATAAGGAAGAAATCCACCACATTTTCAGAGAAGACCCCGCTACTGTTAACGCAATTATACCTCTTGTTTTCATTGCAGGTGCTGTTGTGTTGACTCTTGTGTTGTTTGGTTCTTGGGTTGGGATTGTCGGTACCAAGGAATTGTTCAGTTCTTTCAACACTATTTCCATTGTTCAATTGAGTTATAATGTTTCCTTCTTGTTGTCTATCTTTGGGCTTGAATATACCTTCGCTAAGTACTATTTGGGACAATCCATATTCACCACGTTGTTCAACTCTTTCATTCTTGGAATCCCAAGTGTATTCTTTGGGTCTAAGGTATTGAGGTACTTAGGTGCTAGACGTAAGGCTGGTAGGTTTTAAATTACGGTGAAGCAATACAATATAAGCAGTGCAATATATGTAGAAGTAACTGTAGCTTACAAATATCCTTATAGCTCTAGGGCATTCATAAAGAAGTAATAAATTAAGTTGAGTACTTGGGTACTGATATGAAATATATATACACACATCACGATCCAGTAACGCCACAATCCAGTAACACCACGTACAAGATACGATCAGCCTCAAGTACTTCATGTGTCTCCAACTAGTCATTGGCGAAGGTATTTTCAATCCACTTGAATTGGTTCCATATATCGAATAGACTCCACATCCCATTCTCCATAGAATGCACTGCAACCACCTTTCCAGTTATTAGACCCATTGGCAACACCGAATATGATCTGGAATCTAGTGAATGACACAAATTATCTCCAGTACACCACACATGGCCCTCTGGCACCGTTATATAATGATTGAATCCGTCATTCTCAGATACCTTCGCAGGTGAATTCGTCAATGGTGATGAACTTGAGGGATCAACCAATATCACATCCCCAGGCATGCCGGTTATTCTCTTGCAAACCCTATGACCAGGATCACTTGGTTTGACCGCAACGATGCAGTCTCCTATATTGACATCTCTTCCAAACCTGTATCGCTTCAAAACATGTACATAGTCATTGATTGAGTGAACTGTGGGGAGCATGGATTCTCCTCTTGTTTCGGTGCATTCGTACACATATTCATGAACCAAGTGCTGAGCACAACCTACTCGTACGGCCCAAGACAATGTAGATCCGATAAACCTCCAGTTTTCCTTCAAAGCCCACATCTCGTCTGAAGTGGTGCTTGTGCCATATATTTGGTGATTGTAATTTTCAGAAATGTTTTCCAAATATCGCGAGTTCGAGTTTGAGGTGTCGATAATGGATTGAGAAGATAGAAGTAGTTACACATTGTGATGAGAGGAGACACAGCTTTAGCAGTTTATTAGAATAGACTTTGAACCGGTTGGCTCACTCATAACTGTCGCTATCGGTAGGCTAGTTCAAGTTCAGTAAACTGATCGATGTCAACTTTTAACATCACAACTACAAGTGCATAAAGACTTTATAGATTGAAACAAAACTACAATTATTGAACCAAAGAATTATAATTTATTATACAAATAGAAAGAAGAAACTAGCAAGGTTAGACAAAACATCTGAACAATCTAGTAAACGTAACCCAAAATCTTACCAGAGACATGCTTTCTTCTAGCTTCTTCGTGGTCCATAATTCCAGAAGAGGTGGTTAAAATAACAAAACCAAACTGTCTAGCTGGCAACAAGTTGTCAGTCCATCTTTCAATGTCATCGATTTTGACATTGAATCTTGGGGTAATGACACCACATTTGTTCAATCTACCATTCAATTGAACAACGATCTTTCCCGATCTATGGTCATCGATAAGTTCGAATTCGCCAATGTAACCTGATTTGTTTGTTAGTATTGATTTGCAAAAAATCTCTAGTGTTGAACATGGTTGAGAGTAGGTAGATGTTAAGGAAAAGTAAACGGTCAAAGATAATAGATGTACCCCTTGGCACTATCAGGATCGTGTAAGAAATCGTTTCCACATTTTTCTCCGGGATACTTAAAAGACAGAAAGGGACTGAACACCGATCTAGCCATCCAGTTATCAACCCCGGGATAGTATGTAAAATACACCATAGCTAAATGGTGAATCAGTAGAAATGTGTTTGTTCAACATGGATAGGGCAATAACAAAAAAAACATACCGTGCTTTTGCATGACAGTCAAGAACTTGATGATAACCTTTGAGGAAGGTCTGATCAACACTTGACGTTTACCAGTCTTTTCAGCGTTGTTAATAGCATTTAAGGCATCAGCCAAAACAGAAGTTCTAGTCATTTTTGATCTAAACAGAAACGTTAGTATACAGCCTCCCTAATGATAACAACATAAAGCATCATGAGTGTCCATACGAGAGTATGGATTCATGAGCCCACTTAATTCGACGAAAAGGTATGAGGTATCTAGTGTCTCGGAATCGTTCACCGCATGTTGAATGTTAGGTGTGACATCCCGTTTGTTTCGTTCCACGAAAGAAGAAAACAAACAAAAAACCATATCACTGGGTATCATCTCTCAAAACGATATTGTCTCGAGAGTTGAAACTGGTGATACTAATCTTTCAAGACTACTGGATTTTCATACCCGTATGCTTTAAATCAGGGTAGGAATAACTGGGGGGTATTGAAGCCCCCCCATCATGATGGATAAGTTGCACTATATTTGTTTAACTACATACTATTTCAGTATAAGTAGATTTTGATAAATAATATTTAAACGAATTTAGAAGGGGAACCGTTCTTCTTTTATACTCTCGAGTGTCGAGTATGAAAATTTTTTCACGACTTTCAGTATGAAAAGTACCTAAAAAGGAGGGTACACAGGGTAAATGTCAGCGCTAACTAAACGTGATAGGTGCCAAAGATTTATCGCTAACAAAAGTTAGCCCTACTGATTCCACTGAAGTAGAGGCACAGATCATGCAGAATGTCGATTGAACCCCAGAATGAGGATTATATCAGAGAGATATCGTCGCTGTTATTCCATAGGATAAAGCCAGCATGCCTGGAACTCGGTAGTGTTTCGTTGACTGGAGATACTTACGAGATCGCTCGTTTACTAAGCTCGATCACTATTCAATTGGACCAACATCGCAACGAGTATATTAACCAGGGCAGACTATATTCCCTTTCCCCAAAGTTGGCCGATTACGTGTTTTATCCATTGACAAACTTACTTAAGAAACCTAAGCTAGATGATCCTATCATACGACATATATTGCATATCATTTCGACACTTATTAAGTACGCATGGGGTAACTCCCCGAGTTTGCCATTAATAGACCAATTATATCCACTAATCCTATTCATTTCAGCAGGTGCTAGCTTATCTCGAAAAGAATCTGAAATACATATGAAGTCCGTTGATTTCAAGATTGCAACAACGAATTGCATTGCCAATTTGATAGACATAGTACCTCCAGATTACTACAATGATCTCAAAAGGCTATCGCTATTAGGTGACTCCATTACGATTATATTGGATGTTATTACCCTGACCTCAAATAGTTCGCAAGAACTGATTGACCTTCTTAACAAGGCAATTGAAACTCTCTTAATAATAACATTGAAACTTGATGCTTCTAAGTTGGCAAATATCTTGCCTGGACTTATGTCTAAGCTAGTTGCGTTTGTAACAAACTCAAAAAACTTGCATTTCACAATTATTGTCAATGTCTTGAAATTGTTAAGACTGGTGACCGTCCGTGTCTTCAGCGACGAAGAACTAAAGGCTACTTTGGAAAGTCCAAGCAAAGCTGAAAATCTATCAGATTTGAATGATTTGTGGAACAGTGATGAGAAGTTACCCAAAGTATCTATTCAGATACCGTTAGCTGGTAAATTTCGTAATATTGAATGGTTGAAAACGTCTACCGAACAAGTCAAGAAATCATTGACTATTTTGTTCAAGTGCTTGTGTGTTAGCTCTCCACAGAATAAGCTTAAAATTCAAACAAAGACCCAATTATCACATTGCATGGTAGGATTTGTACTAGATGTCATGAATAATTGTTCCGTTTCATTATTCAACGAATTCATACCTCTTGGAATTGACATTTTGTCCCTGACAATCTCAATCGTTGATGAGGACCATAAGTCACAAGCACTTCAAATTCGTGAAATCGCCAAGGAGTTTGCTTCAGTTTCTCATCCTGCCCCTGTCTATGGGTTAATCAAAGATAAGCTTTTTGATCTTATTGATATGAAGATGTCCATACTTAGTTTTTCAACAGATAATGATAAATTGTCCTCATACCTAGTTGCAATTAAATTGACATTCTATATTCTACATGAACTGAATCACTATACACTGGAAGAATTGACAAACTTGAAAAGCAAGATATTCAAATTAATCACCAAGCATTTAAAGGAAGGATTCCAGTACAGTAATCTGCAGCAAACTCTTGAATTCAGTAAGGATAAATTAATTTCTATTTTGGGAGGTGAACATCAAACAGATCAGTTTCCGAATGATTTATCAGGAAAGACAGTCTATGAGAACAAATTGGATAATATAGAATTACCTCCAAGTATAGATGCAAGAAAGGTCACCAAATTCGATATTAATTCTTCATTGACGGACAAGAAGGAACATTCCTCAAGTTTGCTTATTTTGGCCAATGAATTTAATGACCCAATGATAGTGACTGAGAAGCTACATCAAATGTCCTCTGGATATTTAAGTAGTGTTCATTCGTCGTCCATAGAGCTGAAAATAGTTTCGGTCATTGAATTACTCAGTTCACTCTCAAAACTGGTAGAGCTAGTGCTCTTGGAAGACTTGTTGGATACTACGCTTAGTGGAAACCAATCTAGTATTATTCTCAATTCAAGCTTTGTCTTGTGGATGGCCAATATTTATTTATCACAACATAAAGACTCCAATAATGATTTCCAAATCGATGAATTCCTTCATTTTGAGGATGACATTGGTGACGAAAGCATTTCAGTGATGCAGGAGGCTTCGTATTTGATTATGGAAAAAGCACAAGAATTGTTGGAAACTACTGGCGAACTATTAGCCATAACGTCCACTTCGCACAAGCAAGAATTGCAGGTGCTTGAAATGGCATATTCCGTGTCATTGGATTCCATTGGAATGCTATCCCGAACATTAACCATTGATGATTTTAGAACGGACATTCTAATGAACTATCTATATTCCCTACTCGAAGCATTGAGTTTCCAGTCTAACCCTCAAATCCAAGAGCATGCTTGGATAACTTTAAAGTCAATAATTGATAATTATTATAATGGCTCGTTACAAGAATTAATTCTTGATAATCTGGACTATCTCATAGACTCACTCAGCTTGAAACTTTCGGTTACTTCAAATCTTACGCCATCTTTGTCGGGTATCTTGTTGATCATCATTCAGATAGCTGGCATCAAGCTTTTGGAGACGAACCAGTTAATTGATATCTTAACTGAAATGTTCGTTATCATTGACTCATATCATGGATATTCAGTTATTGTTGAAGGGTTCTTCATCGTTTTTGAAGAATTGATCAGACAAATAGAACAGCGATACATGTGCAAAGTTGAAATCGACCTTGCAAGTGAGAACTATTCACCCTATAAGCCGTGGGGCCTAGATAACATCGAACAACTACTCCATTTGATCAGTGATTCGGAGAAATTGATCGACCCAGGTGAATTTGACTCTAGCAAGGAGTACTTCACAAGAAAACCAAATACTCCATTTGCAGACCAAGGTGATGAAGAAGACTCTGATGACGAGGAAGATGAACAGGAAGAAGCCAGAACAAACAACAAAGACGAAGAGGAAGTATGGCCCTCACCTATACCGCAGAATATATACTTCTTGGTACAAAGGATATTTAGCTACGGATTCATATTGCTCACCCATGATTCGGTTTCGTTGAAGAGACAACTATTGAACACTTTGAAAAGAACATACCCGTTACTCTGCACCAATTACAAGTTGGTGTTACCAATAGTAACCAGTAATTGGCCAATTTTAATGACGATGATAGGTGGGACAGAGTCACTTTCTATCTCTCTGGATGAGTTACTGATAGATCGCGAATTGCTCTTGATACCTTCTTTGGAGTTTGTGATTGAGATTCTCAATACAGATTCAAGCGAGAGGTTCATGGGTCGAAAGTTCATCGAATCATGGGAATTTCTCCTGCTGAGGATGTTTGTGAATTCCCGAGAGAGCAGCAATAGTAATGACTTGGTGAAATTGAGCAAATCCATTTTGAGACTGCTGAATCCTTTGGTGCCGCAGTTGTATTCACAATACTTTATGACTGGATTAAAGCTTTACGAAAGGGGCACTTCGGACTTGGTAAAGTTCCAGATGCTTCTGGTATGTAATAAATTGGGAATACCTCTGATCGAGCTCAGCAGAGATATGAAGAACATCTTGCATGTAATCAGAGCTCTGAAATTATAACTTTGCTACGGGCTACTATGGTTGAATAACCACACACACGGTATACATTATAGAATTAACATATCAACTAATCTACCATGAATACATCCTCTATTATAGGGTCATCTTTCGTCACAAGATCTCCAATAACGGTCTTTCTTATAGGTTGTTTGGCAAATGGAAGAGTTTGTTGGCCTCTTGCCAAGGGTCCTGTAATCTTCTTCTTAGGATCTGGTATTTTCTTGATGGCATTCGAGCTTGTTGCCACGTTCTCTTCGACCACTGTGTTAGCTTCCGCTATCAGACCAGTGTATTCTTCAGCAATATTGTCTACTTCAGTTGGTGGGTGATGCTGATGGAGTTGCTTATCTGTGTTTAAAATCACCTTCTTCTGCGCAACCAATTCGCCGATTGGTTGTGTTTTAGGGACCGTATCACTGAGGAAACTCAATGAATCATGAGTGGATACAGCACTACTAAAGTCTTTGTATACGATTTTCTTTCTTTTCTCTGTCTTTGCAAGTAAACTAGCTTGTTCAACAAAGTATTGGATGAACAATTCAGTGGCTAGTCCCGTAGCATACACGGCAGACTGCAGTGATCCAGCGTAGTCAGGGTCCATTTTAAATATCTTTTTAATCTTAGAAAGTGGGAGTACCATGTGTGGTTGATCATCATCATCATCATCTTCGTCATCATCTTCTTCAGCCACTTTCATCTCAACATCTTCACCATGTTGATGTTGATCTTGTTCTTGATCCTGGCGGTCCTGCTCTTGCTTTTCAATATACTGAACAGCTTGCCCATGCACACCCTCTTGTTGAGAATCGGTGTCCTTGTGCGGATGGTCCGTTTGCGAGCTTGCTTGTGACATTGTTTTGATAAGAAGTGAAGTGAAATATTGACTTGGCTGTTAGGTTTCGATATACTTTTACGCATCACCCTCGGAAATGAGATCATGTGAGGTATGACCAAAATTCCGGTTGACTTTTCAGCTAAGCAGATTACTGATATTGAACATTTACTGAGATTGAACGCAGCCTTTAGTGAGTGTTTAGTTTCACTCCAATATAGGTCTACGGCCTACAATACAATGCACGAATGTCTTAAATTACTATATACAATTCTTCAAACCTTTCGCTGATAGGAAAACGGACTCTATTGAGCTGAAGGTCTTAATTATGAAGGGAGATGTTTAAACGGCTTCAGCATCGGATTCAGCAAACAGAGATGCCTTCACCTTGGAGCTGGTATACTCTTCGAGATATTGACTCTTCTGTAAGTCAATATCGTCATAGTTCTCGCCATGTTCAACGAAATTTATGATATTGTCCAATGCAAACTGTGGGGATTTGGCACCGTCCTTATAACCAATGAATTTCTGTTGGAGTTGAGGTACTCTTGGTGAAACCAAAGCCTTTAAATCTCCGCCTTGGTGTAAATCAGAAGGAACAACAAAGGTTCTTACTTTCTCCCAGTTCATAATATACATCCCGCTTTTATTCAATTTACCATTACCTGAGGAACCTGTTCCCTTATAATAGTTCTTATTACCTTGTTTAGTGGTTAATGGCAATCTCTTGGTACCGGCTTTCATAATACCGTACCATATCTGGCCATCTTTGAATGTTTGCCATGGTCTTCTCAACAGCGAGGTGAGAGTGGACTGGAAGTTCAACACTGAAGATGCTCTCATTGTCTGATAGTGATACTAACTATTGCACTCCAGGATACCACTGTATGATAAATTTTTTTCCACTACACTTTCGATCATTAGCATTGGTGGACACACTACTTTCAGGAATTTTCATTATGAATGTCGCAACATTTTGTCGTAGTATGTAGAACGAAACATGGGGATTCAAGAACTGATTAAGAGCAATCTAACACCATTGCGGACTGTCGAATTTCATTTATAAATTAGGTGGATAATCCCAATCGAATTGAGAAATATTTTACTTAGAAACATCTTTATTGGACACTTGAAGATTGAGCGATGAGTATTCCAGAACATCCCAGTGAGAAAGGACCTTTCCCTTCCCAACACGGTTATGACTTGAACATTAAAACCCATGATTACAGTGGGGATCCCACGCCGTTCAAGGCCAAGCAAAACGCAGCTGCTGAGTTCATAAACTCAAAGGTGGACAAGGAACATCAGAAGAAGTATGCCAAAGAAGGTGGTAAGAGAGCATTTAAGTTCTTGATCAACTTTTTGTGTAAATAGTGGATGAGATGCGTAAGGCGGGTTTGATGATTGTTGGCTGAAGTACTGTCTTTAGACGACAGAAGATGATTTGAGAGTTTGCGTTATACTTGCAGTTGAATCTAGATGCTCTCAGAGGACATTGGTCTTGTTGTTGTTATTATTTTTTTAATTGTTGTTGTTGTTGTTGTTGTTGATGATGATGTTGTTGTTGTAGGTGCATGAGATTGATAGCTATTGGTCGACGTATTAGCTCAACTGACATCGAACGATTGCCAATATGTTTACACATATTCTTTCTTTCTGGATCATACTGCTTACTTTCTGGACAGTTCTTGTGACATAGCCCCAGTTCTTATTCGAGCAAACAGGTACTTCTGGTCTAAATACAAACACCATTGCTCAGTATACCTTCAATACATAAAAGAACATGATCATCTTTGCTGATTCACACAGTGAGCCAAACATTGACTGCATGACGAATCTTTTTACGAATTAGCTGATAAACACCAGCGTGATTATTTGGATCATATTTAATAGACAGTGCATATCCTTGCGTAAAACTTTCTCTCCTATCATCACAAAAGGACCACTAAATTGTTCACTCTTATACTATCTTATGTAATTCTACCTGTTAAACGAATGATGAAGTTAATATGAACCAGCTCTCGTCACGAATGCCCATCCAACTTTTCGGCTGCACCTCAGAACCATTGTCCTTGACTTTGTTCCCTGTTCGTAATCTTGGTTCGAGCGGAATCTATATTGTCTTTCAGTTATATAAACATAATATACAGTATCCTGAATCATATCTCCATCGTCACACAATGAATTGAGGAAGTAATATAGAGCTTGACTTGGCAATGTTCATCAGATAGCCTATTTAACGCTGATTTACGTTTGACTGCGTCATCTCTGACTTGGATCTTAGCGCTCCTAGCGTAAAAAAGTAAGGGACATCCCAATAGTGTTGGATAATAGGCACTACGATGGGGAATATTCAGTACTTTGGGGCTTTTGGAAATGTTTACCCTGGAGTGCTCGTCAATTACCTACTATTAGGTATGGCAATGCAAACTCATGTCATGCAAAGCCATGTGCGATTGTTGATCTCCTCGATGTGGCTGTCGTCCTGCCTCATTAGGGGGGTAGTGCTGGCTTCAAAATGCTGCGCTCAAAAAACCGTTGACAAATGCTGCCAATTTGCAGCACAAATGCGTGCAGTTGCTGCAAAAAGAGGCTAGATCGGGGCATCGTTGAAAATGACGCGCTTCGATGACTTAATTAGTTCACTAGTAGTACACCATGTGTACGATACGAAGGAGGCGTACATACATCAGATGCTATTGCAAGCACTGCGGGCACGATATTCCTGGTTATTTTGCATTTAAACTGAGCACAATAATGGGATTTTCCTGTACTGCTGGACCGCATGCTGCATGGGACCAGCACTGTAAGCCAACTCGTAGATACTCTCGTCGTAATTCTGTTGTATAGGGCCTACTTTGTAACTATAAGCAAAAATAGACGCCTTGACTGTAATATTCTCCTATATAAGTAGAGCCATTCCTCCCGTTGTTAAAAAAAAGTATGCCACTCTGTTCATCAAAAAATTGCAGCCAGAACGATGTTGTTCAAATCGATTTTAACCTATCTGGCTTTAATCTTTGCATTCAGCAAAACAAATGCTGAGACTGTCACACAGACAAACTATGTGTACCCTACCAAGTTATTGTCCAATGTGGACTTCATAATGAGGAACAACCCGCCCAATGAGGGTTCGGGCATCGAGATTGTATTTGTTTACGAAGACTCATGCACGAAACCAAGTCCACCTCCCAACTCATCGTTGCCAGCCCATCTGCAATCATTGGGCGCTTCGCTCCCAATTTCACATACCCAAATCTTTACCAATACATCTTTTCCAATAACAATCATCACTTCATCCGCTTTCGATTACACTACAAGCACGCAATCGACTTCTTACAATACATTCACAACTTGCACTGGGAACAAGTGTGGAACTACTACAAGGACAACAGTAGTACCTCAATATTACACTACAAATACATTATTGACCTATACAACTACAAAATCTCCAGAGATTGGTACCACTACAAGCACCAAGGTTGATTCATCCACCTCCACTTTGGACTCGAAAACGCCTGCCTTGACTACAACACTTTCAACCAAGTCTACCTTAAAGAATGCTAAACCAACTATCTATGAAACTGATATTGAAACAGTAAGCTCTCAAATCAACTTCATTGTTACTGCATCTGCATCCACCACTACATCAGTCATCTTCCTGGCCACCACAGTCCCAAAAACTTTGTATACACCTTCTACAAGTGTCGAGACTATAAGTCAAACATTCAGAAATCCAGTGGGTTCCAATCTGGATGTCTATTCAAAGTTGACCAAATCTATTGCAACTGATTTCTCAACAGACGTTACAATCACTCAAGGTCCAACAAGCACCACAGTCCCAAAAACTTTGTATACACCTTCTACAAGTGTCGAGACTATAAGTCAAACATTCAGAAATCCAGTGGGTTCCAATCTGGATGTCTATTCAAAGTTGACCAAATCTATTGCAACTGATTTCTCAACAGACGTTACAATCACTCAAGGTCCAACAAGTTCGGCTCCTGCATCGTCTAGTAATAATGACTTGAGCATCTCATCATTGTCCATTTCCCTTTCCATTTTACCTTCTCAAACGTTCAGATACAACAACGCATCCATTCCTAGTTCTTCATTGATATCATCAACTAAGTCCGCTTCGTCTACTGTTTCTTCAACTAGTGCGACAAGCGTATCCTCAACTACCCCAAGTGGCTTGAGCTCTAGTTCGGTATCTTCCAGCTCTAGTGCAGTATCTTCCAGCTCTAGTGCGGTATCCTCCAGCTCTAGTGCGGTATCCTCCAGCTCTAGTGCAGTATCCTCCAGCTCTAGTTCGGTATCCTCCAGCTCTAGTTCAGTATCCTCCAGCTCTAGTGCGGTATCCTCCAGCTCTAGTGCGGTATCCTCCGGCTCTAGTGCGGTATCCTCCGGCTCTAGTGCGGTATCCTCCAGCTCTAGTGCAGTATCCTCCAGCTCTAGTTCGGTATCCTCCAGCTCTAGTTCAGTATCCTCCAGCTCTAGTGCAGTATCTTCCAGCTCTAGTGCAGTATCTTCCAGCTCTAGTTCGGTATCCTCCAGCTCTAGTGCAGTATCTTCCAGCTCTAGTGCAGTATCCTCCAGCTCCTCAGGATTGAGTTCCATTTCTATTCTACCAACTGCGGATGGTGTTGTTCCTAATCTTTATGCTGCTATTGAAACTGCATCTCCACCACTGGTATTTGCAAGGGCCGAGCTTCCTTTAAACATTCCTGCTAACGTTGATACTTCCGTGCCATTTGGTACGAACAAGTTCTATGCTAACTTATTCCTTGCTGATCAAACAGACACTATATGGCCAGCGCCATACGGTCTTTTCTGGAAGAAGGAAGACTATTACGGGTTTGCTGTCACTCATACTATTATTTCTCAAAGAGTATTTGGTTCTGAAAACACAAACAACATTGATGTCGACAGTTATTACTATAACCCTATTGGAAATGCCGAGCTTATCATATCAGCAAGTCAGTTTACAGAAAGTTCTGTGAGTGTGTTAAGCGTATCAGAACAAAAGGAGATGTCTGTCCTTGTTACCCTTTCTGCTACTTCTGGTGATTCAGAAAACACTATTGAGATTCCTGTGGTCAACGGTATGGGATTTGTCACTGCCATTTACAACGGAAACTTGGTCCCCGAACTAAATTCTTTGATAGGATTTACATCTTTCAATTCAGAAACCTCCAGTTTGTTACCATCCAATGTCTTGAAGTACAGAGCTACTTTATCCAATGGTGTCCAATGGTTAGTTTATGTCACTATTCCAAAGGATATCACCACAACTTTCCATTTACTGGGCAGTGGTAGCACCATTTCTGGGTCTGGTGCAATTGATGGCCTTATCATTCAAGTTGCCTATACGGACAATTCTGGAGAAAACTTCCAGGATCAATCCGCAGGTACATATGTCACCGATGCTACAGTTACAGGAGCTTCCTCAGGATCTGCAGCCGAGTATGCATTTGAGTATACATCTGTTGGTCCTTCAACTCCAATTGTATTCGCATATCCACACCATCAAGATTCATTGTCTCTGGTTACATCTGCTACTTACACTGGACTTGAACTTCCTTCTACCACTAAGGGTGTCATGAAGGGGTATTTCACAAATAAGTTAAGAATGCAAGAAACATTGATTCCTGCCGGATTCTTACCATGGACCTCAACCATGACTGGATCTTTAACATACACTGCCGAACAATTACTGTTAATTGCTTCAGTTGCTAATACCGAATTGGCAGTCGATATTGCTGCCACTGTTCTGGGAATGAACTCAAACTACTTCTCCGGAAAGGTCCTCGACAAATATGCTTACATTCTTCTCGTTGTGAGCGATATCTTGCAAGATGAAGATGTAACCATGACCACTTTAGCGAACATGAAGTTAGCATTTGCCGAATTCACTGAGAATACTCAATACTATCCATTGATGTATGACACCAAGTTTAAGGGTGTAACATCCAGTGCTGGCCAAGGTGGTGACAGTGGGGCTGATTATGGTTCATCATATTACAATGACCACCATTTCCATTACGGTTACTTTGTTCATGCTGCTGCTATTGTAGGTTATGTTGACAATAAATTTGGTGGAACTTGGGTTGCTGACAATAAGGATTGGGTTAATTCTTTAATTAGAGACGTTGCCAACCCTTCCACTGATGATCCTTACTTCCCAACCTCTCGTATGTTCGATTGGTTTGGAGGACATTCATGGGCTGCTGGTTTGTTTGCCAGTGCTGACGGTAAAAATCAAGAATCTTCTTCTGAAGATTTCAACTTTGCTTACGGTATGCGCCTCTGGGGTTCCGTAATTGATGATTCTGCTATGCAATCTCGTGGGGATTTGATGTTGGCTGTGAGTTCTCGTGCCATGAACAAGTACATGTATTACAAGAGTGACAACACTGTTGAACCAGCACAGATACTTGCCAATAAGGTCAGTGGTATTTTCTTCGAAAATAAGGTTGCTTATACTACTTACTTTGGTCTGCCAAATTTAAACCCAGAATACGTTCATGGTGTTCATATGTTGCCTATCACACCTGCTTCTTCGATTGTAAGGATTCCAACTTACGTTGAACAAGAATGGAACGAACAAATCTCAAACTTCATTGGAGACGTCGATTCTGGTTGGTTGGGGATTTTGCGTCTCAACCAAGCATTGTATGATGCAGCCTCTTCTTACAGCTTCTTCTCCCTGTCATCTTGGAGTAATAACTACTTGGATAATGGTCAGTCTAGAACATGGTCTTTGGCATTCTCAGGCGGTGTTCTGAACTCGTCCTAAATAGCTATCTACAAAACTCTGCATATTTATTTCTACCCTTTATATTTGAATTATATCAAACTTAGAGAATTATTGTCAAATCAAGTTTATCTGCCATGTAGCTGTTAATACTTTTCTGAGATACTTTTTTTTTTGTTCTAAGTTGATGAATTTTGCAGCCATGAAATGTTCATTCAAGAGTACGAACCATTGCAATCTACACCAAATTCAGTTTGGTTAATTGACACTGCTGAAATTATGATAAAGGTGAGGATTCTTCATCTTTATCAGTGCCCCTGGATCATTAGGTAAACTTTCTTGGGCAGACATTACACTCTTCTTTGAGGAGCTTCTACGCATGCAACTTGCAATCATTTCTGGTCTTAATTTCTTAGGTCAAACCATAAAATCGAACTTCCTGGCTAATATAAATCAAAAACTTTCGTCTCCACTACAGTAATATCAACCTCCGTCAGCTTTGAGGGACTGAAACAGGATACTTAATGGCTGGTCAAACGATTTACAATATCGACACAATGTCGCATGCGACATCACCAAGCGACAACGAAGGATTCAACAAGAGCAACAACTAAACACAAACGAGATCATTTGAACAAGTTTTGACTTAAAGAACTCCAATTAATCGTTCTCCATTGAAATGTTTTCATTTGCTAAGAAATTGGTCGATAGGTTTGAAGGGAGCACAGACGCTGCTTCGTCAGATTCGTACTTCCGCAACTGTCTCACCATGAACAACAAGGGACATGGTTTACGTGTGCTTCGGGTCTCTCCACATTCTGTAGCACATACCAGTGGGTTCGAATCCTGGTTCGACTTCATAGTTGCCATAAATGGCCATGAGTTACCTATGACTAATCCATCAATAGGCAATTATTCATACAGTATAAACGAAGATGGCTCCATCAATTACGCTGGTGGGATTACTGCTGAGCAGGCTGGCGCAATCAATTATGATTTATTGATCCAAGAGTTGAACAACTTGGCCAAAAATGCTGGCCTGGTTACTGTGGACGTATGGAGTGCAAAAGGTGGATGCTTAAGACAGATTCAAATCCCATTGAAGGAAGCAAAAGAGAAGGAAACTGAAGAGGAAGGAGAAGACCATATCACACCGTTGAATGATGTTTTCAAAAGTATTGGCCTCACATTAGCCGCTCAGCATTTGAGTACTTCGACGTATGTGTGGAGAATCTTAAGAACACATCAAGGTTCGCCTGCATTTTCCCTGAGATTAATCCCCTATTCCGACTATATCGTTGGCTGTGATTCTGCATTTGAACTGGATGGTTCACTGGGTAGAGGATTACTTGTGGCTGGCGGTGAATCACTCTTTTCAAGAGTTGCACTGAGTTATTACTCGCACCATCACTCCCAATCTCACGAAGAAAACATCCCCATTACTTTATATGTATACAACCATGACTATGATGTCTTGAGACCAGTTACGGTAAATCTTTCGACAGCATGGGCTCCAGCTGGACACCAAAATAAAGGATTACTAGGGTGTGATGTTGGATACGGATTGTTGCATAGGATCCCAGAAGTGTTAGGCAAATTTGATGGAGCTTCTCTTGAAGATGATGTCATTTTTGAAAATAACCAGAGCTTTAGTTATAACGCAAGTTTAAAATCTCAGACTACATCTCCACAAATTCCAAATGCTGTGATATACCCAATAGTACACCCTCCTCAAATGACATCATTGGCAGCACCAGCAGTCGTTGCAGGTGCCCGCAAACAAAAGAAGAGGACAACAACTGCTAACGACCTTTCAGATTACATGAACGAAGAACTAGCCAAATCAAAGGAACAGGAAACATTCCAGAATAAGAGCAGCGAATCATTACCTCCCCCACCTCCACCTAAAACGAAGTAACTTAGCTGTATGATGGAAGGACGTCAAGATTGCATACTGTTGTAATATAATGGCTTCAATTGCTTTCTGTCTTGTGCGATGGCTTGCCCTCAAATTATAGGTTTTCACGGTGACTCTGATTCAAGAAGTGATATAACCCTTTCTTAGGACTTAGGTAAATACAGATATAACTCTAAATACTTACAGCTTGTCTATATTGGATATAGTAGATTGCTCAAAATTTTAATTAGTAACGAACTGCTCAAGATTCAATTTAGAGTTGGCAAGATTCACCAGAACTTAAGACAGGATAGCACCTTGGCAGTTCAATATCCAGTCCATATCTCGTAAATATTGGCTGCAAACATTTTGATTTTGTTGTAATGTTAGCCAGTGAGGCTGTGTAGAGTTTTCTCTCCACATTAGCACAAAACCGGTCCTTCTGTTGATCCGATCACGAGGAGAACTTAAACCCATGCTTCGAACATAAGCTTCGCCACGTCTGTTTGACTGAACAAGCATTGCGTGCCTATACCTCGTGACACGTCCAAGCCTCCATGCGGCCACCCACCTTTTATTCTTGATTGTGCTATGAAATAGGGAACCATAATCCGTCGAAGGTCAGTTTGAACAAAACAGCCATTCTGCCATGTTGACATCATTCTGCCATTATGACATCAATCTGCTTTCCAACAGTAGTGAGGATAATTGAACCTGAGTCAAATCCGCACGCATGGGCTCTAAATACGATAAACAAAAAACAGCACACCTTGCTGAGTAATATTCGTATGTTATTCACTGGATCGTGCCTCTCAATACTTCCAGCGAAGTCTTCCCACCTATTATGGTCCTATTCCATCTCATGCCTCAGTCAGCTCGCTTGCTTTTCGGGATCCGTTACGAGAGGACTTGAGGTTTCAACTGCCAACTTCATCCTGCCCCAATCAGTGTTGGTATGAGAGGTGGGGTTTCATTGACACTAGTTTAGCATGGTTTGGAGGAGAATCTTGCAATTCATTCCTTTACTTTCAATCTTGAGCGTGTCCATCAAGAAAGTTCGTAAATGTACAATCGGAAAAACCAAAATGCATCCTTTGTTCCTTTATTTCCCAATTGATCCTCCAGTTATTCCTTGGCGAAGCACGGATGCGATCCGTGTAATTGCATTTAAGGTTGCATTTGTCAAATTCGGATATGCTGGCCAAGCCTTGTTTCTTTTTGGCATCTATGCATAACCTCGAGGCTGTCTCATCGTTGATACGAAGCTTCGATCGGCCAGAGCACTGAAGTATTAAAGGTCCTACGTTCTCCATGATATTGTCAGAAATACCTAACTCAACAAACTATAATGGAAAGTCAATATCATACAGCATGGGTAGCTGTTACAACCGTCCAGTTCGTCTGGTTCTTGCTAGCACTAGTTGCTTGCGGAGTCATCTTCATCCAGATAAGACCAAGGGTTGATAATATCAAGTCACTTTACCCTTTCTTCATCTACTTCATGTTATTCGCTGTGTTTAAAATAGTTGGAGGTATCTTGGGATTGATTGTATTAGAAATAGACAATTTCAACATTGGTTTATATGCTGCAACGTACAGTTTCGATTCTGTATCTTTGGGTTTCACCACAAAATGCTTGTTCACATTCATCGAGTACTTTTATAAAGATGAGTTAGTTGACAAAGAAGGGAACCTGCTGAAATTAAAGCTTCCTAGGTTTCATCCATTTAGAATCCTTACCTTTTTGTTATTGACTGCTATTGTCTTATCTATTGTGGGTGCGGCGGAGAAATCATCTGGTAACTCACACCCAGCAATCAGTGAGGTCAGTGCTTTACTATTCGTTTTCATCTTGGCCGTATTGTTTGGGGTTTTGGTGAGTTTGTACTTTAGAAAGGAGAATTCAAGGGGACTCTTCTGGTACTTAATCTTCATTGTAATTGCGCTTTTGGTTCGTGCATCATATTCTGTTACAGTTGCTTTTGGTGGTGCTACCTTTTCTCTGGGGAATAAGTATGCAATTCTCTTTGGCCATTGGAGCTATTATGCCTTTATGGTGGTCATGATTGAGGCTATAGTCGCTGCCGTATTGTTATTCGTGATGAACTTGTTTGCCAGAAATTATGATGTTTAAAAGTATATTGGCCAAAAGTTGTCTCTAGACGGCCCACTCACTAATGAGTCTATCCTGCCTATTGAACAAACAACCATAATGCTTTTCAAAATGCTTTTCAAAATGCTTTATCTTTAATGCTGGGACGAATTTCACACCTTTGGCAGGAGAACCTTGCCTTTCAATCGTACATCTAGATTGATGTTGCAAAGCACTTGCTGTGTATAATTGAATGGGAATGCCGATGCTATTTCCTGGAGATTGTATATATATTTGCTATTTAATATATGCCATCGAAAAGGAGTATTTTGTCCTACCTATTGTAAATGTATAATAGCATACTTCCTATTTTGTACTTGTGCTGATGGATGCAAAAAAATGTGCTAGTCAAACGTTGAATGCGTCAAATCTCAACGTTACTAGTATCTTGACGCATCTTACATTAACTTCACCAAACATAATATAAATATAAGAATGACAAAGATCTTTAAATACCTCCAATGTGAATGCAGACACATTTTAACTACTTGAGTGGACTTCTAAATTATCTACAGGAACCTCTCAACGCACCAAAACCTTTCAAGTTGATTTAGCCAAAACATTTACGCTTCAACTCATGTGGCGAAAACATTCTGCAGCCCAGTCACAACAACCACATCCTCCACCCAACTGTACAACAGAGCAGTCAACCCTCCGTTCACTAAAACTTTAATACCGCGAGGTAAAGCTCCCTTAAAAAGTGACCGTGGCCCTTGCGCTACAAACAACTTATAGGCCGTGGTAAGTGAATCGCGGTATAACACTTTACCGTTCTTCAGTTGCATGTGAGTCTTTAGCACATCAAGTGGTTGCGTCAAAGCTATTACAGCAACAGACAGTAAGAAATGCAATCCAATCAGTTGGATCGCTGTATGTTGGTGGCCAAACCATCCCTGTTCACTTTGTTGTTGCAGCAGCGGGTGTATCAATTGACGTGTTGCATTGTAAGTCCATATCCATGCAGTCAGTACAGCTACTTGACGTACTACTGTTATGCACGCACCCGCAGAAAATGCCAGAAACCCTTTCAACTTGTACATATCTTTGATAGTGGCCAAAAAAGTAAGTGTAGGAGTATGATTAAATTTCAACTTCAAGGCATCGGCATTCTTGACAACCAGCGATGGGGTAAGATGAGTGAATCTCGACAGCTTGTGACCTCTATATTGACATATCAACTCGGATGTGAAGTAAGCATGGGGTGAAACATATTGCTTGCTAAAAATGTTCAGGAATTGCTTTGCATTAGCACCGGTTATGTCGTACTTCCAGCCAGCAGTCTTGTTCAACTCATTTTGTAAGGTTCTATTTTGAATCATTGTAATCTTTATATTTTCAAATGGAATCAAGCATAAAGTTTCGATGAATCCACTGATAACACCAGCGATCACAATTCTAGGAGCTGATACCTTCTGGTGGTTATTTGAATCCATTCCAGTGCTCATGAACTTCAGCAGCCAATTGTACAGTACAAGCCTAGTCAGGTTCTTCAATATAGATCCAATTACAAGTGCACTACCACCCGTATAAAGTTGACCCAATGTCAGTGGGTAGTTTCCTGGCACTTTCCAACGAGTCATGTAGGCATTATTATTAAGTTGCTGCTGAGTCTTGATGAAATCAAGAGGGTAGGTAACCAAAGCTGTGACACCCAGTGCCGTGCAACCAGAGACCAAAGCAATCAACAAGCTTTCGGACATTTTATCAATGGAATCGCTAACGTTTTTGATTGGAGATGTATAGGTGTATAAGCTTTAGCCTTCAGGGTATTGAGGATAGCTCTAACTGGAGATAGCAAGCCTTTGTGATTCAATTAGGTTTGAATCTTCGCTGTTTTGGAGATTATATGATTAGTCGCTTATTAATATGTCTCAAGACAATAGTCTTATGTTAAACTATAACCCCTCTTTTGGTGCTTGAAGGAAAGATCGATAGCAGTAACTTGCTTCTGGCTTTGCTCTTTTCTCTGGACATTTTTTTGGTTTTCATACCGCGATATTTCTTTTGAGTTCTTGTTTACCCATTGACAGTCGAAACAACAAGCACAGTCAACTACAATGAATGAGACAAGGAGCGAGCCACTGACTCCTGTGAGGACTCAAGCGGTGGTAACTTCTCACTCGGTTGGCGCATCGCGTTCAAGAACACCTAGAGAAATGAAGCCATTGGTACATCTTCCTCCTTATGAACTACCTCAGGTCACTGCAAGGCTCTCCATACGACCTAGAAAATTAAAGTCAAGACGACTCTCAAGCAGTCAAAAGCAACTCAGTGCAACCAGATCTAACCACGCTGCCTACGAAATTCCCATTAATTCAATGAACTTTACTGTGCGACGCAGATCATCGATGCTTGTAGTTCAAAATGGTGAATTGGGCTACGACCTTGATTATATTGGTCCAATAACTATAGATTACCTTCGCTTCTTCTGCAAGGTACTGGCTAAACAGGAGAAGTCAGAAGCAATAGAATACCAGCGAGTCGAAGGGAATGATTATGAAACTGCTCAAAGTAATGCCGAAGTAAAACATACTAATCGCGAAAGGGAAATAGACAACTTTGAACGCTCTTTACCAATACCTGATTCTCAAAATCTACTACAATCGCCTTTCCAACTACACGGAGCCTACCAGAAGGCAAGCGGAACTATGGAAGCATTGGGTGCACCTTTCCAACCAGTTGCTGCATTGAGAGAAAGAGATGTCTTCCACCAAGACGATAGTACTGAGCATGGTAGTTTAAATGAACCAGATATCCTGAGTGGGCACGCAAGAATAAACCATATCAACAGTACTGCTCAAGTTGTGAAGTCATCTCTACAAGCACCTCCAAAGCCTTTCTCATACTTGGAAAAGATCCTACATGCTCGTAGATTGAAGAACCAAAAGAGACAAAGCGAGGAGATTTCAAGCAAAGCCTTGGAGACCCCGAACAACGGCCTTGCAATTTCTCAGCCAGCAAAACAAACTATTGATAATTCCTACAAATTAATTATAGAGAAAGGCAATTCGGAATACAGGCTGGATGAAATAGAAACTGCAGTGAATGTTCAAACCAAAGACAATCACGTTCCAACCAGACCCTCTCTATCAAGCTCGATAGAAAATACTCCTCGAGAGGTGCTGAGAGTACGCAATTTTGATATCACACCCCCTAATATGACCGACCAACTCCTGGGAAGGTTGAAATACGATGATTATAAACACGATGTATTAGACAGCCAAGCTAAGTCTCAAAGTATAACTCAAAATGATACCCAGCCACATGAATATAACAATGTACATAGCTTGGACGTTGACTACAGTCATCAAGAAGAAAATCGCGTCTCAACAATACTAGAATATCGTGGGAAGTATCAATTATCTAACGTTATTCGTCATGATGGTGAACATATTGGTGATCAAAGCATTGAAGAAAGTCACTCTAATGGACAGGAACCAAATTTGCCAGATTTAAGGCCAGATGATGAAATTGCTAGACAATTCATATCAACACTGGAAACACTCTATAATATCGAGAACATGGAATTGCAGCCGGATGTCACTGATACAACCCCATTTCAATATGAGCCAGATATTCAGACCCCAAGTGGATTTGCTCATGGTAGCTCGTCACCTGGAATTATCCAAGAAGAATACACGATTGATCATCATTCGCCAAATGCCTTTGTTGCACCAGATTTACTCAAAGAGACATTTCACTTGCACTCCCCGCCAACTTCCAGAGCACCATTCGTAAGAATACCACACGCTAATGCCATCAACAGGTCCAATGCTGATATCGCTAACTCTGTTGCATCTATAATGCTTCCAACGAAAACCATTAAAAATTTGGTTAAATCCATAAGACACTTTGATTCAATGGATCTGCAACGAAAGAGACAGAAGAATATCCCAGCTTCTCTATACGCCCATATTCAACACAAATCAAACGAGTTTTTGGGTAGTATCATGGGTGATTTATCTGCATATGCTGATCACCGTAGGGGCTCGCAGATCGACATGAGTGATGTCTTGCTCTACTTGAATAGAATTAAGTTTGGGAACAATAATGTGGGTACCATTTCCAAGCTAGCACAGAACTTCTTACCTTTGGAATTACTACTAAAGCTTGATAATGCTTTGAATTTCCTGCTGCAGCTTGAAGAGGACTTAAAAGAACTGGACAATGAGAATTCATACGATGAATCCTCCACCTCAATCAATCTGGATTAATTGAGTGTAGAACTGTACTATAAAGAGTTATTTATTATGTAGAATTATGTACTTTAGAGAATATAAATTAGTTTCCATTAATCCTTATGGCTATTTACACGACAATACTTCTCTCTAAAGCAATTTCATTCTGAGCACCCTTCACAAGCTTATACAACTCAAAAATAGCAGCTGGAGTTACACCTTGGATTCTTCTGGCTTGCCCTATTGTTGTTGGTTGGATGGTATTAAGAAGGTGGCATGCTTCATATGAGAGTTTGACATTGCCTTCGTTGTTGTATCTGTAATTTAATGGTAATAGCAAATCTTCGTCTGCGTTATATGCTTTTAAATGCACTTCTTCTTTCTTCATCCAAGGGTCGTACGTTGATTCGACATCAATACGGTTAGACAATCTCCTATTGATATGTTGATAAAAACTTGGCAATGCAGTTCCTTCTGGAAGCAATTCTTGCATGTGTGGAATCAAGTCTTCAATCAGTAAGCCCTGGTAGGAAAGAAGTTTCCACCCATCAACTACAGATTTGTGGTTCACATCCAGAACTAAACCTTTCAAAACTGGAGCCCACTTTTGACCAGAGTACAGCATCGACTTCAAATGGTTTTTGATGTTCGCAAACTGTTCTTGCTCCGCTTTGAAGTGGTTCCACCTTTTCTCACCAACTACTCCAGCTGCGTAACCCATGGCAGTCAAACGAGTATCGGCATTATCTGACCTTATAGAAATTCTAAACTCAGAACGGGAAGTAAACATGCGGTATGGTTCCTCAACGCCCTTTGTGATCAAATCATCTACCAAAACACCTAAGTACCCGTCTGCTCTACTCAAGGCAAGAGGTTCCTTTTGCAAGTGAGCTAGCCCAGCGTTTATACCTGCAAGACATCCCTGAGATGCAGCTTCTTCGTACCCAGTGGTACCATTAATCTGACCAGCCAAATAGAGTCCATCGACCAACTTTGTTTCCAAAGTGTTTTTTAACTCCCTGGGGTCTATGTAGTCATATTCAACTCCATACCCAGGTTGTAACATAGTGACGTTCTCACACCCTGGCATTAAACGAACAACCTGCTCTTGAATATCTTCAGGCATGGTACAAGAAATTCCATTTGGATAAACGTAGTCAGTATCTAACCCTTCCGGTTCTAGCCACACTATGTGGGACTCCTTATGTGGGAACTTTATTATTTTGGATTCTATCAGAGGACAGTAACGAGGTCCTTTGACTGTTTCTCTGATGTGTATTGACTTATTCAAGTTATCTGCAATCAATTTATGGAATGCAGGAGTAGTTCTTGTCATATGGCATTGAACCAACTGGTCTTCTAGGTCTACCTTGTCGTTCATGTACGACATTGGTTGGGGAGGGAAGTCCAGTGGCTGTACAGCCAAGCCCCCATAGTTGATGGTTTTTGACGAAAGCCTGGCAGGAGTTCCTGTTTTCAACCGCCCCAAGCGAAACCCTGCTTCTCGTAAAGATTTTGAAAGACCAAAGGTTGCTTCCTCTCCGATTCGCCCAGAAGGGTATGCCTTAAGTCCAATGTGAATTTCTCCTCCAAGGAATGTACCAGTAGTTATTACAACACGATTCGTTTTCAAGACACGTCCATCTTTCAAGATAACACCTCTTACAATTCCGGTGCTTCTTCCTGAAATATCATGACCCGACTCACCCAACTTCGTTTCAATTATAATGTCTTCAACTTCCGCTTCTAGTACGTCCAAGTTCTCATAATTGAATATCTCCTTCTGCATTTCACGTAAGTAGATCTTTCTGTCTATCTGGGCACGAGGCCCATGTACAGCAGGGCCTTTCGAAGCATTTAAGATCTTGAAATGGATGCCTGCCTTATCAGTCACTCTAGCAGAAACACCATCCAAAGCATCAACTTCGCGAAGTAAGGTTCCCTTACCAACTCCACCCATAGATGGATTACACAGGGCTGTACCGATCTTATCCTTGTGTGGAGTGATCAAAGTAGTAGCAGTTCCAGATCTGGCTGAACCAGTGGCTGCTTCGCATCCAGCATGTCCCCCACCCACAACGATTACAGGATGGTAAGCCACTGCATCCAACTTCTTCGATAATTCCGCATTAAGAGAGACGTATCTCCTCGGAATCATCCACCTAGATGTTCTCCGACCAAATGTTCGACTAATCATGATAATCCTTCATGTATTGATTGAAGATCTGTGATTTGAAGACTGAAAATTTTGGCTCAAATTTATTCACCATGCGCATCATGGGGTATAAGGAGAGCGTGGGGTCCGTAAGGTAAGCTGCTAACTCTTTCACAAGAACTATCTGACAGACAACAACCATGCCTCACTGTTTCTTGAATGTCTTTCTTACCAAATGTACTTACTAGCCTTATTATTGTCTATTACAACTGTCGAGGGTTCACTGTTACCCAGATTCATTAGCCATCTGCATGTAAAGTCTTCGCCTTGAGATTTGGCTGCAACTGTTGGTGCAAAATCGAAACTTCATGGCATTAATCGTAGTGTGCTGCGATTTTACTAAAGCCATGACGTCGAAATCGCTTTTAAGTCATCGGTATATAAACAAGCAAAGCACTTTCGGAATTGGAGCCTAATGTGTGGAAACTACTGTCCTGAACCTTTTGGAGAAATAAATTTGCACCCAAACTGAGGAAGTGAGAAGAGTAGTCCACCGTTTAATTAAATAAGCTTAACCACGGTAGGACGCATTTCTAGCTATTAACCTAATTGCTCTGAATGAAGTCCTTAGAATCATAGCTTGTTGATTATAACACTTGCAATTCCTCATTTCCTTGCCTCCTTGGTACCTTGATGCTGTCAACCAACTTAGTTCAAAAATAATGGCTGCGAGAAACAGGAAAAAATTTAGCTCATCTCGAAAAGTATACCACCCTAAACTACACTACCAAAGATGACCAAAGAAGAACGTAATACTGCTGTGGACGAGTTGGACGATGGATTAGAATACGAAGTTGAGTTTTCCGAAACCGAGGAACAAGTTGAAGTATCCAAAGATGGGACTCCAGTGACAGAACAAGTTAAAGGTAAGAAAAGAAAGCCTAAAACCTCTAAGCTACAAGAGAAGAAAAGACTCAAGATGGAGATGGATATGGACAAGAAGAGGAAAATGTCAACAGAGACCTCTACTGAAGTAATTGTTGATTACATCAATAACAAAATACGTGCAAACAATCCAGATCTTTCGACCTTGGAGTTGTCTGAATTATACTTTTCACGTACAGATGTTAGATCTACCACCGAATTTGAAGAAATAAGGAATTTGGAGAACTTAGAGAAATTCCTTAACGGAAGATTCAAGAATATGTTGCCATCGGGCAAGAAGAGTACTAAGAAACTGAAGAAGAATGCGAAGCCTAGCGAAGAAACTAGCACCGCTGAGGAAAGAAAGTTCATAGCCATATTATCCATGTCAGCACTACGTGCATGCGATATCCACAGAGCAACGAAGGACATTGCTGGATCTTCGCTTAAGTTGATCAACAAGAATAAGTTAGAGGTGGACCTCAAAATGGTTGGAACCACCACCTCGCGTGTTTTGTGCTGTACCCCCGGTAGATTATCAAAAGTTCTAAACATAGAGTCATCAGGTTTAGAAAAGCTGGAGATTAAAATCTTGATCCTTGATAGTACATATTTGGACTCCAAGATGCAAAACATATGGGATTTAAAGGAGACCACCGACGTCTTACGTGATTTAACATCTGCTGGTTCGAAGATATATCTTTATTAAGTAACGCAGGTTGGAATTGTAATTATTTTTGGTATGTAAAACTAAAAAATGCAAGTACATATAGATTGACACAGTATTCTCGAAAATGCCAAGGTATCAACATTAACTCAGTACTGGAAAGTAAATGTTTTTGTTTGATTTGTAGAAATCCAGAACATTCTTTAAAATGCATTCTGCAGTCGACTCGTCTATTTCTGAAGGTTTGACCACTTGAGTTTGAGTGAACTGCAGTATATATGCGCTGTTTGCAAACAATTGTTGCGCAATCGAAGTGATATGATTGGTACCCTTTGTCTGTTTTATATCATTTTGAACTATTATGTCCTCGTCATCTTGATTCTTTTCTTTATTCTCTTCTTCTTCAACTTTAGTCTCCTCCTCAATTGTCACCAATTTAATATCTTTCAATAATCCTTCAAACCAATTATCCTTTATCAGAATAAATCTATCATTTAAGAATAACTTACCGTTACTTCCCTGAAGATCACACGAAAATTGGTATATCAACGAAGACAATCTAATTGTTGGTCTTGAAATTTCAAATTCTTCAATTTTATCATCATCGGCGTTGTGTTGTTGTGTGTGGGACGCTTGTAACTCCTTAGTGTGCTCAATTAACTGTTGTTTATATTTCTTGCCAACATTTTCGATAAGATAAATATAAACTGATTTAATTAGAACATCAATTTTCTCGTTGGTGTTTTCATGCAAATTCTGGCCTATTTGATTAGATCCATTGTCGTCATCAACACTCTTATTTATGTCCTTTTCTTGAACCTTTTTCAGAAGCAAAAGTAATACCTCCAAGAAATAGTAGTATGATTTCGTATTTTGTGAGCTCTCAACTAAAGACGCTAATTTTGTTGTGAATGTCCAGATGTGGCTCTCGAATTGTGTTTCCACGTCACCATGTAGCTTTTTAACAGCAAGTTCTATGTCATTAGATTTATAATCCCAGGACTTAACAATCTCACATAATTTACTCAAGCAAGTGGAAGGAGTCAATTTTGAATATAGTGTATCTGGTAACAGCAATAGTTTTTTGAATTGGGAAAATTCTTTGAACCACTTAGAAATCATCTCAACCGAGGTTTCATTAGATACATTCAGCGATATTTGTGAAATAGTACTGGTGTACAAGTCTAAATCAGTATCCATCAAAGTACAGATATCCTTGGTGAATAAGGCTTTTCTAGTCTGGTAATCCTGTGTCTGCGAATGCTCTGTAACTTTCTCAAGCAATGCTGTACTAAAGTACTCGAAGTGGTTCTTGAAAACTTGATTAATTTGAAGGACAACCAACCCAAGTACCAGATCAAAGTGTGATTTCAGTATTAACTTCACTAAATGACATTCCTCTACCATGCTGTCAAGTGTTTTCAAGGGGAGAATGAAATTGTAATACACAACCAACATGTCAGACAACCCCAGAACCTTCTGTAACAAGGTATGAGCATATTCGAACACTAAGTCAGTTATACTCTGTAAGTATTCAGCAGTATCTGCCAACGCTGATTCATGTAAGCCAAGTAGGTATACTGTTTGGTTAAAAGGGATTTTTTCAGATTTGAACCAGCTCTTAAATCCTATAATATTCAGTGCTATCCATGGCTTTGTGAACTGCCTTAAGTTTTCGAACAAATTGTTCTGGGGTGTTTGAAAGTATCTTTGAATGTAGGTTGCAGTGTTTTCAACATATTTAAATACACCAAAGAAGTTAACATTATCACCTTTAACGCTTTTCAATAAGGTGGATAAGTATTCATGTCTCAATTCCAAAAACCTATTTGCAATTCTGGGTAAAGTGTTCAATGATGTGGAATGATTCAAGATTATATACGTCAATAAATAATTTGCAATTGGTAACGTGTTCTTATTGTAGGATTCTCTTACTGAGAAGTCCTCACTCTCGTATGAATCATTCACAATGTCTTCTTCAATTTCTTCTTCTTCCTCTTCTTCTTCTTCTTCCATATAGAGTTCTTTAGCCAATATCAAATCCTTCATAGTAAACTTTTGATTCGCCTTGAATATATCGTTACTCTGATACGAATTGTTGAACATATTGTAAGTAGTCAATTCAAGTTCAATATACTTAACAAAGTTATCCTTCAAAGAACTGAACTTTTCTTTTAAAACTGTATTGCTAGCCAAGGTTTCTTTGAATATTATTTCAATGGTATAGTAGACTTTAGCATAATAGATGAAGTTTGAGGTGTGAAATAAAGGAGACAGTTTCCCATCAAAGGTACAATTCTCAATCTTCAAATCAAGTTTGATTAATTTATTGTAGATCAAGTCTCGGAGCACTGTTATTTTAGTTCTTGCTGTAGAAGCAGTTGATTCATTTTGTCTTTGCATGGAGTTGAACTTAATCTGCAGACTTGTGTTATTGAAATCGACAAACTTTAAGGGTTTATAGGAGAGATTAGTCAAATTCGAGTCGATCCCATTAGTTATGGTGTACATGTCATCAATATCTTCCGCAATTTTGATCAAATCACGGTACTTGTTTCCAACCAAAGTAAAGAGGTCTTGTTTGGAAGTGTCGATATTCTCTTTGTATTCCTTGCGCAATCGTTGGATTTCAGCGACAGTCAAGTGGGTGAAGATGTCATCGACGGTTGTAAGTGGCGAGTCAACAAGCTTGGTCGCTAAACCGTTCATATTGGTGGATGCGGTGAGTTGAGTGCTTGTTACAGTTAGTATTGTAATCGGTGGCATTGAAAAGTTGGAAGTCGAGATATTGGCGACATATGTGCGCGACATATTTCTTGAATAGCTGCAAATGCTTAGACCTAGCTCACGTTGTCGTTGGCTGTCGTTGGGAGTAGACTCTTGTGAGATACCAGATGGGATTCAAACAGGGTTTGGTATTCTATTTTAATAATTGGGCTTACTTGCTTGTATGGTGTAACGTGGAGCAAAAAAAGACGTGCCAAATGAAACTCACTTGGAAGGTGCAATACATATAGAAAGCAGCTTTTCTATAGCAAGTTGAAGTAGGTAAGTAATTATCAAGCCCAGCGGTCTGTATTCTAAAGAGCTAACGTTGGATCCAGGTGGGATCATCAACTTAGTACTTGCCACGTAAAATGCCTGAATTCTATACCGTCTGTTGTGTTAACCCCACAACTCATGGCACGAGCCCATAATTTCTGATATGAAACGAAGCTTTGTCAAGACTTACAATACACACGAGTTCCCGTGTTAAGTACGACAACCTGCAAAACTTCAAACTTCCTCAGACCTATATAACCTTCTCGACTCTAAAGGCCTGCTATCCAAGAGGCACTCTCGTAAATTTTCCAAAATATATACATTACGTAATAACCTCTTTGAATGAACCACCGCCAGAACCAGAACCACCTCAGTATGCTACAGGATATTAGCCAACTAAGGCCAAGCCAGTCGATAATCTTCCGTGTAACAACAAGGATTACGATAAAAAGCGAAATCATATACCATTTTCTTTTCTCAGCTTCTTCCTTGCAACAACTCTCCTTATCGATTATTCTTGTTACACAGTTTACGTCTCCACAATACCAACGAACAAGCACGACGACAACCAACTCAAGGAATCCAATCCTGTCCAGTAATTGACAATAGATTTTAAATCCAAGCATTAGAGCCTAAACGACCAAGTTCTGGACTCTTAATCTCACGCAAATACCTTAGTAGCAAGTGTGAAAAATTCCATGAGATCCCAAATCGGGAGGTGATGGCATATCCGCAGTGTTACTAATTGGGTGCAAAAGTCCCTAGTAAACATCGGGAACCGTTGGACATACTGGAGGCTTCGTGGCTTACTACGCTACATCACTTGGATTCTCTTATCTTTTTAACTCTCAGCAAGCATCAATTATTCCCAATGCATGATTACATTGTATGCGAAAAATTTTTTCCAATGTGTCACCTTATTATCAAGAGGGCGCTTAAACGAATTGCCTATTCTGGATGAGTTACCTACAACACATCAAATTTTGTTTAAAAAACTTTATCAAAATAGAACTAAAGTCTTTTGGAGTAAAGTTGTATGATGAGCCACCCAAAGGAGAGAACAAGTCGATCGAGGACCGGGTGTCTTACTTGTCGAAAGCGAAAGAGGAAGTGTGACGAGAATCTGTACCCCGTGTGTGAGAATTGCCTGGGAAAGCTGATGAAATGTGTTTGGCCACAGCTCAAACTAGATATGCATAAGAAGATTAAAGACGTGAAGTACATAAATGATGATACCCAAGCTGGTAAAGAAAAGCATTTGCTAATGCATAATGTGGCTCATGAAGACGTTCAAGTGCCATCCAATATTGAAGATGAAGTAATACCCTTACCTAGGCACAAGGAAGTGCGACACAAGATAGGTAAGCCATGGAACAAGGTTGTAAAGCCACTAATTGAAGGTGGGAGAAGGAATAGTTACTTGGAAAGAATAGCAATGCAACAGGACATTGACGAGCCAACTGAACGAGTCGAAAAATCAAAGACATACCATGGCAACACTCGTTTGAAACCGGTCCTGAGTGGATCTCATGGTAGAGAGCACAGCGGTACTACTGAACTCCGAGACTTCACTGATTTATCTGAGTTATTATTCGATAGTTATGCGTTCTTGGACGCTTAGGGAGTGTCTACTTATGTGAAAGATATTATATATCTACGATGTACCCTAGAGCTTATGGAACAGGCTATTCATAAAGTTTGTGCTGGGAACTATTAACTAGTGTCTAGAACTGGATAGTTTTGGCTGCAATTGTTCTTGGACGTTGCTCACCACAGTAATTTGATGATGTCGTTTTCGGGAAGATTTTCTTAATGCTATTGAAGGTAGTAGCCTGAGGTGGCAATACTTCTCGTCAGGAATGTTGCAGCTAAGAAGAAGGTGCTTTTTAGAGGATAGTTCGTGGTTCATAATGCTTCAAGAAAGAATTGTTGATGACTCCAAGTGACTTTCGAGGATCCAATCGAGCAAGGCCCTAACTAGAAGGAGAATTGTCCCAGTGATGGTACTTTATAGCAAAAGAATTATGCTTATTGCCCGAACTTTGGTTCTTCGTTAGCACCAGTCTCCGCGATGAGCCTACTTCGAAATAGCTCCCCAGAGTATACAAGTACTACGTCGAGGCCACATTCAATACCAACCCCCAAGGCCAAGTGATCTAAGACAAATCAACCTCAAATGATAAAGGTACCCAAAGCAAACCACCTTCATTTCTATTGATTTCGAATCATGAATATAATGTTATTACATAGTGTATGTAGAGTCTAAGAATTCATATTTCATAATCGAGTCAAATCCAGATATGTCGCATCTTCAGTCCAGTGTACCTCCAGGTCCACACTCTAACATCTCGTTTAAAACAAAGGTGATCTCCATAAAACTGTCCCATTGCCAGTCTCTCATTGCCACCACCACAATCACCACTCTCCATTCTCCTCTATCTCCACTCTAAATCTAGCATTCCCCATATGCCATTACATAATCATGCCATTACCGCTTTTCGGATACGATCCCACAGCGAAAACTTTTTTGAGCTTTTGGTAGCTACATTTCAATTCTTTGCAATATTAAGAAGGTTCAGTGCAAAACAACACAAAAGAAGTCACTTTCACGATAGCATAGAGTGAATCTAATTAAGAGAAACAAGTCATAGAGCCCTAGCCAACGCAGAGCCCCACCAAAGCCCCGCCTACTCGAAGCCACGGTTCCAGAAATACAGAGGAACAATTAAACGAATTAGCACCAAGTCGAGGCACCAAGTAAAGAGTAACCTGAAGAGCCTTAAACAAGATAATACAAGAGCTTCTCATAACACCACTCCGATAAACACATCAAAATGACTTCGTTGCATCCAAGTGGAGATAGCTACTATCAAGAGCAGATCCCATACTTTGCGGGCCATGGCCATCCACAAGAAGAGTTGGTTAATACAAACCATCCCCCAGGCAATGTTCAAATACAAAGACAAAGTCAACAAAATCAGCAACAATTGACATCAGTTCCTCCCCAAAAACAACAGCTAGCGGCCACCTTGCTGCAAAGAGATGATTCACCGAATTCCTCGAACAGATCCACTCCCTACTATGAGGCACAGAACAATAGTGCTCATGAATCCCCTGCTCAACCATCATATTTTGAACATTCACAAGCTGTTCCTCAACAGGAAAACATAGAGCAAGTCGAAGAACAACCCTTCTATGTAAACGCAAAGCAGTATCATAGAATATTAAAAAGAAGAATTGCCAGAGCTAAGTTGGAAGAGAACTTGAAGATTGCGAGAACAAGGAAACCATACTTGCACGAATCAAGACATAAGCATGCTATGCGTAGACCTAGAGGTCAAGGTGGCAGATTCTTAACTGCAGCAGAAATTGCAGAGAAGGACAGATTGGATAAGTTGAAGGAACTGAACGATGGAGGTGGCTCTGAACAAGAAGGAGTTCAGGAGGATGGAATTCCAAAAACAAATACAAAGGAAGAAATTTTCAACTTGATATACCAGTGATATCGTTAGTAGGTTTAGGATTTTTTATATGAAAACATGGGTTGTATTAGTAATGTATAATGAGAGACTTTCAGAGTCCTTTAAAGAAGATGACTATTCGTAGTTGTTGAGTGCGGGTTAGTGCTTATTGGCAGAGTAGATCTGGAAGTGAAAAGGCAATACTTGCGATACTCTTAATGAAGCACTCTGTAAAGAGGTATTCCTCAATGAGAGACTAAGCATTGATATTGTCAGCATCGAATCATGATAGCATCCAACAGGTCCAAATAATGTACGGAACTAACCATTAATACAGAGTCATTCGACCATCTAAATCAATGAATGAACGTTTGGTTCAACTATTAAAAATGGATTATGTAGAGATGAGTTGTTGGAAGCTCTGTTGGGATTCCGGTGAGAGCTGGTTTAAAGCAGCAGGGTTCACTTTCTTCAACTCAGTGAGAATTGCAAACTTGATAGCCTGGTAGTCATTATTCTTGATATGTGACAATGGATCGAATTGTTTTGCTTGGATAGAGACAATCTTGGAGAACTGAGATCCAAATGAAGCTGCACTTTCGAAGTCATCCTGTGCTACCGTAACTGTTGAGATAGGAGTACCACTGATTCCAGCAGTTACACCAGCCGCAGAATTTGTTCCTTTACTTATACCACCATAAGCAACTAAATTCTTTATTAATTGGTCAATAGTCAATACAGTTACTTGACTATTGTTAGTGTGAACGAACTGAGATAATCCGATATTGACAATCTTCTTTTCTTGTAAATTGGTTATCGTACCAGAGGTTGGCAAGACAAAATTGGTAAATATCTGTTGGAATACTCCATTTTGAACACCGTCAAACAATTGAACAATAAAAGAAGCGTTGACCCTTTCACTATTCAAATACTTTTCATTCTTCAAATGAGCTGCTGCTAAACTTGTGATAAAAACTGCAAATTTCTTAACAAATCTGTCGGTTCTCGATGTCTTTAATCTAGTCAACAACAATATGATAACTTGGTTTAAATATGGTTGTACTACTTCCAAAGCAACATTGAGAAGAATTGCCAACAACAATTCAAACCCATACACATCATTGACCTTAGAAGAAATTAATTTTTGGAAAACTCCCAATAATGGAGTTAAGCTGTCTTGATTTGTTGCAAATACCAGGGCATCATGATCTAAAATGGCCACTAATAGCCTTGTGATTCCCGGGATGCTTCCCCTAAATTCCCAAACTGCTGGAGATAAAATGGGTTTGATTAATGCCTTATAACTCTCAGGCAAGCCTTGTTGCTTTGGGTAGGATTCCAATAAAAATGCTAAAATCTGAAAAACATATGGTACAAACTCCTGTACATCTTCTCCTAAAATGCTTAAGAGAGCTGGTATAACTAGTTCCACATATTTTGAAATGTTGCCCAAATCAAACTTTATAAGCAAACTAATTGATTCAAATGTGTAATGGGAGAACTTGGGGTTTGAAGGATTTTTAGAAGTAATCTTCAAGATCTTGACCAATTGTTCGATTATTGGTAATCTTTCGTTCAAGGAGTCTTCCGTGGTGATTAAGATTCTCATCACACACTTAATCAAAAATTCGTTCTCTGCTAACTTCTCAGGAGTGGTGTCATTCAAAAGAATTAGTGTAAATAAGCTCGACAATAGTTCGTTTGTGAATGGCTGGATGTCCATCTTGTTGAACACAGGTTCAAAGTTTGCACTAAAGTTGGTCATTTCCAATAACTTTTCAATTGTGATTGCTGAGTAGGTAAAAATGGCTGGATTAGGGTTCCTCAAGTGGTTGATCAACAAAGGGAAAGTAGTTAACAATTGGTCCTTGGTTAATTGATTTCTGAATACTAAAATGTACTTAATAGAGTCTACTATCAAGATAGGGTGCGAATTATTGTTAGTGTTAATCAAGTCATTGGCAATGTAGTCCGTGAAGAATTGGACGACGTCCACAAGCAAATTAGTTGATGTAACACCAATATTGGTGACACTACCTTTAGTAGCTAAACTACTGAACAAGTAGATTGCAATATCTTTGTTTCTCCAGTTCTGTTGATCACTTAAGAACTGGCTGACATACTTCATGACAGAGTTAGTTAGCAATTCCGCGTTTATTTCCTTCAAATCACGTAAGAAATCAGTTGCCGATTTTCTTCTTGAATCAAAGTCAGATCCTTCCAAGTCAGACCTTATGAAACTGATAGGTTCATCTTCGAAGTGTTCCTCATCAACTTCTCTAAAGTAAATATTTGGTAAAATGATCTTCTCAATAATTTCATTGATTGAATTTTCACTATTGAATATATTTTGGTAGTTTGGTAACTTGATGATTGACGAGTAGAATTGTAAGCACTTCACCACTAGCAAATCGTACTTTGGCTGTTTCGTAATATAATCATTAATCACAGACCAAATGCTGGTGATAAAAGTTTGGATGAGTTCTTCGAAAACATCTGCGTACCTCGAAATGTACAACAATACCAATTCTACAATGGAAGTTTTCACTTTAATTAGGATGTCAATATCTTCATCATCAGTGGCATTCGTAATTAGTGGTGAGTTGAAATTCAAGTATTTGAGAACCACATTCATCAACACACGCATGTTATCTTCAAAGAATTCTGGAATATCTTGACAGTTGAAATCATAATATATTTGTAGTAACAATAACAAGTTGTCAAAATAAATATTGAGCAAGGATGCATTGTTCTTGTTCTTCTCGATAAGTTGATCCAATTCAACGAATAATTTCAAGAACGGCTCCACGAATTTATCCAAAACCATCTTGATTTCAGAGAATAGCTCATCTGATCTGAATAATGGCCTCCACTTTTTGAAAATAGAATGGCAAACAGTAAGGATTGATTTGTTCTGGAAGTAATCTTCTAAGGATAACTTGCTGATTAAATTATCTATCAAGTTTTCCCAGTTGTGTGGGAAGTCACTTTCAGCAATCAATGATATTGCTTCACCAATTTGAGATTGCAATTGTGGAGACAATCCAATCATAATGTCCAAGATCTCATCTTTGATCTTAGTGATGTCTTGTACGGGCAACAAATAGTTACCATCTTCATTCATCCACTTGCGCTTCACCAAGTTCTTGAAGTACAAGGCACCTGCCAATCTTACAGACGCATTGATATTGGTCGATGCAACAACATGAAGTAAGTTAATCCCAAAGCCTGGAAGTGTCTCGATCGATTTCAAGTACACTTCAGCTTGTTTTGATAATTGCGGATTAAGGGATTGCTCCAAATATTGAGCAATGGATTCCAATGAGTTATCAGCCATCTTAATCAACTGCACAAGTGTTTGAATAGTCTTGTAAAGGTGAAATGAAAAGATCAAAAAAAAACATGAAAAGTTGGTACCAGATGTCGTACAAAATGATTGTGTCGCGAAGTTTAAAATGAAAATAGTGCGACATTTGGTGTGATGAAGATGCCCATAGCACAAAGAGTGGGAGGAGAAGAGGTTAGAGAGTTAATGAAGCATTAGAGAAGAGTTGAGTTGGTTACACGCAACTAGACACACCCATCGACTCTCCTACCGAAGCATTATTGACAAATTATAAATTAAAGTTAAAAATGTACACAGTTAGAACCATTAAATCTATCGATTCAAGAATGCTCTATTATAAAACAAAAGTATAGGGAGTCTAAGAGCTCTCTTTTAGATGGGTATTTCAACACACAGCTCAAAGAAAGATAAATAAAACAGAGTATTGGCATTCTAGTGAAAAATCAAGGGCATCAGCTAGGAAGGATAGTGCCAGTCTTTGAAGATTCTACGCCTTTAACAAACTCAGTTAAATCTACTTATTAGTAGGTAAAACTTGAGCATTTTCCTTCTGTTGCTTTTGCTTTGCTACAGCGTAAACCAATCCAGAAATGAACCCAACGAAGATGGAGTTAACAGACCAAAAGTTGACAGCTGCGTTGAAGAAGATTAATCCTGACAAGGCAATTGGCAACTTGTTCAAAGCACCAACCATTGAGTAGGTGGTGGAAGAAGTAACTCTAACACACCATGCTGAACAGTAAGAAATACCAACTGAAGAGGCACCGGACAAAATCATACATGAGATGGTGGTGAATCTAACGTCTTCAGGGAAGTTGTAAGCAAGGTTAGCAGCGGACCAATCTTCGAAGATCAAAGAACAGATCAACAAGATAGGAATGGATAACAAGTTGTTGTAGTACATGGTGTCGAAATCCTTAAAGTTAGTCAACTTAATTCTCTTTCTCATGATAAGAACGAAGGCAGCGGAAGCGAAACAGTTGCTGAACATCCAGAAGTAACCCAAGTACATTTCGACAGTGTCACTGGCAGTCTTTGCAGCGGAGGAGTCACCATAACAAGCAAGTACAGAGGACAAAACCATCAAGAAGAAAGAACCAAGGGCCATGGTGGTGACCTTTCCACCGAACCATAAGACTTCACCGTAAGCAATCAAGATGATGGTCAAGTTCTTGAAGATGGTGTAAACTGGGATGGATAAGTATTGCAAAGCCTTGGAAGAAGTGTAGATCATGGCAACCAATAAGAAAGCGATTGGAGACCACTTCTTGGCCTCGTCTTTGTTGAACTGTCTGTAAGTGATGACACCAAAAGACTTCAAGGTTCCAATGGTGAAGATACACACGATCGATTGAACAGCCAAAAGAAAGAAGTTCAAGTTGAAGTCACCAGACAAGACGAACTTGTTGGTGAGGGTCATCAAGATCGATGCAGCACAATACGAGAAGATCGATGCTGGTGCAGAGTTTGCAATAGAGCTAACATATTTATCGTCCATTGTGAATATCAGTGGGAATTTCCTTTTTAGTATGTATAATGCTTGTGTTATTAGATAGAACAGGATCAATCCCATACAACGTTTTAAAGAAAGGTGTTGATCAAAAAGGAAACGATTGAACAACAAAACACTTTTCATCAAAACGTTCACGAATTTCATCGCGCGTCAGAAATTTTTTCTCGCTGGCGTGCATAGGTTAAAGGGGGACTACGTGGACGATTCCGATTTCGCGTGTAAAGATAAGAGTGGATACGATGAAGCGGGACGTGGCTGCGCATCGGAGTGTTGGCTTGGGGAATGTTGATTCTTTGTTGCATGGTGCTTGTTCCTTGTTTGTTCTTTTATTTCTCTGCTGGGTACTGAGTGAGTTTGTGCAATTGGTTTGTGCAATTGGTTGGTGCAATTGGTATTTGCTCTGTATTGGCACTGTAAGCCGGATTCCACACTATAGGAAGCATAGGTATTCTTGAAATTGCACTCATCTGAAGACCCCTATACCCATCGACTTCTTTATCTCATCAAGCTCTTATCGAATCCTTATCTTTGTTCTACAATCTTGGCCTCTTATTCGCTGTGTGCATGGGTACCTGTTTGGTGTGTTGTCTGTAGTGGTACCTGTTTGGTGTGTTGTCTGTAGTGGTGGAAATGCAGTGGTAGGCAAATAGCCTAAAATAGAACGAACATAAATGCCCGCTTTATAAGGGACTCTTGCAAGAGATCGCAGTACTTCTTTCAACATCTTAGTTAAGCACTCCTCTATATGAATTTTCCCATAAATGATCTCATGGTGTCAATTGGTATGATTACGTTGGTCTCTGTTTTTTGCAGCCATCAAAAACACATGTCTGCCATGCAGCACGATTGAGTACAGCATCTGGTGAAATGGAAGATCAGTTAATGGTGTTATGAGAGATTACCTAGTATATATGTCATGTCAAAATAGCTTGGGTTAGGCAGTTAAGCACAAATTCAATATTGAATCGGTTTTCGTTCATCTGTCTTTGTGATAGTACTATACCTACAATGTTCGTTGATGGAACTGGGAAGGAACGTACTACAACATGATCTTGGTTATACCTTGCTGTCCCTTATATATCTCTTCTGAATACTTCTGCAGCCACTCAGCTCCGTTGATCTGATTTTAATTTGTATTAATTCTATAAGATTCCTTACACCAGCACCTCCTGCATTACTGAAGAGGAAGGCTTTCTTTTGATTTTTCTCGAGTCCAATGAGACTCTCCTGTAATCTCATATCGTCAACTAAGTATAGGCATTCAGGTGTGAATGAACTTGATTTCGTCGTTGCACAACATCTGATCTGTTCATGTCTCTTGTAATGTATGCTCTGTGTATCCAGTATTGTTTCCTCAGATTCGGGCACGCCTGCTCACCATCAAAACCATTAGAGCTAATAATAAAATTATTTCCTTCTATTAATATACACTAATAATCTCCTCTATTGTAGATGCTAATGTCCAGCTCTGCCTTAAGGTCCACCATGTCACTCACGTCAATACACGCATCCACACTGTACCCTCTAGTTCTTCTGTCCCTCAATCTCTGGTTTTGCGCTCTGATCTTTTCCAACTCCAGTAAATAGGAGTCTTCATCACCTGTGATGTAAGAACCGGTGAAAACACCAACTTCAAATTGCTTTATGGTGTCTGACTTACAACAGTCAATTAAATCTTGCAAGTCTTGGTAAATTACCTTGTCAGCACCAATTGCTTCAGCAATTTGGTCTTCATTTCGATCAAAGGCAACAAGGGCTTTAGTATCGGCCAAATCAATACCATAGATATGGTTGTGTCTAATTGGTGGGGCACACAGCGCAAAGTAAACCTTTTTAGCGCCGGCTTCCTTGGCCATGGCTACAATTTCTTTGGATGTGGTACCTCTAACGATAGAGTCATCAACCAAAAGAACAGATTTCCCTTCGAATTCGGATGCCATAGCATTCAACTTTCTTCTCACGGATGACCTTCTTTCTTGTTGATCTGGCATTATGAATGTTCTACCAATGTACCTGTTCTTGACAAACCCTTCTCTATATGGAATGCCCAAGTCTACAGCGCATTGTAAAGCAGAGGTTCTTGAAGTATCAGGTACAGGGATAACGACATCGATATCCACATTCATCATAACTTTCTTAATCTTGGTAGCCAACTTGTTACCCATATCAATTCTGGATCTGTAGACAGAAACACCGTCTTGGACAGAATCCAGTCTGGCAAAATAGACGTATTCAAAGATATCTGGGGCGAATATTTGAGGTTGGATTACTTGACGGAACTCTGGCTTATGAACACCAGAACAATCCTTAGGAATAATTACAGCTTCACCAGGTTTAACATCTCTAAACTTGGTGAAACCATGGGCTTGCAATACAACAGACTCACTTGCCAACATGTAGTCGAACTTCTTGCTTTTTGAGTCAAAACGTTCACCGAATAATAATGGTCTAATACCGTTTGGATCACGGAAACCAATGATACCAAACCCAGCCAAAAGCGAAACACATGCGTATGAACCTCTAATCAACTTCATGGTTTCTCCCAAGGCAGTGAAAATATCTTCGTTGTTAACTCTCGATTTGTTGAACTTATCCATCTCGGATGCAAATATGTTCAACAACAACTCGGAGTCAGAGTCGGTATTGATATGACGATGCAAAACTTCATCCAACATCTTTCTCAATTCAACAGAATTAACTAAGTTACCGTTGTGACTTAATGAAATTCCGTAGGGAGAATTGACATAAAATGGTTGGGCCTCAGATCCAGCACTAGAACCAGCAGTTGGGTAACGCAAATGAGTAACACCAAAATTACCAACCAATTCGCTCATTCTCTGTTGAGTGAACACATCACGAGCCATACCGTTACCCTTACACTGGTAGAATCTACCCTTGGAACCACATGTGACAATCCCAGCTGCATCTTGCCCTCTATGTTGCAAGAACATGGCACCTTCGAACAACTCGGGTGCAACGTTCTTCTGTTGGTCTGCTAAGACAACACCTAAGATCCCACACATTTTATATTATAGAATTTCACTTATAGTATATGGTTAAAAAGAAGTATCAACTTCCAAACTGATTAGTATTTGCTTTTCATTAAATACCAAGACTGCAAGATGAGGGAAAAAAAAATTTGCTCTGAAAAATCTGTCAGTGTAACGGAGTCATTGTCCCACGCCAATTTTAATTTGTCACTAAATTACATAATTTCTTAGATGAACAATAAACCAAACTCGTTTTACGTCTAAATAGAGAGGAAGGAGAACAGGTTTATGTACTCCGTAGGAGTAATAGGCATTGTCGATCAAAAAGCCAAAAAAGTTAACAGAGATAAAAAATGAAAATAAGTCAAGTAAACTCATAGTCAACCGGACTAAAACAAAATAAAACTCTGATTGGATTGGGATGGTACGATGACATTAAAGCATCAATGATAAGTGTCTTTTGATGGTTCAACACTTGCTCATGGTTTTTTTTTATTTTTAGGGGTTTTTAATGGGGAGTATTCATGGGCGATGGAATACTTTTCAATTTCAATAGTAGATCAGGTAGAGTAATCAACACCTTCCCCGTGGGAGGTGAGAGTAGAATAAGTTATCGCTCTCTTCCATTTGGTAGCATCGGGGTAGCATTTCCATCTCTTGGTGATATCGATGCTCACCATTTCAATGGGAAACTTTGGTAACATAAAACATAACATGTGCAAGAGATCTCTCACTCCCTTCACAACCAACAAGCCGTATAATCATCATAAATAAAAATCAAGCATAAATAGGCAGACAAACAACAATCAACAATAGGATAAAAAAAACGTAGATCAAGATAAAAAAAATAATTAGACAAAAACAAATTCCACCACCATCATAATGCAGTTAATTGTGGAATAAATCTAAAAGTACATGAATAGCAAATCGTGAATGGTGGTAGCACTTTGTGGATTATTAAAGATGCTCTATTATGCCAGTTTGTAGTAGGGAGGCTAGTCAAGTTATTTACTTGGTTCTGCTGCCTGGCCTGGTTGGCCTGGTTGAGGAACACTTTGCCCTGGTTGACCATGATAGTACTGTGGTGGGTACTGTTGGTATGGATAGCCGTTAAATTGAGGTTGTCCTTGCTGTGGGTACCCCTGAGGTTGTCCTTGTTGTTGAGCTTGAGGTGGGTAACCTTGAACATATCCTTGTGGTATATAACCTTGAGGAGGATAACCCTGAGAAGGATATTGCGGGTAACCTTGTTGTTGGGGCTGTTGCTGAGGAGCTTGTGCTTCCTTTGGTGGAGCGTGTGCTTCCTTTGGTGGAGCTTGTGCTTGCGCTTGAGCAAGTTGTTGGGCAACGTGAGCTTGCTCTGCACTTGGTAATTCGTGCTGACCCTTGTATTCATATCCGGCCTTCTTGTGGACAGTTTCGTTACCCTTTGGTAATTCATCAATTTTAAATGGAGTTGGGACGGCGTCGTTGTTCTCAGCAACATACAAGTTCCTTTCAATGACGGCTGGAATTGGTTTTATTTCAGTTCCCAATTCTTGTTCAATTCTGTACAATGAGTATCTGTCTTCCCAACTCATCAAGTTGATGGCCAAACCTAAGTGACCAAATCTACCAGAACGACCGATTCTGTGTAAATAAGTTTCCGCTGTCTTTGGGAAATCAAAGTTGATAACCACATTCACTGCTTGAATATCAATACCTCTTGTCAACAAGTCAGAACAAACCAAATTACGCACTTTACCTTGTCTAAACTCATGGAAAACCTTGTTTCTAGCTTGTTGAGGCATCTTAGCATGCGAATAGTAACACGAGTAACCTAATTCGGTAATCTTTTTGGCTAATAATTCAACTCTATTGGTAGAGTTACAGAAAATAATGGACTGATTGATTTGCAATTTACTGAACAAGGTATTCAAGCAGTGTAACTTTTGCTTTTCTTCTACAAATGCATAGAACTGTGAAATGCCTCGTAAGGTCAACTCATCCATCAAGTTGATTTCGTATGGCTTTGTTAAATGCTTTTCCATAAACGATTTCACAGTCATTGGGAAAGTGGCAGAAAATAATAATGATTGTCTGGTTTCTGGGAAGAAGGCCAATATCTGCTCGATGATGCCCTTAAATTCTCTTGATAACATCTTATCGGCTTCGTCCATGACAAATAATGGACAGTCCGATAAATCGGCAACCTTACGAGAAGCCAAATCCAATACTCTACCGGGGGTACCCACCAAAACATGTACCGGGTCGTTTAATCTTAAAATATCATCTCTTAATGAAGTACCACCTGTGGTAACCATACATTGAATACCCAAATGTTTTCCCAAGGTTCTAACAACCTGTGAGGTTTGTAAGGCCAATTCTCTTGTTGGCACCAAAATCAATGCTTGAATTTTATTTAATTTTGGCTTTACCTGTTGTAAACAAGGAATGACAAACGAAGCAGTTTTACCGGTCCCATTCTTGGCTCTTGCCAATATGTCTCTACCAGCCAATGCCATTGGAATTGACTCTTCTTGAATGGGGGAAGGCTTTTCGAAACCGGCTTCAAAAATACCCATCAACAACTCTCTCTTCAAATTGAAGTCTTCAAAGGACTTTCCCTTGGTCTTTAACACATCGTCTGTTTGTGGTCTTGTATCCTTGACAGGGATGTTTAACAGGTCTTTCCAGTTATCAGCCATTATGTGTGTCAATAGGAGTTATTAAAATGTGAATGTGTAGGTGGTGGCGTTGGCGTTGGCGTAGGCAAATGTCTTAAGGTCAAAGCAAGTTATATTAACGAAACCTGAAATTGGACCTAAGAGTTGGTTATGAATGTTTCCGTGGTTATACTAGCAATGGGGCCGCGGATTGTTCGTATCTGGATGTTTGCTAATGGAAATCTATTGGATGTTGGTCTTTGATTCCTGGAATTGTGGTACGGTGGAATTTTGATAGATGCAAGTTGTAGCAGCAATTTAATTTTAAATTAATAATATGAATAGTTTGCTTGAACAATTTGGTCTCAAAAAGTGGGTACCTAGTGTCGATTGATTAATATATTTAGTATTGAACGTATATAAACTCTGGAAGAAAAGTACCTTTTTCTTCAGTCATAATTTTCACATACTACTGATTGAACAACACCGAAAATTTTTCCTGTGTCAACTTATTGGGTTGGGCACGACATAGCTGAAAGACGTTTCCCAAAACGATTTGCAACCAGAGTGATGGGGAGTCGGTGGTGCTACGGTGTTGGGGAGGAGGACGGCTTGTGGTGGTGGTGACTGCTGAGGACTGTTGATGAAATTTTGGCACAGTTCGGGAAAGAATAGAGAATTTAACAATAGACTTAATGTTTTTTTGAGCTAGGACAAGGGTGGAGCAATATAGGATTGTGGTTGATATTGTGGGAAACGTGTACAGAAATCACCATTTGAGTGTGACAGTGGATCATTAGTGGATGCGGAACCGTGAAATTAGAATTATGAGAGAAGGAAGTAAAGGAAGCATCGAAATATGGTGCTATCATGGCGCTGTGAAGCCCAAGAATAGTGCTGTACCGAGATGTACTGAAAACGTGCTACAAGGGCTTATTGTAGTGAGGGCATACGACTAGGCCTAATGCAATAACTCCTCTTGTGCTCTCATGATCCACTTCTCAGTTTCTAGGAGGTAAAATTTTGGTCCATGTCTTAGTATCAATGTAGTATGAAGTAGTCATTGTCAAGCACCAGCATGCCATCAGGTTCGGTTGGGTGCAATTTCTTGGCCTAAGAGCTGCTAGGACTCAAGGCGATTACAACTCTTTATCATTCTAAAGTAAAATACCTTAGAATTGCAACGCAGCTACAATTATGCTTGTAGATAGTCTTATACCATCGTACCCTAAGACCTCTCTCCAAACCATAAGCTTCATAAGATGTCGTGATCATCTCTCGTGATAAACTCGGCTATCCTTGGGTCAACATTAGCCTCGCTGACCATCTTGACCTTCATCGATCCCATGATATCGGTGGTGGTGATATCGGAGAGGATGAGGTTACTTTCATGTAGCTCACTAACGGACAAGTTGAAAGGATAAACACAACTTTCCGAGGGACAGGATATTATTGAAAGCGTTGGCTGAAGCAAATGCTGTTTAAGCAATGTGGAACATAGTGGGCATTCCATGATTCCATTGATCTTCGCTACTGAACTGGCCCATAGTAATTCTTTTGACATCGCTAAAAATTTTGCGACTGAAATTGCAATACGAAGAAATCGATCTTCATCCTTCAGAAGGCAAAATATTGCCACTATAGATACAGACTTTGAGAATGAAGTTGTCGCAAGAAACAGTTGAGAAACTCCAGAGTGATACCTCGTGTATTAGAAACATTTGCATTCTCGCACATGTTGATCATGGTAAGACCTCCTTGAGTGATTCCCTCCTAGCTACAAATGGTATAATCTCACAAAGAATGGCTGGTAAAGTCAGATACTTGGACTCTAGAGAAGATGAACAATTGAGAGGAATCACAATGGAAGCCTCTGCCATTTCATTATACTTCAAGGTTATGCGTCGTCAAAAAGAGACGGGAGAGACAGAGATAAGGGAACATTTGATCAACCTTATTGATTCCCCAGGCCACATTGATTTTTCGTCAGAAGTGTCAACCTCTTCGAGGTTGTGTGACGGTGCTGTGGTTTTGGTTGATGTTGTCGAAGGTGTTTGCTCCCAGACGGTAAACGTCTTAAGACAATGTTGGGTTGATAAGTTGAAGCCTATACTTGTATTGAATAAAATTGATAGGTTGATCACTGAGTGGCAATTATCCCCAATGGAAGCATATCAGCATTTATCGAAGGTTATAGAGCAAGTGAACTCCGTGTTGGGTTCTTTCTTTGCAGGTGATAGAATGCAAGACGATTTGGATTGGAGGGAAAGTGGTACCACCAACGAATTCGTTGAAAAAGACGATGAGCACTTATATTTCACGCCAGAGAAGAACAACGTTATATTTGCATCTGCAGCTGACGGATGGGCATTTTCTGTTAACCTGTTCTCGAAGATCTATCTGGCAAAGTTAGGCTTTTCACAGCAAGTATTGGCTAAGACCTTATGGGGAGACTTCTATTTGGATATGAAGAACAAGAAGATTATTCCAGGAAAGAAATTAAAGCCAACGCAAGGTAACTTAAAGCCACTCTTCGTTGGACTTATCTTAGAACAGATTTGGTCTGTCTATGATTGTTGTGTGCTTAATAGAAACCAGGAGAAGTTAGAAAAGATCGTGGAAAAGGTTGGTGCTAGATTGAGTGCTCGTGATTTAAGATCTAAGGATTATAAAAACGTCCTAGGCTTGATTATGTCTCAATGGATTCCTCTTAGTCATGCATTATTAGGTGCTGTCATTGAATACTTACCTAGTCCAATCGAAGCACAGAAGGTGAGAATTGATCAACTCTTACACGAGAGTGTCTTCAGTGTGCTGAGCGAAACTGAGAAATCGAAGCTATTAGACCCTGAGTTTGAAATTGCTCTACGTGATTGCGATTCCTCTCACCCAGAGATACATACTGTTGCATATGTCTCAAAACTCATCTCGGTTGCCCAAGAAGACTTGCCTAAGGATATTGTGAAAGGAGAAATAACTGCAGACGACATCAGAGAAAGAGGAAGACTTGCAAGAGAAAAGGCCAAGAAAGCTTCGGAGGCTGCCTTAACTGAAGCAGATATTAAAGCAGCTGCAGACTTCGTCGTATTGGCGCCAGCTAAGAAAGACCCACTTGAATGGGAATTTGAAGACGAAGAAGACTTTGAATTAGATGTAGAGGAGGAGGCAGAGGAAGAGGAAGAAGTGGAGGAACCAAACACTGAAACCTTAGTTGCATTCACCCGTGTATACTCAGGTTCTTTGACAAAAGGCCAAAAGATTACAGTTGTTGGTCCTAAATATGACCCAACTTTGCCAAAGGGCAGTGAGACTAATTTAGAGCAAGTCACAAAGGAAGTTGAGATCAAAGACTTATACTTGATAATGGGAAGAGAATTTGTGAAAATGGACACGGTACCCGCCGGAAACATTGTGGGTGTAGTTGGTCTTGGTGATTCCGTCTTGAAGAATGCAACATTGTGTTCTGAAATGCCTGAAGACAAGCCTTACATTAATTTTGCATCCACTTCCACCTTAATTCATAACAAACCGATCATGAAGGTAGCTATCGAACCCACGAACCCAATGAGACTTGCTAGGTTGGAACGTGGACTTACATTGCTTGCACGTGCAGATCCAGTATTGGAATGGAACATCGACGATGATTCTGGAGAATTGATAATGTGTGTTGCTGGTGAGCTCCACTTGGAAAGATGTTTGAAAGATTTGGAAGAGAGATTTGCCAAAGGATGTGAAGTTGCTGTAAAGGAACCAGTGATTCCATTCAGAGAAGGTTTGGCAGATAGTAAGGTGACTTCTAATGTTGAACTTGATGAGACTTTAACCATTGATGGTATCGATTTAGAATTTGATATCGCTCCTTTACCAAAGAAACTCGTGACGTTCTTGACTAAGAATGAACAGGCGATTGCTAAGTTAATCAACCCAAAAACAAAATTGGATGATACTTTGAAAGATGGTTTGATTCAAACTTTGAAAGACTGTGACAACTATAAAGGTGGATTCAAAACAGTAGATGAATTGGTAAATAATATCATTTCATTTGGCCCAAAAAGAGTTGGACCGAATATCTTAGTGGAGGAAATTGAAAATGGCAAACAGTTCAAGCATGTGTTCGACAGCAGTAGCGAAGATTCATTTGAGTACGCAGTGAATGTGTTGAATGGATTCCAATTAGCTGTAACTCAAGGTCCTTTGGCTAATGAACCACTCCAGGGAGTGATTGTCACTTTGAAGAAAAGTAAAAAACTGGAGGCTGAAGGAGATGAGATAAAAACAGTTAATCTTGGAGGAAGAATTATTACTTTAACTAGACTGTTGATTCATAATCAATTCTTAACAAGAACTCCAAGATTGTTTCTTGCCATGTATACCTGTGATATTCAAGCTACTGCAGAGGTCTTGGGTAAGGTATATGGAGTTGTACAGAAGAGAGGGGGTACTATTATCTCTGAGGAGATGAAAGAAGGTACTCCTTTCTTTACAATTGAAGCAAGAATTCCTGTTATTGAAGCCTTTGGGTTTTCTGAAGATATTAGAAAACAAACATCTGGAGCAGCAAGTCCACAGTTGGTATTTGCTGGATTTGATATGTTGGACATTGATCCTTTCTGGGTTCCTACGACCGAAGAGGAACTAGAAGAGTTGGGAGAGTTTGCAGAGCGTGAAAATGCCGCTAGAAGGTATATGAATAACATCAGAAGAAGAAAGGGCTTGTTTGTGGATGAGAAGGTTGTGAAGAATGCCGAGAAGCAAAGAACCTTAAAGAAGGATTAGGTAAATGACAAACTGAGATGCGATGAAGATGAGATTAGAAGTGTAAAATTAGAACTCATTAAACACTGTTACTTAAGAATATGCATAAATGTGGAATTACCCCAGAAATTGGTGAGTAGGCCCAATTGGAATACAACTCTAACAGGGTCTATTTTGAACGCACGAAAAGAGTGTCACGGCAATTAATTGTTAATGTACCGTTTTCAAAACTTCGTGGTAAAACATTCGTAGGCTTTTGAGGAGGCTTTGCTTCCAAATAGTGAACTCCATGTCACTCTAGGTCACTATATAAAATATGTACTGGAAAATTTTTCTCAGTGCTAAATTTACGTAACCAAAATTGGATCCAAAAAACAGTATTATGAACTCCATAAGCAAGTGTAATCAAGTTATACTTTCACTCAAAAGCCTTTAGCACACACTCTATGATCAACATATGAAACTTTAAATGAGCACATCCAAACAAGAAGAGATGCGACCAAGTTCCAGTACCGATGTTGATGTCACTAATGGTGTACTGCTTGATGCTGATCCAATAATAGCAGAGCCAAAAAACATCAACCACGAAATGGATATGGTAGCTAAGAACCCACATTTGGATCCCAAGAAGCTTTTTGAGCTTGTATCGAAAAATTACGAAACCTGGCTGCAAGCTATGAGCAAGCAATTCCAAGAAGAAGAGAATTTTCTGCCATTCCCGGTCGATGAAGAGGAGGAGAAGGAAGGGTTTAATTGTAGCTTACTAGAAGCACTTGAAAAGGCTTCAAACGAGTTTTCAGATAAGATCAACAAATTGGATGATGAAACGATATTTCAAGAAATACTGAATCAACTTGGGTCGAGCTCAAAGGCTGCAAATGCCGATAAAGTGAGCTCCATTGCCATTAATAATGAAGGCAATGCTATTGTGAGTAAAAGCAACGATAATAGAAAGGAAGAGAAAGAAGATATCGAATCTTCCAAGTCTTTGAACTCAACCAAAGTTAGCAAAAACATAGCAAGTACGAAGACTCCGACAAAAGATGAGACGGCTGATTCCCTTCTTAACTTCTCCTTACTTAAACAGAGTGAGATCGACTTTCTCCGTAATCGAATCACGCAAATGATTAACTCAAATGAATTCACTTTAGGTACAAGTGATACCAAAAAGTCTACAAAAGTCAAGGTTTATCCTCCAATCCCCCAACAGCCCACAAGAGAAGGCTTCTCGTTATATGACACCAGAGATGAAGAGGGATTGCATGAAGGAAACACTGATTTGTGCTACGACGATGACGAGGAAGATCGAGACGATGACAACCGAGGTGCCCATGACTTAGAACATGACATAAATCAAGACGATTACGATATTGAAGAGGTCAATAATGACCCACATTACCTGTACAATTATTCACCAAACACGCATCATTTTGAAGTGGAACTCAATGCCACTCCCGAATGCGACGAGCATGGATTCGATGGATGTGACTGCCCAAGACTGGACCACGACAACGAGGAGGGTCCAGCTTGTGAATTCACATTTGAGTACGATAACACCGGCAAACTAGTTCCAGTGTATAATAATGTTGAGGAAAAGTTACGAATGATGAGCTTACAACAAACCTTAGACAGGAAGAAGATGAAATTACCATCTATCAAAGAGTTAAATATTGGGGCTGAAACAGATACATCAAAGAAGAAGAAAAAGAAGAAAAGTAAGAATGGAACTAGTGAAGTTGGTAAGGGAGAAACTCGAACAAGTGGTCTGCTACCCCCAAGACAATTCCTCCTAGGAAACGATAATTGCTGTTTGTTTTGCGAGTATGAAACGATATTTGGTGCCAAACCAAGACAGATGATTAAATGGTATGAACAAAAGATCAGACGAGATGCAAAGAGACGAGAGGAAATCAAAAAGAAGCTAGCTAACGCTAAACAGCGGGCCATCAAGAAACAGCGGGATATGAGACAGAAACAGTTGGAACTGCAAGGACATAACATAATCGAGGAACATGACAAAGATGAGGATCATGACCATCATGAACATGAGCATGAACATAAACATGAACATGAACATACGCATGAGCATGGTCATGGAAACTGCAGTTCTCACGACCATAATCACACTCATTCTCATTAGGAGGAAGTTTATAGAATAAAATCGATGATATGTCTCGAAGATTCAATAGTACTGTAGAGGGTTTCTGTATGCTCGTACACCTACATAATTTTCCTAGTTGATACAATTTCATGTGACTCCTAATAGCACAGTCTCATTTCCTTCAGATACTTCTCATCTATTCGGCTCTACTGCTCGCCCAACGCCAGCTCCTTCTCAAACTCCTCGTCAACACCAACCAACTTTAAATATGGCTGCAATTCAAAACTGGTTGACTGCAAAAAAATTGGCCCAAAAGGATTCCCAGAGCTAATACATAGATCATCTGGTTGAGCTATTCGCCCAATCACAGTTTCGGACGAAATCCTCCTAGTTTAAATCCCCAATTTCATCTTTAGCCCGTAGTGAGTTTTTGCTTGGGCTCCACTGAGTTCCGTTTATCAATAGAACCATGAACCCCATCTTCCAAAATGGACCACACTTCACTCTAATTTGAATGGCAAGAGTCGGGACCATGGTACAATGCTTCACCCCAATAGAACCCTCCGTCCTCCCAGTAGTGACTTAGTGCAAAAAGAAAGAAGCCTACTTCTTTGTATGATTTCTCAAATCGTCGTTTGAATATGTGAGTATGGCTTTTTGCTATCACGGCCAAGAATGGGCTTGCTTGCGCAACCTGCAATGCCAACAAGGCATAGAGGCGACAGTGGTTTGTACCAAGTCCAGAATTTCAGGAGAAATTCATCCCCTCATCGTGCCATGATCATTTATGCGAGCAGAATCTTGATATAAGGATAATGGATCCGTTGATAATTCTCAAGCACGGTACTAAGAAGCTGGTAAAACGGTGTTAAGATCCAAGCAATAAATATGTTTTCAGCTAGTGGAACAAGTACTCCAGCACCTCCGATTTCCGTGACAGTACCTCACCATGAACAACTCGGACCAAACGTAACTTGGATCAATGACTGGTATAGCATTGATAACGTTGCCTTGAAGGGTTGGTTCAAGACGAATATCAACCATAAGAATAATCCTTCCCTCAGGCCAGATTCGAGGGACATACTTGATTTGAATCTATGGAGGTACTATCCCCGTGAATTAAGCCAATGGTACCAACCAAGAGAAACAAGATTGAATGTCGAGGACAAGAAGTTGGAATCTGCTATCAGTTTATCGAAAGATGAAGGGGAGATCAGTGGTTTAGGGTGATTGACAAGGATAATCCATACTGAGTTGAGACCAGAATACATTAGCAACATCCTACAAAAACCTTAATTCCTTCAGTTATCAAGACTGTTGCAACTATTCTTATTTACTGGATTCACATATACTATGAACATTTAGGAATCGATAATCACCACTGTAGACTTCAACTGGCTTTATTGAATATTAATATACTTGCTATTTCATTCCAACTCTATCTAGTCTACAATTACATATGAAGATATATTCTTCTTTATTTACAATCATTCTTAATCCCAACAAAGGCGACTGCTTCCTTTGCTGCAGAACATGCTTCGTATAAAAGCAGCTGTTTATCGAAATCCCACACTTCAGATCTAGGTAAACCCTCTGTTTTCCCATCCTTCTCCAAATTTTGGAACTTTCGTTTGATGTCCTGTAGCTTTAATAACTCAAATGGAGTCCCCATTGTGGAAAACACAATCATCAAAGAATTCTGCGGTAATACATCGTACACCTTTTGCAATCTGGCATTTGATCTCTGATATAATTCTGCACGTTGTTCTTCGGTCAATTCAAAATCTGCTCTATCAACAGTGTCTGGCTTCTCAAAGAGTAATCCGTTGAAGTGCTCTGGAATCGACCCCCATCTTAGGTTGTACTCTAACTCTTTGAATGTAAGTACACTGAATGGATGTGTACCAACTTCTTCGATAAATTGCGATACGATTTCATCATCATTGTTCGCATATAGTTTCGTGGCATGATGCTCTGTAGGTTCTTTGTGCAGCTCTTGGTCCTTGTATTGTGCATATCCTAATGAAAGGGACTGAAAGTCTTCAATTCCATCTGTTGCAGCCTGCGTGGATAATCTCTGGAATAATGAAACCTCGCCTATGTTCAATCCGAAGCATCTTCCTTCAATGATCTTCAATTTGACTAGGTCGAGGCACGCTTGGGCATCTTCAACAGAAGAATGTCCTTCGCCAGTGATTTCACCTTGCTGGATCTTTCTAGCAAGATATTTTTGACATAACCATTTCAAGGAAGGCTTCGCTGGAGGACCCCTTGAGTGTTCATATATAACTGCAGTATCAACAACCTTCTCATGTATTATCCTCATCACATTTAAGTCAGACTCTAAAGAATGGCCAATGAGTATGTCACTCTTTGATAAAACGGAGAGGATTTTCTTTTGAACGTCTTCCAATGTTGTAGTGACATCCTGTAATTTCTCTTCAGTAATCCCGGAATACTTCGTAACGTAATCTATGATGTCTTCTTTTGGTTTGACAAACATGTCAAATATCACTTCGCCAGTGAAATTGACCATCAGAGCTCTTGTTAATACTTGGCCATTGGCAGCCTGGCAGAACTCGCAATCTAGAGCAAAAGTGCGAGAACCTTCATGTTCAAAGTCAGTAGTGCTGACCCAGCTGTCGTCTTTCTGTTCTAATGGATAGTTGTTATCGCGCATTTGTACGCTATTCAACAATAAATCTTGTATAGTGATTGGAGTCAGCAGCAGTTTTTCTAAAATAGCTTTCTTCTCGGGTTTGGTTAAAGGAATATTTGTAATTGCATGTAACGGAGAAAAGAACGAGTCTTTCGACCCAGGTGCCATAGATAACACTATTTCATGAAAGTTATTATGAAAAAAAGATAACTCCTCTTCTTTGGTTACCTGGCTCATTGGTAGGATGCTGTGATCAGGGTTGTCTGGCCTCAAGATGTCAAATTGCAATCCTGAAACGAGACAAAATACAACATTCGGTATGTTCCTAGGATTGGATAGTTGAAACCACTTCTTCTTGTCACTGCTTGGATCATATGCATGGAAAGCAGTCAAGGTTAAATCACGTAACTTCTTGAAGCCGACTCTTTTCTCGTCGTTTTTCGGAATAAGTTTAAGTTCTGGTGGTCCAAGAGCTTTCTTAAGCTTTTTCTTATGTATTTTCTTAGGTCTTCCGTTTTTGCCGACGTTTGTCATGTCCCCGTTTGAAGTAGCACTTGAAGCAAGCGAAAACGACTGTACTGAGGATCTTCTTCTTTTCATGATTTTTGGCATCTCTCCGTCTTCTTGGTCAACAGCTTCTTCGTTCAACGATGATAGAGAAACAGCAGATTCATTTCTTCCATGACCGCTAGCAAGCAATAATTCAGCAACTTGTCTTCGTGGGTTTGTATCTTCAACATCCAATGCTGAGATTGAAAGCCTTGCAGTGCTACCTGCCAATGGGTCCTCGTTGCTAGTCATTAAAAGGTAATGACGATGCAAAGAAAGAAAGGAACTGAGGTTTTAGAAGAAATCGATAATTTCCTGTCGATACTCTGTTATTAGTCTTCTAATGTCCTATCAATACTTGGCAATATGCTTTGTATAAATCAAAGGTTCCTTTCCCATTAATTTTTTTTTTTCACTTCAAATTGGACGATAATGTGCAGTGCCTTTGAAGGTGTTCAAGCAATGCCATAGAGGGTCAACATGGGGATTGGGCGCAAAGTAGGGCTAACCTGGGCATAGAAGTGTAGGGCAGGGACAGCATCAAGCTCGTATTGCTCAGAGCTGTTTTCAGAGTAGCATTAGATTATTGGGCAAGTACACCCAGTTAAGTGTGACACTGATATGAATTAGCCTGGCCAATGGAGGAATCTCAAGATGAATGCTGGAGCCCTCGAATCATCCCTAGAAGACCTCTTGCAGTAAGATATCGTTAAATTGAAGAAGGGGCTTCAAGGTTTCAACGCTTGAGCCATTGGATGCTTTTTCAGGATCTATGAACTCTAAAATGGGTCCAATGGTACCTTCGTCTTCAAAGTAATCTCTGTAAATCTTATTAAACTTGCTTAAATCGTCTTCAGAAGTTGCAAATTTATGATTGGATTGGTGAATTACCGACTTGGATATTAGAAGGATTTTAGTCCATGAATCCCAAGCAACAGGTATGTAAAGATTCAACAGTAACGCATCGTGGGTAATCGTGTTTCCATAAATTGGTTTGGCATTCAAACTCAAGTTTACAATCAGTTGAGCATCCTGTAGAAAATCGTCGAGGTTATTGAGGGCCAATATCAGGGCACCGTGCTTGAAAGCTATTAACCTTAAGTATTGTTGAACGAGCAAGTTGCGTGAAGATAAGTGATCTTGGTCTAAAGTCGTAGAATCCAACACAAATGTCAAGTTGCAACTGATAGGAATATCATACTGTCCTGTGGAATATACCAAGGTTCCGGTCATTGAGGTGTCGCTTTGGATTTGCTTCACCACCTGTTTGTATTGTTCATCATATTTTTGCTTATATATTCCTTTAAGGTCTGAATTCAAGGTACTTATGAACTTCAATAAAGGAATCAAATCTTCAAAGATGCTGAACACCGGAACAAACGTGATACTCTGCCATTGCAGCTTTAATACTTGTTGTATATACGCTAAGAAGTTGATTGGATTCGTTATCGTGTAGATTTCGCTGGAAGTAGTTGAGGAGTACAGAATGGCCAGTTCTTTACCGTATCTCACGACAAATATGGCACTTTTTGGAGGTTCTGGGGTCTCTATAGCACCAAAGGGGTGAAGTTCAGTCATTTGACAATGTGACCTACTGTTCCAATGTGTTTGGTACTCAAAGTGCTCCGGTTTGGTAGTGACTTCTAAATTTTTTTGATCTAAGATTTTATGCGAGTTTCCTAGAAGGGTGCTACAATCAAGAGCAATAAACAAGCCCACCAATGCTGAAAGAGACCTATCGAGTGTAATCGCAAATACGTACTGTCAAGGTACCATTTGAGTGCCAATTGGTTTAACCTAGCAGGAATGGATATTCTCTAGTTTTTGCAGCTTTTGGGCATAAACTTGCGCATAATCAAGAGCGATCCAACGAATTTGCAGCCATCAAGAAATCCTGAGAGAAATAGTTAAGACGGATTACTGCTGAGCACAAGATTAGTTACTATCATAGAGCATTTCATTCTCTAGAAATGGATCCTAACATATTTCTATGTAAGAGTTTGATAATACAATTTACGTGGCTTGGAATAAGTGAGTTACTGAACCTTTCATCCAAATTGTTTCTAATAGCTTGCACATCTCAGTCTATGCCACATATTTAAGCTGAGGTGACTTCACCAACCTATCTGCGTGAGTGAGTAGAAAACTGGGTTGTAGAACAAACCCCAAGCCTCAACTGGTAGTAATACCAAGCTCTTCTTAATCTTGAATAGAATCGAAGATAAGTATAAGCCAACACCTCCTATTAGACTCGATGCAACAGCACTGCATTGTCTTCATCAGTATATAATTACTTGTTGAATATCTCTATAATACAGCCAAGTAAGACATCACTCTAAGTCAGAACATTCTAGTTCCCATAGGGCTTTCTTACACCATTTGAGTCTTCGTGTCTTGTAGTGAATCAAGGTAGCACCAATTGCCCTAAGTCCAAGACCCAACCGCATAAAAAGGTTCCGCTAAAAATGAACTCAAAAAAATGAACTCAAAAATCACAACTAAAGCAAACCAGACCCTCCAACCATCAATTCATAGAGATGGCAGGTAGTCAAAACGACTTACTCAACACGTTTGGATCTGAGCTTCCTGAAATCCCGGATGAAAACGCAATAGAAGCTATATTCCAGGAGAAGAGAACGCAGCATGCTGAAGACGCCATTGACTATGAAGACATTGATGAATTAGCAGACGAAGAACCAGAAGATGAAGAAGAAGACAAGAAAGGGAAAGCTTCTGTAAATGAAGACGATCCTGATTTGGATGACCTACTTGGAGATGAACTGGACGAAAATAACCTACAAGAGCAAACTGATCAGGACTTTGATAATATTTATGGCGAAGAGGATGGTCTCCATAATACCAACAACAATGCCAATGACATCTTCAACAGTCTTAACGATAATCATTTCATAACAGACGATGGCTTGGGTGGGATCTTTGAAGATGACCCAAAGGAAGACAAAGTACATCACGAAGAATCCGCAGAGGAGACTCGAAAGAGATTGCATGAACGTGAAGTAGCTCGAACACTTAAAAGACAAAAGCTAGCAAAAGTGGTACTGAAATTGGAAAGCAAGAGATTAAGAAGAAATATCAAATATCATTATCCGGGCTATTCAAAGAACAAATCATTTAACTTTCACTTGTTCTTCATGCCGGAGCCACGATACTATGCTGGTACTCATCCAAATAGAGAGTATTCCAAGCCATTGGTGCCATCTAAAATGACACTACAATTTGAGCCTGACCAGAAGAAGATTTTCAAATCAAAGAAGAATATTCTTGGAGATAGCACAAACATTGATGTGGCCAACTTCGGCTCCTCTGGCTCCAGGACAGTCTCTGTCACTGATTCAGATCTTGAATTTATCAAGAATTTCGAAAAGTCATTACAAAGTGAAACCTTCCTTAAAGAGATTTCGTTTTTGAAGAAAGATTGGTCACTGTATGATAAATTCACTGAATATAATAAAGATTTGATTTTATCCACAACAGATTGGGATGACGCAGCCATATTGAATGCGGGCGATGAAAACCACAAGTCCAAGATAGTCGAGTTCGACAATCATCATTCGGTAGATATTGATGACTATGACGATGAGAATATCTTTAATGGAAATCTAACTTCTGATATCCTTCGCTTGGACATGAATGATCCGAATCTCCTCTTTGTTCCTGATAAAAAGATAGAAAACTCAAGGGCAATTATACCAACTACAGACAAGTTATTGGAAATGAAATTCAACTTCTCGAACGACAAAGAGTATGAAATCTTGAAGAATAACTATAATACAAAGGTCAGAAGTCAATTGAGTAACTTAACCATCGAGCATTCTATTCCTGCGCTCAGACTTCAATCACCGTACTACAAGGTTAAATTGAATATTGCAGAAGGACGCGCATTCCATAGACCTAGGTTTGTTGGACGTAAGAACGCAGTGCTAACGTTTTCCAAACTAAAGCAACGTAAAAAGAAAAAGGATCGTGGCAAGTCCCTTCAAGAAATATTTTCTCGCACAGCAGACTTATCTGCTACTGACACGGGGAATTTGATTGGTATGGAATATTCAGAGGAATATCCACAGATTTTGTCAAATTTTGGGATGTGTTCCAAGTTGATCAATTACTACAGAAAAGAACGTGATGATGATACCTCGAGACCTAAAACACAAATTGGTGAGACACACGTACTTGGAGTCGAAGATAGGTCTCCATTCTGGAATTTTGGTGAAGTGGCTCCAGGAGATTTTGTTCCAACCTTATACAATAATATGATTCGTGCTCCAATCTTCAAACATGATGTCAAATCGACCGACTTCTTATTGATACAGTCTCTGGGTGCAGGAAACCATCAGAGGCACTATCTTCGAAGCTTGAACTTCATATTTGCTGTTGGTAATACATTCCCAGCAGTTGAGGTTCCTGCACCACATTCCAGAAAAGTTACGAACACTTCTAAGAACAGACTTAAGATGGTTGTGTTTCGAGTGATGAATAGTAAAGGAGTAGCAAGAGTTTCTGTAAAAGATGTCTCTCGTCATTTTCCTGATCAAAATGATATGCAGAATAGACAGAGATTGAAGGAATTCATGGAATATCAAAGGCAGGGAGATGATCAGGGTTATTGGAAGATAAAAAACTCCGATACTGTTCCAACTGAAGAAGATATACGAACCATGATAACCCCTGAAGATTGTGTATTGTTAGACAGTATGCAACATGGTGTTCAAGTGCTTGATGATATCCAGATGTTATTTGGGGATGAAGACCTGGCCAAGAAGGAGAAGAACAAAAAGGGAGAAGAAGAAGAGGAAGAAAAGGTTAAAAAAGAAAAAACAGACAAAACTGAAAAGATTAGAAGACCTAGAGACCCAGATGCCGAAATCGACATCGATGAGGAGTTAGCCCCTTGGAACTTGACTCGTAACTTCGTCAATGCTAACCAAACAAAGACAATGTTGCAATTAAATGGGGAAGGTGATCCTACGGGAATTGGCCTCGGGTTTTCTTTCTTGCGTTCCACACAGAAAAATGGGTTTCATCCGCTTTTTGCGCCTAGTAGAAAAGACTTGCCTAAGAGTAATACGGCCCTGCAGCAGCAGAAGTTGTACGAGCAGGAAATCAAAAGAATTTGGTACTCTCAGAGGAGTTCCTTGGTAGATCATGGGCCTGATTTCTCATTGCAAGGTATCTATGATGAATACAAGCCAGTGAATCAAGAAAAATTCATAAAAGGTAAATTGAAGGAAGCAAAGATCGCTCGAGCTAAAGCACTCAATGCAGCACGCGCAACAGCTGCTGCTGCTGCTGCCGCCGCTGCTGCTGCTCAATCTGGATCTGGTACTGCTCCTCCAATAGTTAACGCACCTGCGCCTTCAACTGATGATCACATCCTTAGAATCACTCGTCGTGTAAGAGATGAAAACGGAATTCTCCAACGTCGTGTGGAAACAGTAACAGATCCTCGTCTTATCAAGGCATACATTCGCAGACGGAAAACAATCGAAGACGAAATGCTTAAGACGGCCGATGTTCTTGACATCCTTCCGACAAATGACAAAGAGCTCAACAAAATGCGTAAGCGTGCGCTTGAAGATAAGTTGGCAAGCATCATGAAGAGGTCTAAACAAGGCAAGGCCAAGAAACCAGCTAAGGACTCGATTCATGCAGCTGCTGCAGCTGGAGGGAAAATCATTGATGCCAATACAGTGATTTTGCCAGACGGTTCGTATGCTATTGGGGGAAAAGGAATTGGGAAAGGAAAGAGTAAGACAAGACGTTGTGCACTGTGTGGTGCATTTGGACACATTAGAACTAACAAGACTTGTCCGTTATACGATCAAACCCAAGGTGGTACAGTTCTTTTAAAGAAGGAAGATGCCACAGAAGCGGTGGTTGCTGCTGTTGCGGCGGCAGTCACTGCTGGTGAGGCGAGTCCCAGTGTATCTGGGGACACGCCCACTCAATTGTAAGTAATATAGCGAATTCAATATTTTGTGAATGCCAATGCATAGGTGATAGTTATTATCTCGCACGGTCGTCTCGTATTGATATCCTCCGCAAAACCAGCTTCGCTTCTGTATCTTGAAAAAGAGAACAGCTTTGATCTCTTTCCTTTGGACACATTTGTTCAGTGTCAACAATACCTTGATTGAGGTATATCTGCAGCAGTTGATCGTTGAAAAAGAGTACGTGCATTTGATTGATGTGTAAAGCGAAAGCCTTATTTTACGATGCGAGTGTAAGTATTAGCAAGGCGAATGGGATCGTCTATTCGATTATTAGATGATGAGCTAGAGAATATTATCTTCAAGATCGTCAAAACTTTATATATCTAGGATCGAGATAGTCAAAGTGTGATAGAGGTGGCTAGTTGAGCCAAGCAAGTCAAAGTCTCTCAAGTAATGCGATTGATGAGCGGAACTGTCAGATAGACAGACTTTCTACTAAGTACAAATGCCCTAACATTGTAAAAAGGTACCACTGCAGTAATACCAATACCTCTAACCATATCCTCGTAGATCCATAGAGTGGTTTGGACTAGCGAATATCATCGCTGACGAATGTTTGAACACAATGATAGACTACCAGTTAGGAATACTTAATACAAGGCGATATCTTGAGGTAATAGGCGCAACTTGCTTTAAGATGCCTTGTACTTAACAACGCTTACTGAATATTTTTCAATTGAAGCACAAGCACAGGCCAAGACGGTTCATAATTTAATGTCAAAATCGTCGCCCCAAATGCTCTATGTCCCCTCATTTTTAAAGGCATAACAAGCTTGAAATAAGAATCCAAGCATTATCTTTTGGAGGATCTGCAGACTGACGGACCGAGTCGGGACATTCAATGTTGTTTGAGGTCGGAGAAGCACGATGGCTTTCTGTAGCTCAATGGATTATGTGACATCGGGCAGTGGGCAGAATCTGTCCTAATTGTCAGAATTTTTCACTAGGTTTTGATTTTCTGTTTCATAGTTAGTTTGAGTTCTTTGTTGCTTCATTAGATCAAGTTCATTCTGGAATGTAGATGCTAATTGGCGCATTCAAACAAGTCTAGAAATGGCGTTAAAGTATATTCTTCGAAGGGACGAGGACTAGGGTAGTAGAATAATGGCACCAAATGGGATTGGTGAAAAGTAATAACTGCAATCAAGATTGAAGCGAAAAACTGCAAAACATCCAGAAACCGTGGAGAAGAAGCATCGAGGCGGTTCACTGAAAAACCCCCAAGACCTAACTGTAAAGCTTCCATAAAGTGCAAAGAGGAAACCTAGGTATATGTACAAGGACAGTGGTTGATATTTCATCAGATGCTTACATAATCTCTAATTTAGTTTGAAATATGGCGAACCCGTACAGATCTTCCTCTTCCATGCCTATTCCATTACTGTACAAGGGTTAAGAGGATCCAATGGGCAGATTCTAGACAGAGGCCCAACATAGAAGCAAATTTAGATCTTCACAAACAAGACAACACCATTGTAAGAATGGTGTCAAATTTGAAAAACGCAGCCTGGGCCAATACTTACTAAATATTATAGTTAAAATAGGTTAGAATAGGCAATACTTCTCAGAAGGTTAGCGAAATTAGCGTTTCTAGATAAATACCATGGAGAATCCACTCCAGAAACCTTAACATGACAACCTTGTAGGAAATTGCGGGTGGTGGATACAAATTTCATCTGGTACCTTGTATGATGCATTGTGAATTAAGCTCTTGCTTTCAGCTGTGCATCAATCAAGCCCGTTAAGGTCCTGATTGCAACAGAGCACACTGTCAGCCGATCAGGTAGCTTAGTGCAAGAGGCATGGATTGTGGACGGACAAACTGGTACTACATGCTCGATGTCTAAGAGGAATGGTATTTACTTGCATGCTGCTTTGGTAACAAAATAGGCGGAATTCTCGTCAAAAGTGAAACGTACCAAATCAACGACAAAGTATGGCAAGCCAGAAATGGATGTGGTAGAGTGAACAATAGATGAAGCGAAGCAAGCGGAGAAAGCAAGAAAGAATAAAGTACAGGGAATGTACGTATGAATGAGAACAAACGAACGAATCGATGAATAAATGTTCAATGGTTCAGGGAAACAATCAGCAAAAAGTCTACACTTTGTGCAAATTTAACAGACAGTGCAGATGTCAAGTGTTAATATTGACGAACCTGAAGAAAAGTGTCTGATACTTCAACGGTCAAGTGTTTGGTTTTGTAACCAAGATTAAGATGCAGCTGTACACGGTGTGTGGAGTCTTGGAGAAACAGTCAATCGATGAGATTTAAGGCTATGAAATTGATGAGATGAGCTTCGTTGAGCCATAGTTTATCCCGGGCCGTTTTCGATATTCCACTGTTCCTTTAGGAATTTCATCAACAAATGGGGTTATTGGGATGAGGAAGAGAGACGAGCCAAGTCTAGCCACGCAGTGCTGTTTTATTGTGAATCTGGTCTAATGCATACTCTAGATATCCGTTGGAGTGCGTGTGGTTGTAGAGTCGATATCAGCAGGTGTTGTTGATTTCTGTCTGAGCGTCGCAAAATAGGGTTCAGACGTCAATTTAATGTCAGAAGAGGTAGCTTATTATTGTAGCAGCAACTAGTATCGAATGTAGGCACCGATTTATGAACACCTCTAGTCTGCGACCAACCCCTCATTGAGCAAAAGTGCCTATTTCAAAAACGAACCATTTTTAATGCACATGGTAGTTCGGAAGATATCCGTTTCATGGTGTTCCAAAGGCCTTCGCATTGTATTCAGAGATCCACGATGGAAGAGGCGATGAGTCTCGCATCTCTAATCCTCGTTTGGTCCTAGAAAAGGAAATTGGCCCTCTATCGCGCGTACGCTTTGTTTTTACACAGGTTGCAAAATATCCACAAAAGACACACAATAGGTTTGTGACAGACATGACAGATATGTGGGAGGTGGATTGTCCTATGGAGCATCGATGTTGACGGTGAACGGCGCCGCGGAGAGACGCAGATGATCCCACTTGTGGCATCAATTTGTAAGAGATCAGTAAATGGGGGCTTTTTGATAACTTGACTATTCTATCTGCCCGATGTGGTTGCGAAGTTGGGTTGGGATGATAAGAGGTAGTCGATTAAGACCTTGAGTTGGTTTGGAATGCAGCCAGTGAGTTGGTGAGACTACAGCCAGTGAGTTGGTGAGACTACAGGAATGTCTGTGGCTAATGAAGTTACCTGGGTTGGTTAGTGTGGCAAACCCGGCCAGTGTGCATATTGTAGGTAATTAGTGGCTACAGTGCAGAATTAAGCATTTCAGGGTTAGTGAATTAGTAAATTAGTGTACTTTGTTAGTAGAGCTGCTGGAATGACCCAGCTAACGCAACCTGCTAATGGAATACATAAAACACAAAGTTTGCTTGAAAGTAAAAGCAAAAGAAAGCTGATAGAAGGATGGAGATAGTCAGATTGGACTAATCGTACGGGTAGATTTCGTAAAGTACTTCTCTTGGTGAAATGGGTGTCTTGGAAGATATCTGAAAAGTAAATTATACTCTAATACTTCCATGATTAAGATATGTGATGGATTCGAATACAAGCAAGAGAGATCCCACTTCAAAAGGAAAGTTGCCTTTTTTGGCATCGCATCGCATCGACCCCCATAACGGTTGCAACTTTCTCGCAACCATTTGAAGTTGCTGCAATCTTTTACAGTTCTCTTACAACCCTGCTACAACCCTCATACATCACACATTGGTAGTATTCATGTGGACCCTTCCTCGTAAAATATTAATACATTATGGATTATCCAAGATACTATGATAGAACGCCATGAAGCGCTCTTTTGCATAATGTGGTGAATGTTTGTGGCGAAGGAATACATCCGATGACTGCTGTGAGGAAGAAGGAATCTTACCAAGGCCAATTACCTGAAATTTATAGATGATCATAAGCTTGGTCAAGCATGCGTTTGAATGAATGTGTGCGCTCGGCGAGCACTGGAAACGTTCCCCTCTTATCTTGTTCAAGTGTTAATTGCAGCTGCCGTATTCAGACCGTAGGGCCAGGCGATTTCTGTCAGAACTGTCAATATCGTAGCAACTAGTCCTCGATACCTCCAGCAAGCTGGGTTGAGTCATTCCAAGCACAGCTTCAATAACAATCCAATACCTTGTCCCAATACTGCACACTCATCCCTCTGTACACTCATCCCTCTGTACACTCATCCCTCTGTACACTCATCCCTCTGTACACTCATCCCTCTGTACACTCATCCCTCTGTACACTCATCCCTCTGTACACTCATCCCTCTGCATCTTTCCATATACCATCCTCTGAATCTTCCCATCACAACCATCCCAGCTCTTAACTCTCACTAGCCCGCCTAACTCTCCACCCAATGCGCCGCTTCACCTCCCTCTCATCGCCCACGGCCCATGTTATGACTCTTTCAAGCGAATGCTAAGACCATCAGACACCACTTCTGGCGAGACTCTGCATTCTCTTTATACATGGTGCAGACGAATGAATTCCGTAGGCCAGACACAATATTCATGCCTTGTTTTGCTTTCTTTTTTCCGCATTTATTTTGGCTGTGCCAAATATTTTTAAAACACCTTTGTGTTTTCATTTTGGTATGGCTGTCTCTTTCCCAAAGTCAATATAATGTCGAACGAATCCATGAATATCATGAAGGGATTTTTCTAGCTGGTATCAAAGGATATTAGAGCTTGTTTGATCATGTCTGGTGAAAAATCTCATATTAAGGAACATGACCCGAGTGTCGAGTCCGATGCCTTCAGCTACAGAAACGGCTCGACGCCACCTCAGTCAGACCCACAAGATAATCATTCGACGTACTCTGAGTCGGTGTACACCTACGAAACCATCAAGGAAGGTACCAGATGGGAGCGTTTCGTCGACTCCTTCCGCCCAATAAACTTAGAAGAAGAAGGTTTCGATACAACTGGGTTAACTGAAGCTGAAAAGTCCATCTTGGCTACCGCAAGACATCCATTGGCTCGTCGTTTGAAGCTGAGACACTTGCAAATGATCGCTATCGGTGGTTCTATTGGTACTGGTTTATTCGTTGGTTCTGGTTACGCTTTGGCCCAAGGTGGTCCTGCCTCCGTGTTAATCGGTTATGTTTTAATTGGTTACGCCATGTTGTGTGTCGTAAATGCTTTGGGTGAGTTGTCCGTTCAATTCCCTGTTTCTGGTTCTTTCAATGCTTTCTTCGCAAGATTCGTTGACCCTTCAATTGGTTACACTTTAGGTATATTGTACGCTGTCTCTTGGTTAGTTTCTTTCCCTTCGGAATTGATTGCTTGTGCTTTGACTGTTCAATATTGGAACCAGCTGATCAATCCCTCGGTTTGGGTTGCAATCTTTTATGTCATTATTATCCTGATCAATTTCTTTGGTATTAAGGGTTACGGTGAAGTTGAATTCTACCTTTCTATGATCAAGGTAATAGCTGTTATTGGTTTCCTTATTGTGGGTGTTTGTATTATCTGTGGTGTTGGTAACGAAGGTTACATTGGTGGTAGATACTGGCACGATCCTGGTGCCTTCAACCACGGTTTCAAGGGTGTGTGTTCTGTCTTCATTTCAGCTGCCTTCTCCTTTGGTGGTATTGAATTGGTTGCATTAGCTGCTGCCGAAACTAAGAACCCTCGTAAATCCTTACCAAAGGCTACCAAGCAAGTCTTCTGGAGAGTAACAATCTTCTACGTCTTGACTGCCATCATTATCGGTTTCCTTGTTCCATACACTGACGAAGACTTGTTCGGAAGTGATATTTCTGCTTCTCCATTTGTCATTGCTATCCAAAACGCTGGTATTAAGGTTCTCCCAGATATCATGAATGCCGTTATTCTTGTTGCTGTGGTGTCTGTTGGTAACTCTTCCGTTTATGGTTGTTCCCGTACTCTTGCTTCTTTAGCCGTACAAGGTTTGATTCCACTGATCTTCGGTTACATTGACAAGGCAGGTAGACCAATGGTTGCTATTATGTTCACAAACGCCTTTGGTCTTTTAGGTTTCATTGTTACATCTGAAAAGGAAAGTGACGTGTTCACTTGGTTCTTCTCCATTTGCTCCCTTTCCTCGTTCTTCACATGGGCCATGATTTGTGTCGTCCATTTGAGATGGAGATGGGCTTTACATGCCCAAGGTAGGTCTTTGGATGAAGTTATTTTCCCATCTCCTATGGGAACTTTCGGTTCTTACACTGGTATTGCCATTCTTGTTTTCGTTGTTGGTGGTGAAATCTGGGTTTCTATCTGGCCAATTGGTTCGTCTGGTGCTGACGTAGTACAGTTCTGGATGAACTGTCTTTCATTACCATTATTAGTCGTTATGATTATCGGTCACAAGACATACTTCTGGACTTGGAACCAACTCTGGGTCAAGTTAAGTGACATTGACTTGGATACCGGTAGAAGAGACATAGATGTCGAACAATTAAAGCAAGAAATTGCAGAGGAAAGACAGGCCTTAGCTGCCAGGCCTTTATATTTCAGAATTTATAACTACTTCTGTTAGAATATGCCATCGACTACCTAGAGTAGAAACGTATAGTGAAATCAAAAAAATTTAATGAAATCTGGTAGATTAAACTACTGATATTTGAATGACCGCTACTATTACTTTGAAGCTGTGGACAACTAGTCTTGCCACCGCTACCAAGTCTTCAGTTTTGTTTCCTTGTTCCCTTTTTCTACTAGAAAAGCCTAATCTCTTACCTTGTGCACGGAATCATTTTATGCAAATACTCGGGAGAATGAATGCCTTCTTCAGCATTGATGAAAACAATAGCAGATAATATGCAAAAAGAGACATTTAAGGTATAGGTGAACGACACTTCTTTGTCTCAAGAATATAGCTAGGAATTTCTGAGCTGTTGCTCCACTCCCAAATCCGCTTTGTCTAGTGGAAGGGTATAGTAATAGACCTCAAGAATCTACTGCTTAGAATGAACCCTTTTGAAAAATTAAGAGAGTTCGCTCAAGAAGTCTACGAAGTCTACATCACAGGTGCACGCTGGTAACTGATTTACAGCTTGACGAAGAACATGCACAGGATGACTTAAATGCCATGCTCAATACAGAATACATAACCACCATACTTAGATGATAATAAATAATAAATAATCTCCCGGTAAGACCAGGCATAACCTTCGATAAGTTCATATTAGGATCTGGATCTTTGCATGTGATCGGAGAGCACTTCAGAGCAATTATTATACATTGTAGCAGTTGGCAATCAAGTAATTAGTAGTATATTTTATTACTTGACCTTCGATGCCTACCAAATTGCTCTCTCAGATCAGATGTATACGCTAGAAAGCTTTAGTACCTTTTCAGACCATATTAGTACATTCTCACACCCTCTCCTACTGCCAATATAGGCAAGAACTGTCCAACAATCAACATTGGCAAGTCAAACAAGTCCCGCTTCACAGTCCAAACACAACAGAACTCAATATAAGTATCAGCTCCACCAGCGGCACCTGTGCTGCCAGTTCGCTTCATCAACTTGCACTTTGTGATGATAGACGAATGCAAGTTACCAACAGCAACTGACTTGAAAAGGCGATAGTATGTCACAATAGATTCATCATCGTACATCAACTCTACGATAAACGTTCGCTTCAGTAGAATATCAGCCAAGTTGTAGCCCAAGATGCTTAACAAGTCATCTGTTATCAGTACAATCTCTCCAGTACGCCTCCAGATAATTGTTGGAGACAGATTCAATTGCAGGAGTCGCTCATAATCAATAAGACACCTTTGAAAGGACATCTCCAAGAATTGCAAATCATACGGGTTTAAAAGGGACTTGTGAGCCAGGATAAACGTCGGCCTGTAACTTGCAATTAACTTGAGTATGACCAATAGGTTGCTACGCTTTTGCAGTCTATCAACAACTGGTAAATCATTCCCCAGAAATCTCTTTTTAAGAAAGAAGGTCAACGAATGGTATGACTGTGGATAATCAAATGCGACAATGCTATTCAGGTAGATATCTTGCACTGTTTGAAAGATATGATGCGATATGAGTGGTGAAACATATTCCAGAGCATTGGTTTCTTTCTCATACCCAAGGGAAATGAAAGGACGAGACATCGAGAAGTTTTGGCCAGCGCTGTGATGTCTTGAGTCTCCATGATGGATCCGACTAGTTTGCCCTTGCTCATTCACAGGTTTTCCAAATTGACCCAATTGACCTGCTTGTCCAACTTGGAACGGGCTTGCTCTGGAGGTGTTTGGTGATTCTGACGGCGAAGCTGGCTTCTGTTGAAGCAAAATATCTCCCAACATTAGGTACTCTTGATTCAAATAGGTAGAGCTAAATGTTTGCCTCAAAGTAGGCAGAGCTCTATTATGCAGAGACTCACTGATGTTGTCGCTCTTGTTTATAGATTTGCTTAGTAGTTTATCCAAGACATCATTAGTAGTATCGAGCATTTTTGAAGATTGGAGATCAGGACGGAAGGTCTCCATTAGAGGAATCTTTTGGGCACCTGCTGTGTTGAATGTGTGGGTATCACCTGGTTTGGATATCCCAATGGTGTTTCGAAAGTCATCTTGGTTAACTTGGACCGGAGCTTGGCCTGGCACCTGGATCTCCTTCTTTACAACATCCAGAGTTTGGTCTTCCATAGAGTCATTGCCATCTTGTTCATCTTCCGAAGAAGACAACTGCTGTGAGCTCTCTGTTCCGTCCCTCCCCTTTCTTAAGTACTTAGCCCTCTTACGTACCACATCATGGCACTCATCTGCCAATCCACGCTTCACACAGTTCTTACACGGTCTATCGTGGGAACACTGCAAGTGTTTCGCGTGGCAGAAAGTGCAAGCACGAGCCGTTGGTGTGCGTTTGAGTTTCTCCGTAAGAGGTAGTTTCTTGGTCATTGATAGATGCAATCGTACTGGATCTAAGTGCTTGAATTGAATTGTTTAAATTTTTATCTATATTTATCTGCCCGGCGGATCACGGCACGAGGACATCTCGAAATTATTTGTGGGGGAATGGTGGGGGTGTGATTGAAAGCAACGAAATTGTCCCAAGGGTCGATAAGGTAGTGCAAGTCAAGCGATGGCAGCCAATCGGGGGATATCGGAGTTATTTAAAGAGAAGGTTCTCCATAGGCTAATTGTTGGATTTGATTTATGGGTGAGGTCTACTTAGAGTTCGGATGTATGAGAGAAGCATATCTGGAGCCTACATGGTGATAGCACGTAGTGAGAACACAGATCAGCTCCTTCACGTAAAATTAGATACGGCCATTTGAACAATTAAGTGGGGGTGGTAAGCCAGCACGCAAAATCAGCAAAACCTTAACCAAGCACTGCTGTCTTTATTGTCAAGTTATTTTTGTTAAAGTTTAGATTTTGAACGTTAAGGCCAATTAGAGGCACCTGGCATGTCATCTATGTAAATTTCCCAACATTAATAACAGTCGAACTATTCTGGGAGGGGATTGCCAAAGGAACGGGGAGCAGACTTTTCACTCTTTTGAATTGATTTTAGATGGCTTGGAGCTCTTTAGGGTGATTCCGGAGGTTATTGTAGGGTTTCGTACTGTAACTCTGCCTGAAATTCTTGAAATATTGACAAATATTAACAGCATAATGAGAAGAGATAATATTCCCAGATTCACGTAGATTATTAAACATTCGAGTCATCCCTCTTTGAAGTCTACTTTCCGTTTACAAATTCTAAAAACATTAAGTGGCTGCAAAATTACATTGACCGTGTTTAAACAAAATTACATTGATCGTGTTTAAACAAAATTACATTGACCGTGTTTAGCAATATTACACAATCCCATATTAGAAAGTAGGTGAGGTGAAGAAGAGAAGTTGGTGTCTTGAAGAGATGAATGAGCGAAAGAATGGTAGTATTATCGATAGTGGTTGTTTTAGCTAAAATGATTCACTGCAGTACTACATAACCATACTCCTGGTGATTTAATCTGCAACTGCTATTGTCTTTTCAGGGAGCAAAATGAATCTAGATCATCGTGCGTGGTCCACGGCTGGAATCTGAACTAAGTGTATCGAGACATCAGCCTCCAAATGGTCTCAAACAGTGCCAACTCTTCAGGTATATTCGAGGCAAACGCGAATAGTCGCATGGACATGAACGGATGCAAGATACCATGGTCAACATGCTCTTTTGTAACCGTCTATATCAACATAGTCATTTAAGTCAGAGCAATAAAGCAATAAACAGTGTTTGAACTGCGCCCCAAACGCATTGTGAATGGGAGGTCTATTGGCATTATAAACTTCGTCTCTCTATTGCCATGGCATCAGCACCATCAAACTGCCGCCTTTGCTGTGATGACATCGTCAGCGCTTTACTTAACTCTATGGTCGATATATCACGCGAGAGCTTGGTTGCATGTGCATAATTTTCCGCATGCTGCGTATTTGACCCCAGTGCGCAGGTGAGCATCTGGCGAAAGCGCTAGTTCTCACCCCATACCGCAGATAGGTATGTTTGCTTCTTGATACTCTTCAGCAATGCGAGTGTAATTCGCTAAGATCCCATTCGTTTGTTTCCTTGCTTCCTTATCTTGTTTTCTCCAGCTCAGAATCTCGATTTAAGCCTTTTGCAGTCGAGTTTTACAGGTCCACGGTGTCGATAGTTATGTACCGTTTTAGTGAGTTGTACGGGGCTTAAGCTGTTACTGCCGTATCTTCAATGTACATAGGGACCTTCCTATTTATGGCCACACAAAAACCCTGAAAAGGCCAACATGTATCAGGCTACTATTGGTATCGACGAAGCCATGAGGATTCTACAAAATGAGGAGTTGGCATGGTTTCCTAACGCAGCACGCATTTCTTGGAATGTCAGGCACATTACCTATTTCCCATCTCTGTTTAACACCAACACTCGTAACACTCTTTGTTTTATTCTTTGCCTTCGTCATATCAGGCTGGGCAATACTCCACTTACCCTCGCCAGTCTACTCTCACTTCCCACCCCCCTTCCCGCCCGTCCTCCAAAACCAAACCGTATCATACCTTTCATCTTTTCACCGTCAACCTTATCCCCATATTCCTTGCCTCTAGTACTCGTCTGCCTTCTACCCCATCTCGACCCCAGTATTTTCGTCTCAAGGATGCATAACAAGCTTTGCGTGATTCGGGACTTTTCCGTCTTGCATTGTCCTCTGCTACGTCCCCATACAGTTTTGCGCCGTGTCTTAGCTGTTTCTATGTGTTGAGCCTTGTTCTTGATCGTTCGTGCTTCCCTATTAGCCTTTACCTAATTCCAAACCCAACATGAATAAAAATTTATATTCGTATTAACACTTTAATCTCCTTGTATTCAAATAGAAGTTGTTTAGTCTTTCTATCATGGTACAGTCTAGACTCCTCCTCCGACCATTCATGTTCATATTCCAATGTATCTCGAGGGTTTTCTGGTCTGGCTTGAACAAGAAATCGATCTTGGGCTTGTTTTTCAATTTCTGGATCAACTTTCTGCCAGTGTTCATCTGGCTATTGATCTTTAAGAATGCAGGCCTAATACCTCACAGCATCCGACCCCCCATATTTGTCAAGTTCGCCTACACCGCAGAGGGCTACTTGTTCGACTGTATTGCTCACCCTTGTTCGACCTTTGCAACTGTGGTTTTCACATCCTTTCTTTCCTGGTCCATGTTTTCCTTGTACCACAAGGACTCCTCAAAGAAGGCCCTTTTTGGGAATAGGTCTCCATACTCATTTTCATCGTCGTCTTCTTCAGAGATCGAGCTCGATAGCTGGACTGACATGGAGCTGCAATCTGACGATGTGCTCTTGGAGGAATTGATAGACTTAAAAATGAAGCTTCCCTCGAATTCTTCTTCAAATGAAATATGCTATAGACCAAAGAACTCCTGGTATCTTACTCCAGTGTTCCTATTGGCTCTGTCTTGGTTCGTCCTTAACCTCTGCTATTCCCTCAGAGAACCAATAGTCATCCAGAAGGACTTGTTTGCATGGGCTTCCTACGTTTTGGCTCATTTATTGGCTCCCATTTTCACAGCTATTTGGCTTTACGTTTTCCATGCTCCAGGGGCCCTCAAGTTGTTTTCAATTGCATTAGGAACCCAAAACATTGCCGGGGTTTTAACTCATCTACTCTTTCCAAATCCCGCTCCCTGGTTCATTCATTTGAACGGCCTAGATGCAGTGGCTGATTACGACATGCCAGCTTACGCTGCTGGTCTCACAAGAGTTGACGTGGCTCTTGGGACTCACATTAACGCCGCAGGTTTCCACGCAAGCCCAATTGTTTTTGGTGCCCTACCTTCTTTACATTCAGCAATGGCAGTTCAAGTGTGCTTCTTCATATGTTACTATGCCCGATGGCCAGCTTTGAAGTTGATTGCACTCTCATTCGTGGCAATACAATGGTGGGCAACCATCTATTTGGACCACCACTGGCGACTTGACTTATTAATAGGCATGCTCTACTCAATTGCCATGTATACTGCGTTATTTCAACTTAACTGCGGGTTTACACTGGTTGATAAGAGGTTTGTGGAAGCGAAGCTGCAGCAAGACTTTGAACGAGGCAGCACCATGGGTATGCGTGTTTTTAGAGGCACATTCTTGGAAAGTTTCTTCGATCCTTTGTCTTGAGATGATTACCACTATCCAACATCTCGAACCAATTAATTCAAATATGGGTAGCTCCTCAAGAAACTCAGAAAGAAGTAGTTTTGACATGAAGTTTCCAGGACCAAGTATTGAAAACTTACCAAGCACGTACAGAAGACGGTGATACTTATAGCGACAACTAAATTTTGCTTTCGATTGCAACAAATCGTTGTAGCAAATCGTTGTGTTTGACCTTGCAGCCATTCTTTCTAGCCATGGAGTCTACACAACAAAAGCCGATTGATGTTTCACAATAAAGACATTAATGCGTTTACGAGATCCCATACAGTAGGGTGTAAGGTCACCTCAAAAATAAGTCAGGGAACTAGAGTACCTTCACAACGCCTACATTCCACTGCCATTGCGATCAGATGTATTCCTTGTCAATCGCTTTATGGTGATCCACTAATTCGAAAGAGCCTGCCTATGAGGAATTTGTCATTGGGTAATATTTATATTAACAGGTTCAAGTTGGCTCAGGAAGTGCTGAATACTGCGTCTGTAGATAAATCCGAGGCTTTATCTTATTCTATAGAAGCAGGCCCAAATGAGGAGGTCGTTTGTTTTCCAAGTTAAATCTTTAGATTAAAGTACTGATAGTTGGTAAAAGTTCACATTTGATAGATAGAGTTGATACAATGAACCTCTCAAACTTTAAACAACTTCAGATTCAATCAGAATCGATCCTTTGGTAACATGTGCCAATGGCTCATCAGAAGTCCAACAGCGTTCACAGCACCAAGCCTCGCTTGTCACTACGTCTGAAGTATTTTACTTGACCTCAAATCCCTCCATTGCCATTAGAACAAGCACCCCACCACACCTCATGAAGTTGGATAAAATAGAGTGATTCTCATGGGAATACTCAAATACTAACCAATGGTATTGATGCAAGGCCCCCTTGCTCTTTGAATCCATCGTCTGTTCACGATGTTGACCTCCTTGAACACCTTTGGTTGTTAACTTTGTTGATAGTATTTTTGAAGTACTGGAATTCTGCCTCGAAGAAAACATAATTGATCGAATACAATAGGGAGTGGAACTTCACTGGCGAAGCTCGTTAACGGGAGCGAGGTTACGTAAGTAGACCCATAGAAAGTTCGAAGTGTGATACCAACATCAATTAACTAGCATTGATTCGTTGTTTTTTTGACAAGCTGATGGAGGAAAACTCATTGGTGCCGCAATGGTCATTTGTGGACCTTCGGGGAAACTTTAATTACGTCTAGTGTCTTGATCAGCTAGCTATATCACTGTGATGTCTGTCAAGACACCCTTGCAACTGGCTAAAAGATGTATTCATATTCGCTCCGCTAGATCTAAATAGAAGACTCGAAATAATATTAAAATTAATAAATATCATATTGTGCGTCTCAAGATGAGATCACACATCAAATTCTTAACTCGATAATGTAAATTAATCTATACCGAAGACAGTATACTTGTTTAGAACCAAATACACCCATCATCTGATATTATCTGGTCGCCGTGCTAATATTGCATTAATCCGGGCTTCATATATCGCTCGTGAGAGTCTAACTAACGCAGTTACTAGATACCAACTGCACTAATACCCAAGAGTGGGATTTCTCTACAGCAGCAGGTGGAACGAGATCAAGGAGTTGATCATACAATCCCAAGTAGATAGTCACATCATCTACATCCATGCATTTTTAGTTCTAATTTGGGCTACCCTCAGCTCATCACAGCCACGCTCATGTAAAACATTCAGTTTCACTCCAAAGGTTCCAAAATTTGCAATTCCAATCCCCGCCTCTCTTGCACTGCTTCACCCATCCCTACTCTATTCAACTTCTTCCAAGTCACCTATCCCTACTCTATTCAACCTCTTCCAAGTCACCCCTCACAAGGTGATTACTGTCAACTCTGGATCTTAAAACTGTCAAACCCACGTACCTGCATGCCTCTCTATCTCGGATCCATATGCCTAATATGGACAACTTTTAGTGTTCATGGAGATTAGATATGGGCAACTAAACTTCAAATCTGATTTCACTTAATGATATCCAAAGTTCCCTTATAAACATCAACCACAGGCCAATGCCCACTGCTATCGTCACTGGATCTTCAGGCTTCATCGCTCAGCACATCGTGCAGTTGCTTTTGCTGACTGGCTACAAAGTTATTGGAACCGTTCGCTCTGAAGCTAAGGGAAAGGCTTTGATCAGGACAATTTCCAATCCCAACTTTTCATATAAGGTTGTACCTGATTTGGGAGTTCCTGGTGCCATAGACTCAGTGTTGAGTGCAGATGTGGACTACTTCTTGCACACAGCCATGCCATTTTTCACCGTCTCTTCTGATCCTGAAGGTGAATTGATCAAACCTGCTGTTGATGGTACAACCAGCATCTTGACCTCAATTCTTCAACTGCCTCATAAGATTAAAAAGTTTGTTCTCACTTCGCTGGATGCTGCAGTCTACTCTGCTGATGATGAGCAAAATTCACTGTTGAGCTTCGATGAGTCCAGCTGGAACGATGCTATTGTTAAGGACGATCCAACTGGTGCCTACTACACTGGTAAAGCCCTTGCTGAAAAATTGGTTTGGGCATTCATCAAAGAACATCCAGATATTTTTGAATTCGTTTCAGTAAACCCAGTTTATGTTTTTGGCCCACAAGCTTATCCTATCGACCGTCCTTTGAATGCTTCAAATGAAGTTATCCTGGACTTGTTGAAAAATCCTGAATTTGAGAACTCAAAAGGAGGTTTTATTGATGTTAGAGACGTAGCTAAGGCTCACCTCTTTGCAATTGAAAATCCTAAAGCCGTTGGCAAAAGGCTCCTCATGAGTAATGGACATTTCAGTGTTCAGATGGTTGCGGATGCAATTAATGCTAAATACCCCGGTAAAGCTCCAAAAGGGACTCCAGGATCTGGCCTAAAGGATATCACAACCATGGCAAAAGTCAGCAACTCAAAGACAAGAGACTTGTTGGGCTTTGAGTTCGTGTCTTTGGTGAAATGCGTTCAAGATACGGTAGACCAATTTTTGCAGAAAGACTCAAAACTTTAGAACAAGAACAGATTGAAAAGTACATAGGACAGTTCTCCTGTTAACTTTACAACACCGTGTTTTTCACACGATAAGTATTCTTAATTATTAGTTTCGTTATCTATGAATATATTCAATCTATAAAGATTTAGTATCATTTGTTGAAGTTGGAGCGATTTGCTTCTCGGTGACTTCTTCAATAGATTTAATATTACTGACTTCGTCAAGGAACTTAGTATGGTTCTTCTCGCCTTCAACAGGAGGCAATTCTCCCTTGTCACTATTATACAAGAAGATCCCGTTGTTCAATGCTTCATTTCTTTCGTCTCTCTTGTAGAACCAGTACGCAACGCTCAATAAGAGAATGAAACCTATACTGAATATGGCACAGGACATGAAACCTTTGAAGAACTCAGGAGCATCTACCGTTGGGAAGACAAGACGCAGTATCCAGGCACTGGACTGCAACCCAATAATATAGATTAGCATCCATTCGATCGACTTTTGATTGGCGTCGTGTCTCAAAATATCACTTATAAGAGGATTGAAGACTGAACTTTGCAGCCATGACCAATAAGCCATCGAAAACCCAACCCATTTAGCAGCCTCAGGAACGTTCCAAATAGCCAAGATGATGTTCGATACGAAGTTCATCAAGAAAGAGAATATAATCATTCCAAACCGTTTCCCAGTCCAATCTGCACCAAGACATACGATTAAAATCCATAAAACACCTAATGCTGGTGGGATGGTGGTCAAATTATTCAATTTCTGGGGTGTGTATCTGTCAAGACTCTTTAACCAAAGAGCGAATGAACCACTGGACGCACTATTTGTATTGAACCCACACATATTAATCAAAGAAAGTAACCAGAAGTGCCATGAACCAAGAATTCTCTTCCAGGTAGCTTTATCAAAGAAACTCTTTGGAGTGTGAGACATATCAGTACCGTTAGAACGCATTCTCGAGCGAGCCAATCTGATTTCGTCATCTGTAAACCATATGGAATAACATCTTGCTGGAGTTCCTGGTTGTAAGAAAAAACTGAGAGAAGCGACAGCAACAGAGATGATACCGTCAATGATGAACATCCATTGCCAACCGGCAAGGCCACCTCTGTTAATCTTACTTGCGGCAGCTTGGAGCAAACCAGAAGTCAAAATACCGATGAACTGTCCCATGTAGAAAATAGCACCAATCAGCCCAATTTCTTCTGGTTTGTACCATTGCAGGGCACAGAAATGGAAAATAGGGAAGAAAGCAGCCTCTGCAGCACCAATGATGAAACGGAAAGCCATGAGCGTACCAGGGTTTGTAGCTTTGAAACTTACTACAGTGAAAACAGACCAAACAAGTTCAGTACCGAATAAGACGTAAGGAATAGGAACTCTAGGTAACAAGAACAACCAAGGCAATTCAAACAAGATATTACCGACCAAAAAAATAACCTGGGTATTGATCAAATCATTACCCTTCATACCAATATCCTCTTTTAAACCAGATACATAGGCATTGGTCAAGTTGCTGGAATCCAAGTACTTGACCCAATACCCTAGCAACGCATAAACACCAACTGTCAAGTCAAGCTTGACAAGTAGCTTACTTTCCTCATGAGTGTACTTCTTGTTAAGCCATCTGATACGCCACCATTCTTGCTCGATTGAGGGTTCCTTTGGACGTCTATATTCATATTCATCAAAGAACTTGTGCCATGGTCTTTTCGCTTCATCTCTATATTCAATGATAACAGGAGCTTGGCTCAGAACTAGCGAAGAGGCAGCAGACACATCTTTTTCATCGTCTTGTACTTCTCTGTACTGTGGAATGAACCAAGGGAGTTGCATTATGATTGTGAATCTTGTTGCTTCAACACCCCAAATGCTCAATAAGAATGGTCATGCTGCTTGTATTTATACCTCAGCACGGAGCATTAAAAACTTTTTCCGTGGAAAGAGATCTTAATACGCCATCATCTCAACCGTTTCGTTAGAAGTATCTCTTGTTCGTTTGGGCTTATCTGGCTATCTGGGGCGAATCGCTTCCCAATTTCGCTAAATTTTTTTTGCAGCCACACCCCAATTTTTTTAATTTAAAAATTGTGGCTGCAAAATGTTTTAGCTGTTTGCAGCCACACTTGAGCCCAGGTTGATTGGTGGATTGAGGCACAACAGCAAGCATGAAAGGCTACAACATGGTTATGCAGCACCTTAAAGCCTCGTGTAATGAGTAATCAATACAATAGGAAGTTAGTCACCGTGCTTGGGATGCATGGATCTAACGGTCAACGTCTATCATGCGATATATCGTGGGCCATCTGCATCGCAATCCAACCTTTCAGTCGCAATATTTGAAGTAATATTGGGGTATATCGGACCGCTTCGGAGAAATATAGTAGATTACAGTAATGCTTATTGGCTGTTATCTCTTAGTTGATATGCCCGCCAGCTGGTAGAATGCGCTGCAAAGCATTTATAATAAGACTGATGTCCAACTTTATTGCCACAGTTTCAATCTCAGTGTAATCCCCGAAAACGAATATGGCGTCCCTCACACCTGACAAAATTGAAGCTATTGATAAGAAATACAATCTTAGACCATTCATTGAAGCTCCTCTCACCAACGAAGCATTAAATCCCCTCACGCTTAATGCGGTCGATCTTGGTTTGTTCAAGGAGGGTGCTGAAAACTTGGAGCTGAGAAAGGAGTTGGCCAAGGTCCTTGCTGAGTCGGTTACCACCTACGGGTTCTTCAACGTAACCAACTTCGGAGTTTCTCCTAAGGAAATCGAGCATCTTAGGGCTGTCAGCCAAAGTTTATTGGAATTGCCATACGAAACGCAGTTGAAGTACTTGGCAAGTGCGGAACGTAAAGAAGATGAGCTTCCAGGTAGTATTGGTGGTGAGCGTGGCCAAGGCTTTAAGCCGAAGGGTTATTGGGCTATTAAAGACGGTGTTCGTGACAATATCAACTTGTACAACGTTAGAGATGCTTGCACAAAAGGCTTTTTGGAGCACCCCGAAGTGCATCCTGAGATCTTGCAAGCTCACTTGACAGAGGTGGCTGATTTCTATAAGGCCATCCACTTATCCACCTTGCCAAAATTGTTGCGTCTCTGTGACTTGATCTTGGGCGTCCCTGAAGGGACAATTGCCAAGATTTATTTTGCTGATTCAGGTACTGAGACAGACACTTCAGGATCGCATGGCAGATTGATGATGTACCTGCCATACGATGCTCAGGCTAGTGAGAAGTCTGAGAACACCTTTCTCCGTGGCCATTCGGATTTAAGTGCCTTTGCATTTATTACTTCGCAACCGGTTCTTGCTTTGCAAATCAAGGACGTCTACTCTGGTGAATGGAGACATGTCAACCATAGACCAGATTCTTTAGTAGTTAATGTTGGTGATGCCCTCGAATTTATCACTGGTGGATACTTCAAAGCATGCATGCACCGTGTTGTCGAACCTCCAAAGGACCAACTTAAGTACAACAGGTTAGTGCTTATATATTTCTGCAACCCTAGCAATGATGCAGTTTTGGACCCTGAAGCTTTGAACTCTCCAAAGCTTCGTGAATTGGGCTTGACAAAGGATGACAAGTTGAAGGATTGGGAAACAATTGATTTCAAAAAATGGAACTATACAAAAGGTCAGCTTCTCGGTAGAAATGGTGCTGGTCAACGTGATAATCTCCAAGTTTATGGTAGGCTTGTAGAAAGATGGCACCATTTCCTGAAAAAGTGAAATGTTTATTCTCTTTATAGTACTAGTTTTATTACAGCGAGGTATATATTACCTGACGTTCCATTACTCACACAAATAAACATATAGAATCTATATACTAAATAAACAGTATGCGTTCAGATCGTCGCATCACCATTACTATTGCGAAGTTATGGTCCATGTGCTATTTTTATTTACTTAGGCTAGTGTACACTATGATGATTATACTGCCAGAAGGTACCCAACATCCCCAAATCGTAAACGACTTTCAACGAACCTGCAATAACGAAAGTTACCCATTGAGCATCTGCTTCAGTCAACATACCAACAAAAATAGGTCCAAACAGTTGCGCAATTGCCTTCAAGACATTAACCCAGGCAAAAATTGCTGTTCTTTGATTGTCTGGAACCAAGGTGGCAAGAAAGACGTGCTTTGGAGCAACATCCATCGATTGTGTGGAGCTTCTTACTATCAAAATCCATAAAGTCACGTATAAAGATGAAGAAGCTGGAACCAACGTGAGCAAGAATGAAGCTGGCAAATGCGTACCGACCATGGTTACAACTGGACCGAATCTCTTGGTGAAAGTCGTACTCAAAAGAGAAGTAACACCACTAACAATCCCTGTTGTGAAGAAAATGGTCCCCAAGAGGGAAGCAGTGATGTGAAACTTATTCTTAATATAGTAGGTAGTCCATGAAAATGGTACAAGGGATGAAGCAAAGGAATCAAGACCAAAAAATATAGAAAGCTTAATGACGATGGCTGCCGTTGAAGCGTCAAGGTTGGGAATATATGTGTTCTTATTCTGTTCATCGGGTGAATTTTCTACCAAAAGTCTGGTTTCTTCAGAGTCTGTTGTATCGGAAATAATACCAGCTTCAGCAGCATTCAAAGAAGGGCTAGTTTCTGCTTCAGTGAGTACTTCTGAGATTGCTGAAGGGCCTATGCTCTTTAAATAATCTTCACATTCGATTCTACTCGAAATGGAAAATGCCAAAGGAACTGTGATGAGTGAGAGCAAAGAATATCCTATGAATGTTGCTTTATAACTCTCAGCAGCTGTTAAATTATAAGAATCCAGTAAGAAGTCAACCAAGTGACCAAATATAATGGTTCCTACTGCTGAGCATGTAAAACCAAGAAATGTGTACCATGAGTAGATATCCGATCTTTCACTAGCAGCGACCAACAGCGCAATTGCACTTTGCTCAACCGACCGGAATGCTCCTACCTCACTACCACTTGGTGTGATTATACCAAGGGTTGCAATGACTGTCAAAACCCAGTAATTTTCGAAGATAGCAAATACCACCCCAGTAAGTGTCATCATGACAGTACTTAGTATCAAGACATTACGTCTTCCAAACCTGTCAGTAATCAAGGAAAGCCAAAAAGATGAGACAACGTCACCAATATATGTGCATGTCATAAAGAAACCAATCAAGCGTTCTTCAAACCCTATTCCCTTCAAGTAAAGTGCCAAGATAAGTGAAGTACCTCCAAAGGCAATCAAACGAAGCATCCTCAAAAATATGATTATAAAAACATCATTGTTTGACAGCATAAGGGTGTTCAAGCCTATTTCACTTGACAAAAAGCGAGCAGTTCCACCGATACTCATCGTAGTATATATATAGTATTGCCAAAGTGTCTATTGAGGCTGTGAGCAAATCAAGATGCCGTTCATGAAGGTGTTATGAAGGGCTTTCAATTCTAGTGCTTAGAGTTCAGTAAACTTTAATGATCCTTTGAATTGTCTATTATTGATTGTTGATTTAAAACTTCTGGAGTTGTAATATCATCAATTCATAAAGTATTCTTTCAAACTTTTCAATTCATGATCTCTTATGCATATTTGATGCTGCTCGTTCTTGCACCCCAACTTCAATATATAAATCTTCAGGAGACACGGCGATCAGGTAGTAGAAGTTGTGTCAACGACAACCCAAGAAGTTACTGATCATGTGCTTTTGTTGGTTGATGCCTATTGCTACGTTAGGTATTATAATTCCTTTTCTTTCTTTCTTGAACCAATTGGGCACACAGTTCAATACTCCAACTCCACTATTCCATGTCCTTAGAGTATTTCATGCTCAAGAGAGCATTGTGTTCCTTAACATAAACAGAGGAGGATAGGGCTCCGACACTTTCACCGCAAAGCTCTCAATCCCCTGCTGTAATGAGATCTACACTTACTTTGATCTAGATATCATCTACTCCACATATTTATCTATTAGACATTGCAGTGCATGCGAAACTTAATTACAAAGATACGTAGCTATGTAATTTAGTGATCCCGGTCAGAAGATTGGCATAATTGATTACTTCGTAACATGCGGAATGCTTATTCAATGCTTATTTGTAACTTTGAGTTAGGATTATCCTCTAATGACGAAATTATCATTAAACCATATACTGACCACTAGTCCTTGATGTGCGTACACTAAATCTCAAACATCACCACAAATAAAAAATTTGAACTTCATCGAGATCTAACGTTGTATGACGACTTCCCCAACACGAGGCAGAGCTGAAATCAAGAGAGAATCCCAAGGACAAAATGCTACGGTGAAGCAAGGTTATGCTAGCAAAAATGGGGTAAAAATACATAATGCCGATCTACTTCAGGGCAGTGATATCAAGAAAGCAATATCTACGAGAAATACTAATGGCCCGAAGATACGGAAACCAAACCAAGAAACTGAATGTAAGCAAGCCAAAATAAATGATGCTGTTGTTAAGTCAGGACTTGTTGTGAAAAAGTCGAGTACCATGAAAACTCGCTCGAGGTTTGGCTGTGAAGAATGTAAGATCAAGCGAACCAAATGCGATGAAAACAAGCCAAGCTGTTCGAGATGTGATAGCAAAGGAATCCAGTGTACGTATAAAGTAATCCTACAGTTCAAAGAAGATCTTGAACGTCAAGGTAAATCATTTGGTCGAGCTGGTCTTTGGTCAAAGTCAAACAGTTCTCCGAATGCTGCCACTATACTAAATATACATGATATCTATTTTAGTGCTATAGAACAGCGTCGATTACACTTTATTAACTTTGGATGGGATGACTTTTCGGTGGCTCGATCCCTTCTGCCTTCGATCATTCCAATGGCTATCAAATCCCAGTTAGATGGAGATTACAGTTTAATTAATCACCCACTAAACTTTTACATCAAGTTCATCGCCCCAATTTTCAACCCGATAGGGACTGGAGGAAGTATGTACTTTAACCATGTGTACAAAGGTCAGAATAAGTTCATAGTTGTTGAACGGGGACTAGATTTACCTTCCCTAATCCGGTACTGTCACACGCATACCCGTCTATTCAACCTCTTGATCAGTCTTGGTCTGATTTATTTGCACAAGAATACCAGCAACGTCTTTTGGCTCGACAAATCAATTCATTTTAAAAACTTGGCAATGAATGGTCTCATCCTTTCAAACGATACAGTCTCGTTGCTCACGTGTGTCTTGATGATACTATACGAACTAGCGAATAATTGTGATGTAGAATGGACAGGATACTTGCAATCTTGCAAATCGATGCTTTCAGACAGATTCAAATTCCCCACCGATTCACTTGAATGTTCATTGTTCAAGTTCTGCCTTGAATTCTTACACTACCAAGATACAATAGGGCGAACGGCGTGTAAGGACGTCAATAAATTCTTCAGTGATTATGCTAACTTGACACCGAAAGCTGAAAACGAGTTCCGATTAGTTTCATGGATGGGATGCGATCGTGAATTGCTCGAAGTGATTGCTGATATCACTGATTTGTCCTTGGAGAGGGCCCTGCTGCAAATATCTGAAGAGAACTATGCCAAACTATGTGCCAATTTAAAATCGGAAATTGATTCTTTAAACATGAATTTATTTGATAATTTGATTGAGCACATCAACAATGAGGGTCTAAGCAATGAGGTGGTACTGTTGAAAATTGATTTTTTTATGGATGACTTCAGCAGAGTGGACTTCTTCTTCTTGCTCACATGCGAAGTAAAGCGATTATCTACTTTGGTGTACTTGGAGTGCTGCCTCTTGAACCAAGGTCCAAGTAATCTGCAGTTGGAAAATAAGATTATGTTCTGCATTGTGATATTAGACATAGTAGTGTTGCAGAATAACTTCAACTGGATTTCTAACTTAACATGGTCCATCTTCGTGTTGGGTAGCCAGATATCCCTGCTCTGGCAAGACTCGGATCTGTTAAGATATACCATTTTGGCATGCTTGGACAAGATAGTAAACCATAATTTCGGCAATGTCAGCAAAGTTAAGGATGCTATAATGGACTGTTGGAAGAAACGGGATTTGCACGAGGCGTTTCCTACGAAGACTGTAGTAAGGACCAAACTTCTTGGGTTTGTGAATGAGTGGGATACGTTTGTGGTTGATCCAAGTTGTTCTCTCTCTCTAGGATGAGTAGCTCAACAATGCTTTGGGATATAGCTACTCATAAAACACCTATCGAACGAGAATATGATGTTAGGAAAACTTCAGATTTTATGTTCACCCCTATGAGTGCTCCTAAAGGAGTACCAATACTTCATGCTACTGAAATACCCCAACTTAAATCGTTCGACCATTCTTTACAAGTAATAGATTGAAAGTATCTTCTAATTTAAATGAACTGGGTTTTTGAAGAATGAAAGTAACTACATCAACATAGCAACACCACAAGCAACAAAAGTAAAACCATACTTACTAGTAATGGTGATGGCAGCATTTGATTCAAAGTAAGTCGATACATTTGCGATATATGCGCTAGTCGAATTAACAGCGGATGGAACGTAACAAAAGTAACTGGAGAAACAACTTGGGTTGAAGCAAGGACAAGCCTTGATGATAAGAATTGTGCAGTTGAAAAAGCTGCGACATCTGAAAGAGCGGAAGTAACAGTTGCAACGGAAGACAATGGACAGAATGTGGTGTCTACTGTGTCAACTAAAGTGATAACGGTGACCCCAGTGGTAACTGGGGCAGCATTGTAATTGTGGTCAAAGCAACTAGTTATCGTAATAACAGTCGTAGAAACATCAGCTTCAGTATCGGTTGCTGGGGCTGAGGTGGAACCTACGTATGCTCTAGTTGTGGTGGTTGAAACTGAGGCTTCTGATGACAATGGACAATATGTGGTGTAAGTGGTATCAACTCTGGCGATCGCTACGAAACACCAGTGGTGACTGGAACGGCTGTACACTTGTGGTTCGAGCAACTAGTAATAGTTACAACAGTTGTTGAGACTTTGGTTTCAGTGATTGCTGCAGGAGAAGTAGCAGAAGGATCGGAAGTAACAGATGATACTCCGACGAAAGAAGTAGCGGAAAAAACAGAAGAGGAATCAGCTACAGTTGATGGTAATGAACTTGAAGCAGATGAATCAACAGAAGCAATAGATGAAGAAACTGCGGTAACAGCTGAAGATGACGAAGCTGGCGAATTATCAGAAGATGAAGAAGCACCACCAGACAATGAAGCAGACGAATTAACGAAAAATCCAGAAGTCGAGGTAGCTGATGATCCCGCCGACGAAGATGAAACAGTCGATGAAGTTGCAGTGGACGAGGCAGAAGATGATGAAGTTGAAGGATCCAAGATAAGTCTGACATCCAAAAAGAAAGAATTGCCATCAGTTTGAACGTTTGAGGTGGCAGTTGAGGCATCCCAAATAGATACACCCCCAAAGTTAGGACCATCTTCAATCAGAGACAACTTTTCAGCAATAATATCTGACTAAACATAACTGCCTACAGCAGTAGGACCCGGGACACCTACGAACAACTTGATATCCTTGTTGTAAGAAGCAGTTGTGGCAAATAATAGCCCATGTGTCCCAATTGAATTCTATGTCAAGGGAACAGGCATTATTATAGAATTGGATGAAGGCACAGTCAACATGGGATTCCAACAAAACATCACCAACAAAAGCTCCTGGGTAAGGACATTGAAGAGAAGCAGAAAGGCAGTACTTCGTTAATTGTTGGGCATATGTTGAGTTCAATGAATCAGCTAAAGCAACGAATGGTTGTTGGTTTTGCAAATCGAAGCCAACCCCATCAACAATTGGATCATCTAGAGGTCTTTGGCTATCGAGGCACCGAATTTATTTCATAAAACGGTGGAGAAATCCTCTCGTGCGGTGTTTGCAGCGTCGCCGGTTATAAGCTCCATATTCACCTCCAAGAGATAACAAGACAATCTTACCATTTTGTTGGCAAGTATTGATGTCTTCACCAATTTGAGGACAGTGCAACAATTTACTGTTAGCAAATGTACCACCACATTGGTAAGCAAAATTTATACCTATGTTAGGGAAGCTATTGAGGAAGGAGAAGAGGATGATATCTGCTGAAGAAGCAACACAGTATTCAGATAATCATCCTTGAGATCCACCAGCATTTTGACCCCAATATACAGCGAGATTGTTGCTAGCACTAGCGTCGAAGGCACTGGCAATGTGTGCCAAATGGTGATTGAAACGAATATGGTGAAGCTGGCGAACAACATCTATGGTAAAGAGTGTAGATAGTTGTCAAGGAAACAGTCAATGAGGTTGGTTGATTAGATTTACACGACACAGTTCCTTGAAGGTACAAATAGATCCTACATTACGCGAAGAGACAACGTAAACTATCGATACCTATCAAGAATATGGCGTAGGTTAGAGCAGATATCTATATACCTTGACTAAATTATACACATTGGAACGGAATTCTTACCAAAGAAGCGAAGTACCAGTTAAATTCGTTTCATTATTGACATGTATAGCACTCGAAGCCCCTTTTTGGTTGATGTATTTTGTAGATCATTATTTGATCATCTTGGATCACACTAATATATCCTCTTGAAACTCATCTTGAGGCTCATGAGTGCAAGTCAACGAGAAATGATTAGAGGTGAAGTCCTGGGCAGAATCGCAGCGAGCGCATCTTCTTTGATCCAACTCCATGCTTGTTAATTAGCGTTTACCCATGAATTAGCATTGTTGTATGTAATGTTTTGCATCTATTTGTTAAGCCTCCATACCTCTCCTCCTCATGTCGGTGGACGGGAATATTCAAAAGTATCGTTGAGAACACATTCTCAGGGTCTGGTAGAGGGGTCTACGGTCAAAATACTTTCTTATTACTGCTCAGTAATCACTTGTGGTTGTCATTCAAGTATAGTAGCTATTCCAATTCATGCTAACAAGCCAAGTAACTTCAAAATATTAGTCAAAGATACAAATCTACTAAGACAACCGGAAAAACTTTTGTGGCCCTTTTTCACCTTTGTAACTCGAGAAATTTTCGACTTGGAGGATTGCACGCCTTGTGGCTTGTACTAAGCACTGAGCGATGTTGCAGCATTGATTTATTATGGTGCAGATGCTTCGTTTCAATTCACATGTAGATCTACTCAATAACACCTGCAGCAATGTAGCTCATGGTACACGTGAAGGAGATACACTCAGAGATATACCTCGAGATTTGTAAAAGCAAGATTACAAATAAGAGCTCCAATAGAGCTGAAGTATATCCGTATTGGCGGTGCTAGGTGTTTCGTATAATTGGCTGTGTAAGGGGGTCTCGGATTAATGGAGATGGCTTTTTGCAGCCATTGAAGGAATCAGCAAGTCTCCGGGTTAGGTGCAACAACTGCAATGCAAGGGCGTATAGATTGGTTGTTCGGTGATGATAGCATGGGATTCCATCGCATAAAATTGTTGACTTTTTGGTATTATTGTGATATTTGGTATAAAATTTGGGAATAAGCAGTGGAGAGAGTCGTATAAGCTCACCAATTCAGTGGTCAAATAATGTACACCGAGTATTAGCGGATCTTCAACTCCAGCTCGTTTCATTGTTCATAGAGATTTTCATACAGATATCCTTACAGATGAGACAAAGCAAACATAGCTCCCATGTTGCTATCATTATATCATTGCTGTTGCCAACGTGCCAACGTGAAAATACCGTTTACTGTCAACTTGATAAAAGAAATTACGAAACAGTCAACAAACTCTTCGCTAGTAGCATTGACAATCCAGTCAGCAAAAAAACCTCTGTGATGCTCGTCACTTGACCCCAGTACCACCGTGCCATGTAGTATTCACAGGGCTTCCCTTGCGATGCACGCATACAGTTTTTTGCAGCCTGATAAAGAAAATTGCGTACAAGTTGCCAATTCCGCTTATTTGGAAACACCTAGAGTCAATGAACTGGGATGGTATAAGGAAGTTCTTCTGGGAATTGTTGATGCAGAAATGAAATCGATTAGAAGTAAACAAAATTCTGTTTGGATTTAAAGGTGACTGTACTTTCCCGTTGCCAACAAGTATGGTTCCTTTAGCTGTGCTTCTTGACTATGATGCTACGTAAAATTTAGACACAAGCTACGATTCTACTAGACTGCAAATCAGGTACCTTTTCGAAGCAACGTCTATGTTTCATTCACGGTATCCTCTTCGTTATTCATTTGGGATCAACCGTCTTGCCTGCAATCAACCGTGTTTCTATTACATGCCTTCCTTTTTAACAAACCATCGCTGGCCTCGTGAAGGTCCCAACATTAACCCATAAAAGACCAACCCAACACCACTGGCTTGCTCCACCACTGGCTTGCTCCACCACTGGCTTCCTCCACCATCGGCTTCTTCCACCATTATCTCCTCCTCTGGAAGTCCACCCCTTCCCTACCCCTATCTAGTAGTCAATCTCTAGGTCCCAAATAAACTTTTGCATCCACTCACGGCTCTCATCTTCCTCAACTCATATCACTGCTCTGCAACGCACGCTACCCCTTCACACCACCAAAGAACAAACCAAACTCCAACCCTATGAGTACTCCATCTCCTCAACCAGCTCCCATCCAGGTGTCCCCACTGAACCCTTCGCTCAGCTCCCCACTTTTCAAAGCATAAAGGGGCGATTACCTGCAGGAACAGCTCCCCCACAAAAAATTGCTTTAGAAAACGACGAACTTCATTCTCCGGGGCAGAAGTGGCATCAAATTGGAAGGTGGTTCAAAGTCGTTGGACTGTTGGTTTCAGTTTCTGACAGTTGAAGAAGCATACCGGAAGAATACACTAAGTGGACGATTTTCCGCTCGACAGTATTTCTTTTTGTATTCGTTGATTAGGGATAGAGGAAGAAGATGGCAAACGTTTAGACAGCAGATGCTTGATGTGTATTTCTGGATTGAACATTGGCCACCCTGGCTCGCTGGCTCAGCCTGACTTCGATCTCTTGGGAAATCATCCCGCCCAACGCAGCTGAACTATTAGGCAATACAACCACGCACTACGGCGCACCTGCCACTGCTCCAACCTCCTAATCCCCAAACGACGACTCACCGCCTGCTGTAGTGTTCTCCCCAGTTGACTCCAACTTTGGCTCGTTCCTTCAGTGCCCACTAACCAATTTTCACTCCCCTCCCAAATTTTGTTCTCTTCTCTTATTTTCTTTTTTTTTGTATGGACTTTTTTGAAAATCCTCTCTCCACTTTTGATCGAATTCAAAGTACACCAGTTGTTCTTGCCACTTAGCTCGATATTTGGACAAGTAAGAGACGGAGAAGAGACCAAGCAGTGGCAACGGAAAGAAGACTCGAGCGCCGCTAAAAAGTAACAGAAATAGATCCCACTTAGATATATTTATCTGTCTGTCCAATAAATAAGTCACCCCTCCATCCTCCCTCCCCAAGAGCACCAACAACACTTACGATAAGTCAATACAAACACAGTAACACTCCTATACCTAAACCCCCATGTCTACAACTACAGCGTCCAACATCCATTTGACTCGGTTAGATGACCTTGGCAATACGTCTCCAAGCGATATATCCAATCATGACGAAGATGATGCGTCCAACAAGTTGAAGAAAGATCCAACAACAAGACCTTACAAATGCCCGTTATGTGATAAAGCGTTCCATAGATTAGAACATCAGACGAGACACATAAGAACCCACACCGGTGAGAAACCCCATGCATGCACCTTTCCTGGTTGTTTCAAACGATTCAGCAGATCCGATGAATTAACCCGTCACTTGCGTATACACACGAATCCAAATTCAAGAAGGAACAAGAATTTGAATAAGCATAACATCAACTTCACCAATAGCATCGAAGAACTGGGAGAAGAAGATGGCCTGAACAGCTCTCCTCCTGCCCCAGACTCGCCTGAAGACGAAAGTAACAATATGGACTTAGAGGTACCTGCTGAGAACAAGAAAAAGGCAACTGCCCAAATCTCTCGCAAAAAGCCTGAAGTCAAGACTGTTAAGCAAGAAGATGAAGAAATGTCAGATGTAAATGTTAATACCAGTGTTAACAGTGATAATTCCCCTCCAATAGAATTCCTTGCACCACCGTCCAGACTCAAACAAACTAATTCACCTCCATCCAAATTCAAGCAACAATCACCTCCATCCAAATTCAAGCAACACTCTCCTCCAGCCAAGTTCAAGCATTCGCCTCCATCAATTATACCTCTTACCCCAACTACGAACATAGATTTATTGGCCACGGCTGCGCTGGAAGAACTTAAATTGATAAACACTACGAATGCTAGGAGCTTACCGTCGCTAACTGATTACTTCAGTGATCAAAAGGGTTCAAATTTTGAAAATACCTTGGCTTCAAGTACTATCCCAACCACAACAACAAGATCCAAAATCTCCTTCCCGTTCTCGGAATCGTCATCAACTTTACAAGCACCAACAGCACAAAACAATTCTCATTATAACCTCCAATACTTATCCAACATCGCTAGTATGAGCCATTCAAAATCAAAGAGTTACACCACATTATCATCTCCCAAGAAACTTCAACTCATGGCGTCCTTGGGAACCTTTCAATCAATGGCTCCCTTGCATACGACCACCTCCAACCCTACCCATTCCAAACTCATCTCTAATAAATCTCACATTTTAGAAGAATCAGATTTAGATTACGTGAAACAAAAACTAAAGAAATCAAGACCTAATAGCCCAATCCTAAGGGCATTCACCTTGCCAAATTCACCGATTATAGGACTATCACAAGCAAACACTCCGTTGATTTCGGCCAATAGCAGTTCTACGAACTTGTCTAACTTTTTTATGACACCGTCCGTCAGGAACTCGGCCACACAGTCTACCACTAGTGCAACTGCAGCTACAACATCGTCTTCCAACATTGGAGGTGGCAGGTCCACTACAGGCAGCGCAATCACACTTCCAAATTCACCACAAACATTACAATCTTCTCCAGGAGGCTCTAACTCACAACACCCCTTACCTTCGCTTCGTAGTTTGAACTTGGATTTACCATCTAATTTATCCATGACTTCTTTGGCTAATAAGAATGCTCAAAAGCCTGTACTCCAACCACTTGGTCATGTTTCGAATCACAGTGTACTGAAACAAAGCTATGTCGCCCCATATCCTCATTTGCTCGAAAGGGGGTCTTCTGCAACCAATGTGTTGCCTCCCTCAGGTGCTCATTTCCCAACCAAGGCAAGAACTTTGAGCTCTAGCTCAAGCACAAGTAAAAGCGGCCAGTTCAGGAAGTTCTTAGAGGAAAATTAATACCCATCGATAGCTCTTGTCTTATTCCACTAATTAGCAAGTTGCTAAGTATCATAATTTTGTATTCATATATTCTATAGGTCTTTGTTAGTATATTTGTGTTCTTGTATAAACTTTTACTCTTTTAAGGATTTTATATCTACATGCTTCAAGGAAATAATATCTAATAGTACATTAATACAAACATGTAAATTCTACTTCAATATCTCTAATTTTTAGTGATATCAATACCTCCAACGGCCCACACTTCAGTCTCATCTTCAAATCTATCACTGAACATGGTCTCTTCATCTCCTCCTGCTTCAATTCTTTCACGTTCAACCCCTGCCAATCTACTGGCAACCCTCTTAGTGTAATCACCAATAGATCTAGGAACAATAGTTGTCCCTAATACTGTGACAAAACTGGTTTTGCCTTCAAACCATGCTGAGAACTTCTTCATCTCAATATCGTCAATAAGGTCAAACAAAGATAAATATGCCTTCTCAGCACCCAATTTTACTGGAATCAAAGTATCTCTTAGACATGAAAATGCGCTAGGAACCAATACATCAAGATGATCTTGGATAACTTCCTCGTACTTGAATCTGGCCACCGTTCTCACAACAACAAGAGATAATCGTCTTGTGTCTGGGGAACTTGATTGTGGTGAAAGGCAAGTAATCGCTAATTGTGTTACCAACTTTGTAATTTTATCTTGACCCAACTCAAAAGCAGTCTCAGAGAGTAAACCCTCAGAGTCAGTTGCAAAAAGTGACCTCGTTTCGCCAATTAATAACAAAATTTTACCAATGGCAACTGTAGCATTGTCACTAATATAGCTTAGTTTAGAGTTCGAACAGTTTATAATAAACTGGACAATTTCATCCACTAAACCTGTGTTGAAGATATGGACAGGCGAATATCTTAAAAATGAGTTAATAGACAAGATGCAGAATTTGTCATCACTATTATTCTCCTTTTTCAAGATCTTGGTCTTGATAATATTGCTAGCTTCTTCAGAAGACAAGATCTTGGCCAAAGATCCAACCAATCTTGCATACGAAACAGCTGACTTTTCATCAACTAGAGTAATTTCTTCTTCAACCAAGCTCATAATTGAAGTTTTGGAAGCTTCACTCATGTTCGTACCAGCTCTGTCTACAACTGCCAACATACCCTTCAACATAGAAAGCTTGACACCCTTTTCTTCAGCATTTCTAGCACCAGATACTAACTCAGCAACTAAAGAGTCGACTCTTGGTTGGTATTTGATTAAGGTTCCTAAAGCAATAACTGCCCGGGCTCTCAAAGACTCGTTTGAAACATCTGATAAAGATCTAACAAATGTTCTTTGTAATTGTGGAATAAAAGGCCTCAAAAATTGACCAATCTTAACTAATAAATTGTTTAAGGCAACTAAGATTGCAGCCTTGATGTCACTTGAAACCTTTTCACCAATAACACGAATTAATGGACCTGTGATACTTGTGGCAAATGGCTTCAAGTTAGCTGCAGGGGTCTTTCCAATAACGTCAGCAATACCCAAAGCTGAGGCTTCCCTTTGGTCAGCAGAACCATACATCAAACCATGTAAGAATATTGGTAATATGCAGTTTGGTCCCTTTGGTAAAGTGAAAGCAGCTAAATCTTCATCCTTTACACCAGTCATTTCCAATGCTTGACGTGCTGGCTTTACCAAGATATCTAAAGTTTCTTTTGGTTGCCTCTTTACCAACGCAGTTAAGGCTTCAAGAGTGCCTTCAACAACGTCGTTAGAGGAATCACCTAAAGAAAGTATAAATTGGGTTGTCATGTCTTGTAAATAAACAGAATAATCCAAGGTGGTATGGGTGAAGAAATTACCCAATCTTTGATAGATTGCGGCCCTCTTAACAGCATCTTCACTCTTGACCAAGGACAATATTTGGTGCATCAATGGGTGAACACCTTCATCGGCATCAATAGCTAACAAAATATTGTCGAATGCAGTTTTAATTTCCACTTGAGACTCTTCTGATTGGGACTTAGACTCAATAACGGCATTGATCAAAGTATTAATGATCAAAGGTAAACGTTTGTACAATGCAGATCCAGCAACAGAAGCCAATAAGGAAAGTGCCTTAGCCTTGAATGCATCAATAGGTGGAGTCAATAATGTTGGAATCAAAATAGGGAAAATTGTATCAGCCTTAGTAGCCATGATGTCTTGTAAAGCCAATAACGCATGCTCCGAATCATCAGAGTCTAACATTCCTAACAAATGTGGGATAATCTCATCAATAACAGTCTTTCCTAATTGTTCTTGTAATGATTCAAAGGCAAGAGCTGCAGCTTCTCTGACTCCTGGGGTAGGATCAGTGAGTGCTTCACGAATGATTCTGATGAACACTTCTTGGTATTCTTCAAGGCCAGCTTGTTGTGTTGATAAGATCAATTCATTCAAAGCAATACAGATACCTTGCTTGGCATCTGTATCACTTGTAGTTAATGATTCTTCCAATGTAGGTAATAACTGTGCCAAGGCGGTAGTACCAACACGACGAACCATCTCTCCCAAAGTTTGTGCTGCAATCTTTCTCTGGTCATCTTCATTAGATGCTAACCTACGAATGATAATCGATGTCAATTCAGGTAAGATTTCCTTGACAGTTCTAGGTGTGTTGCCTACTAATGCCTTCCAGATGTCAACTGCAGCATTACGAACAATACCTGAAACATCAGAACGGCATACAAACAAGGCAGATAAAACTCGGTCACGACGTTCTTGACCCAATATATCCATAAGATTCTTTTGAACTTCCCCAGAGCTTTCTGCTTGCTCTTCGATAAGTTCTGTTTTACCCGTGATACCTGTAATCTGGAACAATAAGTCACCAGTTAATTCCAAGGAAGAAAGACGGATTCTGTAATTAGAATCAGCTAAACCAAGTTCTAATTCTGGCAATAACAAGTCTACTGCCTTTTTAGCGTAATTCTTAACAATCAAACGACCTGCTCTTAAGGCGGTGTCTCTAATGTCTTCATCAACATCGGCCAAACCATTCAAAATTGGAGGAATAATACGAGCCAAGTAAGGTGAAAATTGAGAACCAAAACAAACAGGTAAGAATAATAACAACGGCATGTAACCAGCACGAACATGGCTACGAGTAGATACGGCAGCAGTCAAAATGCTAGGCAACAATTCTTCCAACTTGCTGACACCAAGACCACAGATAACTTCTGATAATGCTTGTGCAGAACCAAGACGATCTCCACTTTTAGATTCATCTTGCAATGTATTCAAAAGACGAGGAATCAATTCTGGGAACTGATCTTCACCTAATCTTTCAACCAAAGATCCCAAAGCTCTTGCCGCTGTTGATCTTGTAGCTGGTACAGGATCGACCATAGCAAATTCCAATTCTCCAACTAATTGGTTCAAGTAAGGACTTAAGTCCTTACCATCAACCAAAATGGCCATATTACCAACAATTTGACATGCCTTCTTCTTGGTAGCTGCAGATCTATCCTTCATACCTCTGTGGATAACATGAATAATTAAAGCCAAAGATGGACCATCAACATAATGTACAAATTGTGTTTTGATCAATTTATCTAAGGCATTTTCAGTGTATTTAGTAGGGTCGCCAATAGCGTTGATCAAATCAGGAACAATGGCTTGGATTTCAGGATTACGGATGACCTCACCAAAACGCTTCAACGACAAATCTGCTGCCTTTCTAACTTCCTTGTGTGTATCGTTCAAGACACCAACAATCTCAGGGACAATAGTGGATAATGAGGCAGACAATTGGGTAGGGTCTAAGTAAGCCATAGAACCCAACAATTCGACAGAACCCTTCTTTGATCTCCAAGCAATTTCATCCAAATTCGAGATGGCCAATGGAATCAATTTCTTAACACCATAACTGGTGGTGTTCTTCATGATAGCCTTTGCAGCAGAGTCTGTGGCAGTACGTACTTCGGGAGCCGCATCACCCAAAGACTTCAAGATAATAGGTAACACTTCAATAACGTATGGCTCAAAGAACTTACCCAAACTCTGTGAGAGGCATTCAAATGCAAAAGAAACACCTTCTCTTCTATTTGCATTCTTCTTATCATCAGAAACATCTACCAACGTCCTTATAATATCATAAGTAGCCAAAGATTTGATTCCCAGACCTTTTACTAAACCGGCAATACCGTATGCGGCACCTCTTCTTGAGGCAACGGTCTTTCCCTCGAATAACTTGTCAAATAACTTGTCAAAGTAGTTTTGTAATTGCAGTTCAAAAGAGCCAACTAAAGGAGCAATACATTCTGAAATGGCATACTGAACACCTTCTGATGGAGTGTCAAGAGTCTTTATCAATCTTTGAATAATAATTTGTAGTCTAGCGTCTGACGAGTCCAAGTGACGTGCCAAGGCACCATACAAGATAATAACGCATTCCTTAATGTTATTTTGTATCTTTGTTGGTCTCAATTGCTGTGAGGCCAAGTTGGCTTCGAATATAGGAATCAAAACTTCTACGTTTTCAAAGCCATGAACCTTAATGATTTCTACACCAGCTTCTTGGAGTTCTTGACGAACTAAATCTTCTTTATCGCCCAAGGCCTCTTCATCAACCAAGAATCTAAACGCTTTCTCGATGGAGTCACCTTTGAAGAAGGGGTTCAATAATTTTAAGGTCAACGCAATAGTAGATCTTTGCTCCCATCTGTCTCTTTGGTCATTTTTGGATTTTATTGGCAATCCAAATCTATCTAATACTGCCGGTGGTGGATGCTTCATGACATGGTAAAGGTCAATCAAGTCTTGTAACGTTTGGTCGAAAATACCAGTATTACCACCCTCACTTAACACTTTCACTGCAGCAACGATAGATTTGGCAATGGACAATCTTAAACCAGAGTCAGCGTTACCCGCAAACTCTAAAAGTTGTCTTGGAGCGTCTTCTACAACGGTTAAGTCATTATCACTCCAAATAGTATTGGCAATTTCAGCAGAGTTGGCGTCGTTGTCATGAGCTGTAATCCATAACTCATTGGAGTAGGTCAAGTCATTTCTTAAATCAAACTCCGAGTCAATGCTTTCCAAAATAGAAGTTCTGACGAAAATGTGTGGGGTGACAATGTTGTCTAACAAGACCTTCAAGTCTTGTTCAGAAACCTTCACAGAAATATGCAGACACATAGACAAGAAACATTCCTTTGAGATTTTAGCTTTAGAAGGCAATTTCATTAAGGAAATCAATACTTCCAAAATACTGATTCTAGGGATGAAGTCGTCTTCGAAAGCTTCAGCATGGCAGGCGATAATTTCAATTGCCAAAAGTAACTGTTCCTCTTCAGGATCTTCCTCCACAAACTCAGATGTAACCGCTTGTTTGGTAGAGTTCTTGTAGGCGACAAGTTTACCGTTCTCTAAGACTTTTGTTAACAAAGGCAAGATGAAAGCTAAAGATAAAGAGTCTAAAGGACTTTGGTCGGATAATATTTTGATCCTGAATAACAATCTACCAGTCAATTGTAATAATGGTTCGCCCAAGTAGTCAGGAGATAAGCCTTCAATAGCTTCAATTCTTGCAGTGGCAATACCAACAAATCTTGACAACAAGCCAAGTCTCGAAGACACCAATTTACTCAAGTTCAAAAAACATTGAATTGGAGCGTCACCAAAGATAGTTAACAGAGTTGATAATTTTGATAAATTCAACAACCTTTCAATTGCCACAGGGTACCAGAATTTGGATCCGTTGTCAACCTGAGTGGCAGTGTTGGTCAATTCTGTTATTATAGCGATAGTTTTGTTGACATTATTTATAGTAGTTTGAACATCAGCACGAATTTGCGATTCCTTTGTTAATTGAGCGTTGATCAATGCCAATTCCTCTTTAGATAACTTCTTAACCTGTTTACCCTTATTCTTAGTGGAGAGATCATTTTTGAGGCTCTCCTCCCATTTCTTGATCTCGTAATCCTTGGAGTTCTTATCTTCTGCTTTTTTGTTATTGGACACATTCAACACATCAACTACAACTTCTCCTTCCTTAGCACTCCAAATGTCCAAAGTTTGAGAATCGATTTGCACAATTTCTTGAACCTGTATTTCTTTGGCAAATCCTTCAGCTAATATAGGGGCAACAACGTCCGGGGCAATGAATGCAATAATTCCAGTTGCTTTAATTGCGGCTTTATACAAGGAATGCTTTGGATTCGCAGATTTATTGATCACTTCGAAGAACAGATCAATGAGTACCTTATTGTTCTGCTTCACCAATTGGCCAACATCAATGCTGTAACCACTTCTTTGTGCCAACCCTACCCAACCTGATTTTAATGGAATAAGCTCGTGATTGGCAAGAACAATCAATTTGGTTAAGTTTTCTTTAACTAAATCCTCATTCTCTTTTATTTGTGTCAAGGAAGCTAGCAACGGGGATAAATTTTTAAAGTTAAAGTTGAACAATTCATTACCTTCAGTATCATAATTCGACAAAGTAGCAAAAATTCCCTTGATTAACAAATCGCTGAGTTCATGAGAATACGTTTTTGACTTGAAAATCAAGGTTATCAGCTCAAGAGATAATAGTCTTAAGTCGAAGGGAACGGAATCAGATGCTACAAAGTACACCAAAGACATTGCATAGTTAAGCTTTTCTGATTCATTTTCCAATTTGGAGACAAAGTCAATCGACGCAATCAATGCTCTGATAACCCATTTATAATCAGAATGGTTCGAAAGTTTAGTATAAACTCTTGAATTTGTTAAAATGGCAGGTTTCTCGCCACTATTAATTAATGACTTGATAAAGACAGTTGAGGTATTAATAGACTTGGAGAAATCCAGTTGGAATGCATTAATGATTGAAATGGAAACAAAAGCACACGAAATACCTTTGTTAGCGATGATTGGTAGTGGTGACAGTTGAGCTTCTTCCAAACTCTTGACTAAAGGTTCATAGATTTCATTTAGGAATACCACGATTCTCTCATTTTTCTTACTCGCTAATAAAGATTCACCAACTTCGGTAAACCAGAGTCTTCTAAGCGATATCTTCTTGTCTGTTAAACCTGACTTGAATTGAGCCAATAACTTTTTGAAGTCGGACTCACTATATTCCCAATTTTCATTATTGAAAATCTTGAATGCATGGTTGACAAACGAGTTGAGTAAACTTGCCAAGGAGGTTTCGTTTTGATCTTTTGGAAGTAATCCAAGTAAATTCAGAACAATATTTGACGAGATTTTCAAATCATCCGTGGTGATTAAAGATAATGACTTACTGGTTAGTGACTTTGCTTCCGTATTAGAAGTTGCTTTTATTGTCTTCACAACTTCGTCCACGAATTTTAAGGTGTTTTCAATAGAGGAGGCATTCTTGGTAGCAAACTCAAGGCACTCAAATGCACCACGCCTTACATCTTCCTTCGTTGACTTCAAGTTGGCCAAGACGGAAGTTATTAACTTGGTATTTGCAAGAACATCAACCTCAACGGAAAGGTTTTTGAAGAAAGCAGGCAAGATGAAGACAAAGGAATTTTCAGATGACCTCAAGATCGACTTCTCAATGGAAGGCAACAAAGAATTAGAGAAATCTTTGTTTGTAATATACTTCTGAGCAAAGGCACCAAATACGTCGACGGATTGAGCACTCGGAGCCACCTTATCCAATAAAACATGCTTAATAAAGTAATCAAAGACTGGGGCTTTGAATTCCTTTTGCATGAGATCAAGATATACAGGTTTCACAGGAACAACATCTGAGATTGCTTCTGATAAAACACCCAAGTACGTCAAAACCTCTTCGTTTGATAATGTAGTTGCCAGGGTTAATTCATTAATGATAGTCAGTAAGTATGCCTTTTCATTTTCGTTATGGTTTACGAAAGATTCAATCAAAGAAGTCTTTGCTGAAGTTAAAGCAGAAGCGTAGACTCTCCTTCGATGTTGAGAAGTTTGTTTATGAGCAGTAGAGATCGAATTGAACAATATAATTGCTTGAGACCTTATAGCCAATTCGATTAATTCTGGCTTGTCATTAGTTGGAGGAATAGACAATAAGACTATAAATCTGTTGATCCAGCTTAACAATGTCAAATAATCAGTTGCGGCCATGGTCAACGATTTCTTGTTCACAGTCATATGAATGAACTTAATAAAGACCGATAAGTAGACAGAGTTAACGTTAATGATCGATTCCAAATCCTTCAATATCTGGTATCTGGAGTTGACATCCAGGTAGTAGTTGTAGGTCTTTAATAATACAAGACTAACTTGTTTTAAGTCTAAATCGGAGTTGATTTCACCAGATGCTATCAAGGTTTGCAACCGTTTCAAAACCGGGATTCTGACGCTGGTTAATGATTCTGACACATAGGTTGCATAATGAGGTTTCAATTGTTCCCACGACAACGCTTCGTAATCAACCACACTCATTCTGTGGGGGTTGTTTCAGTGGTTTCGTAGGGTTTGATCTCTCTTTTCAAGTTCCACCAATTTTTTTTTCACCTCTTTGAAAAATTTGGTCATATTAAGTCGTGCGGAAAGGCTAAACATAGCGAATAATATGCAGGTTTAAGTGTGAGTATAAAAGGCACAATTTCGTGAGACGTGATCCTGACACGTTTTGATCCTTATCAACTATAACAGTCAATGAAGATAGGCTACAGTTAATTCATCCGTTACAGTGATTCGATCGAGGTGTCGAAGCCAAGATCGAGACTTCGATAGGTTTTGTAATCTACGGGCGCTGTGGAAGACATCATGGCCGTCATTTCACCACTCTTTATAATGATGTATATGGGTCTGAGACTGTGATAGAGGGTCGTATGTAGAAATACACGTCGATTTTCAAAATAACAGTAGTGATGGGAGTGAGGGGGTGTTGTTGTGCTTAGTAGCTGTGCTTAGCTATTGTTACACCATGTAGTTGTACTTAGCAATTACACGTTGTGCTCGACAGTGACCATAATCAGTGAAATCCTAAGTCAATTTCCTCCCCTGGACCTCCCTGGACCTCCGTATAACTCCATATACTGTGTCATCCATTTCCGTGTGATAGTAACCCACACCACCACTCACAACAGCACAAGTTTCACTAGAGACAAGCGACCAGTCCAAATCATACAGAGACCCAGGTAATTCGTGGACCAATTACAGATAAGATACGGGAGATCGTAGCTATTTTAGAGGCTCATATGTTGCGTGTCTTAGCTGTACTCCTGGTACTTCTGACTGCTTTTTCTAAGTTTAATATACTGTTTTACCCACACTTAGGCAAAGTGAACTTGCTACATAATTCTCGAACCAACAAGACGCAGCACGGTAACGACGACAAACACGCCAGTCAGGACAAACTGCAACAGCCACACTTTTGATTAGTAAAAGCTCACTAAACTCCTTGATAACCTGGCATTGTGTACACTTGTTCATTGTGCAATGATAACCCTCTTAAACGTATTGTCGATCGCATCAAGCGAAACAGAAATAGTAGTGAAAACCCGGATTTCGGCAATGTAAGGCCATCCAGCAAATAACTTCTGTAGCCGTACACGGCCTATGGTTAGTGCATCAACGCCTTTCCCGGCGCTTTCACAAGCTTCCGTTTCTACTGTGCAGATTCGAGATTCTAGCTAGATGACAGCAGCCTCTTCGTCAAGAAATCTTGGGTCAAATGCACACTCGGTTTTAAGAAATGCAGCATGTTCGTTAGGGGGCATTTGGGGGTGGTAGAAGCTCAAGTCATACATCCAAGTCTAAGCTTAAATAGTATATTAAAGAAGTAAATAAAGTCGATAGTTTTAGAGAAGGGTTCATAGGAACCTTCAATAAAAGTAAAACATCACAGGCGTAAAAAGTAATAAATAATAGTAATAAAAAAGTACATCAGCTCATCGCTGGTACTAATTTTGTGTGGAAGTTGACCTCCAATGAACCCAATGACCCGTCATTGTCAGTCATAAAGAGTTGAATAATATTGAAAGGAAGATGAAAATCATGTAGTCACACCGTTTGAAGCATGTTTTTCTCTAATGCTTCTTACGAATTGTTCTAAGACACTAAGCACGATCATCAAACGCATTTCGAGCTTACTCACCATGCTTGAAGCAGCATCTGTTGCCATAGCGACAGTTGCCGAACTTTCCCCAGTTGACACATGGCTTCAGTCTCCACTTAGGGGGTCTTGAAACGGTCTTCAACTCGTTCTCCCCATGTGCAAACTGGCACTTGTTGCCATAAGGACAAACACCCATCTTCATGTACGAGGCACATCTTTCTGTTTTATACAATTGGGTGTTGACTGGTCCAGTGGAGGCCGCCGAGGCAGCAGCGGCAACTGCTGCAGATGCACTTGCGGAGGTAGAAGCTGGAGTCGAAATTGATGGGGTAGTCAATTTCTCGACCTTGCGATGACGGTTCGATTTGAAGAATGGTGATGCGGTAGGAGGAGAAGCAGACACAGGAGAAACGTTTGTGTGGTGTTGATGCTCAAATTTGAAGAGCTCATCGTCTGCTGGTGGTGAGTGAACATTTGGATAGTTTACGTATAAATACGGCTTCAGTTGTTGGATGTGAGAACTATATTGCACTTGCTTCTGTTGGTCGATGTGGAAGGGAGCCAACCTTTGAGGTTCGTCAAACACATCGTCCATTTCAAGGTACAAGTTGTTTGGAAGCAAAGACAGTTCGTATGTCGACCAGGCATTATTTACGGAGGAGGGGAAGTTGTTGTTCATGTGATGGACTTGGGGTTGGGATTGAACGCGATGCGGTTGCAGTGGAGTTTTGTACTGCGCAGGCAAGGTCATCGTGGTAGCACTGCTGGCCGACATAATCGAAGACAGTGAGGTTGTCTGCCACAAGTCAGGAAGCAAGTCGGCGTCCAAGCCCCAGTCGGAGCCCGTCGAAGAGTTCATGGACGAGGCAAGAGGAGAAGCGTTGCGCTCAGGCGATATGATGTCTATACCCATGCCCATGGTAGCTTTGTCATAGGTGTCAAATGGCAACACATGAAACACTTGATTCATTATGGATGGGGATTCGTACTGGGATTCTAAATTTTGGGGAAAGTTGTTCTTTTCGAAAACTGATACTCTTTCACGATCTTTATATATAATGCGTTGGTTTACATAACCCGATTCAAGGATGCGTTTGTAGCAACAATAATGTTGAGGGGACTGGTGAAATAGAACGCACAAAGGGCTATAAGGTTCTTCCTGTACTGTATGCCTGAACAGGTTGACATTTAGAGATTCGATTTTTAGTGTCTGGGTGAAGAAGAGTCGAGTAGGATGGGGAGGGAACGTGAGTGGAGCAAAGAGGCATTTTGCAATTAGGGGGAAAGGTGGAGTAAGCAGTGGTTTCAACAATTTATAGGGGGGACGAGTACTGAGTTGGGGCTGCATCGACAAGGTGTTGCAGTTCTCCATCATGAGACGGAGACCTTGGTGGGATGTGTTCGCAGAGGAAGCCCAATGAAATTTCTTACACAAGCAGTTGATGGGGTGATTCAGTTGCGAAAGAGTTGAAGGTTTGGGTGGTTTGATACGAGTGGTGTGTTTTCTTAGGATGGTGGGTTGGCACAGAGATGGTGGGTTGGCACAGAGATGGTGGGTGGGCACAGAGATGGTGGGTGGGCACAGGATGGTGGGTGGGATGTTGGGTGAGCACAGAGATGGTCGGTGAGGTTGCGACAGAGCCTTGTGCCTCAGTAATTAGTAGTTCTCAAGTTCTCACAGTTAAGCCCTGCTCACAAGAGTCTACAGCTCTACAAACCTACAGGTGTAGGTCTCTACAGCTCTAACCCTGGGTTCTCCGCCTGAATAACATGATCTCTCCGCTTAGCCTAACGCTCACCTCAGCATCCCACCCATCCCGCAATCGCAGCTCCCTCCATCCTCCTTGCGGTCAACAATCGTCGATCCTGTTGACACAAAAAACACAATACTAGTAACCCATATATGGATATTTTCTTCGTGGAATATATGCCATCGATCTCCGCATCGCTCTCCTCTTGTTGAAAAGTCTTTTTTTACTCCTCCCTCTACTCCCCTCCAATGTGGTTTAAAAGAAACAAGCTGCTGGGAAAGCCAACCTCAAAGCATCCCAGAAGCAAGTGGCCAGTCGCTTCCAAGTGAAACCTGTTGTGATGCCACGTATGTGCGGCCCACACTAGCATCCTCGTTGGAGGGTGCCGTGGCCAGCGTGACCTTCCACGCTTGCCTCCATTTGTCCCCGTACCATACCACTTCTCGTTCTGAACTTTATCCTCCCTGGTCTCGCCAGAGGGGAAATGGACGTCTGTATATTCACACCCATATCTGTTTCGTAACTGTTGATATTCATTTTGTGTATTTTGCCAATGTGACTTCTCGCTGTTAAACACATTATCAGCGTTGACAACCACGAGGCTGCGTGCCCTGTGCAGATACTCCTTCTACATTCTTTATTGTTGCTTGGATGGAATTGGACATGCACCCAATTCTCGGAATATCCTCCATTGGGATACAGGCAAATGTGACAAAAGACGCTTATCAGTGCGCGCTTGAAAAAGGGAGGGATATTCTATTTTCTAGAGGTTGACTCTTAAGGTGGAGTGGTGAGAGATCGTGAGAGACAGTGTGGGACACATTGGGACATAAATGGGGTGGGATGCTGATGGGGAAGATGGGGAAGACGGGGAAGCAAGCAGCCAGAAATGTGAGGGAAGATGAGGGAAGATGAGGAGATCGGGTCTAGCTTCGGTGGAACGGGCTGTGCACTGTTGCTCAGGGGGGATCTCTTTTATAGAAAGAAGTGACGAACGGCATGTTATTAACAATTACAGTGATATTACCCATTTCAAGACCTCCTAGGCTAAAGACCCTTAAATGCCAGAAAATGAAATTGGCACAAAAGAAAGCCACCACAGAAAGCAAAGCGACCATGGGAAAAAGACAATCGACAACATCTTCCCGAAGCGTTAATCCTCTCATTTTAATCTGAATGCACACCTTACGTTGGATTAATATAAAGGCCGTACATAGTTCTTCGTTGATGGAGCATCTGGACAAAGGGGTGTAAGGATGGCTATTGGGGTATTTTTTTGGTGTAAAGCATGTGGTGGTGTAAAGGTAGTGGGGAAAGCAGCAAGCTTCCATTATTCACCGCTTGCGGCACTAACTGCATTCGTTCAGCAGAACATGATTGTGATGAAGGTCAGGTGCAAGCAAGTTCCTTTACTCAAATCCGTAAATAGCATAATTTGCTACTAGAACCTAATTTTGCAGCCATATTCCAGACTTTGCACAATAAGCTCTACAACAAGCAAATACAAATCGAATTTGCAATCAAATCATTGAAATCATATCCATTTCATTCTCGTAAGAAAATTAGCTGAAAGCCTACACCCATCCCCGTGTGCTTCTCCCGTATGATATTCTTCCCAACAGTACGTTACCATAAGACAGCTTCGTCTGTCTCTGAAATTGCCAGTGCGACATTAGTGGGGCAAATGTCGCGACATCGAACAACGCGTCTTTCATATTTTGGCCCATAATAACTTCTTTCTGATGCCATGAACCAAGCTTGTTGTGCTAATGCTAACCCAGAATAACCTCAAGGCACAACTTGAGTGGCTCAAGACTGAATCACCACACGTTCCGTCCAAAGAACTAATAGGTCTTGTGCTAAAACAGCTTGTGGCGACTTCAAATGGAAATCGAAATGGGAATGCAGGCCCAAGAAACGGCATACAGTCCATAAGTAATGGTCGGGTTGATTCATATAATCCCTACGTTAACGGTAATCCCAATATTCACTCGAACACGAGACAAGGTAATGTAGTAGCTCCAAACGGCTACATATCGACTACTGCCTACGCTTGTGCGAATACGAATGGAATCCAGAGCCATCACGCCTCCAACTCCAGAAATGGTGTAAATACTTCAAACAAAAACGGTACATATACGAATACTATTCCTAGAAATGGCACGGTCAGCGATTCTAATAACATTGGTACTCTTGTAAATAGAAATGGCATTCCTACAAATATGAATAGCCAACTACATTACGAGGCTAATCAAAATGACACCACCGACCATAAACACTCTGCTGACAACAGTAGACCAACAGACATTCCGAACTTTGGATTTGATGATGATGATGACGACGATATAATTGACCTAACTATAGATACCCCTAGGACAGGTTCCAAAAGAACGATTCTGCTACCTTCAAACGTCCCTATCAAAAAGCCAAAGGCATCAGGGGAAAACAGACCTTCAAAACTGGATAGATTGGTTCCTCTACTACAAGAAAAAGTTCAGATCCTACTAGATAAGATTCAGATTGATTCCACGGTAATTTCATCATTTAGTAAAGAGGATTTTGACACTCGAATATTTCAACCCAAGCTATTAGCTATCGATACCCGAATAGCTGAACTAGAAGCATTGTGCGAACCAGTGCCGAGTTACAGTATTGCAATTGAATCTGCTGAATCAATTCCTCCTGCTCCTAGACTGACATCAACTCAATTGAATTCTGATGACGACCAAATTGCAAAAGATACTTGCAATAAGCCAGAAATGCATAAGGATTCTATATTTGAAGACATAGATGACTGCAATACTCTTGATTTTCCAGGTGAGGACGTTACAAAAAAGAAACCTTCTGATTCTCAACGAGATGAAATAGAAGAGAGCCATCCACGAGGAGTTCTGCTGACTGATTTTGAGGTTGTCAGCTCCAACAACAACCTTGAAGCTCGACAATATGTGCTACAGGCGCGATCCAGAAACGAGGAAAGAAGGGTCGTTGAACACGAACGTGAAGAAGTTGAAGACGAATTTGGTGAGAATTCAATGGAAGGTATGTACACCCAATCTCAAGAAAGAGATGTAGTTGATGATTTGGGTAGTTTCATTGTGGATGATGTGCTAGAAGAAGATGAGTCTTATGAAGAAGGAAGATCTGAAGCAGGTATTGTGGAAGATCCAAATTCTGCTGACGAAAATACACAACCCGATTCTCCCGTCAGTGCACAGGTTGTTGATGATGAAGTCATTGATGATGATGATGAAGAAGTCGAAGTTGAAGAATTTACTGCTCTGTTAAATGCGGAGAGGGAATTATCTAATAACATTATTGAACTTGTTTCAGACGAAGATGATGATGATGATGCTGAAATGCGTCGACCAGATATCATTTCGGTAGGCTCGCCCTCGAAACCAATAATTGACTTTTCCCATAGAGTCTATGAAGAGGTTGACAGCGGTTTCAGTGACTTTAGTGATGGCAATGACGATATCTTGCAACTGATACTCAGTAACGAAAAGTCAATACCGGTACATAACGGGCCGGTTGTCACAAATGACAGCCAAATAATAACTCCCCCAGGCACCGAAGGTTTCATTAATGAAGTATATAAGGTGTTGAACTCAGTTTTCAAATTGAAGACTTTTAGACAAAATCAACTAGAGGCTGTTGCAGCGTCATTATTGAATAAGGATGTTTTTGTGTTGATGCCTACAGGTGGAGGTAAATCCTTATGCTACCAATTGCCAGCGTTGATAAAAGGTGCTGGAGGTGGCGGTACGACGGTTGTCATATCTCCTTTGATCTCGCTTATGCAAGATCAAGTTCAGCACTTGTTGGACTTGGACGTCAAAGCAGGAATGATTAGCTCCAAGGCCAATGCAGATGACAATAAGCAGATGCTAAACTTGTTTCGTGACGGCTTTTTACTGATTGTCTACCTTTCTCCGGAGAAAGTAAACAAGTCGGTGATGATTCAAAAGATCATTGGTAAATTATATGATAACGGCCAATTAGCCAGAGTGGTGATTGATGAGGCGCATTGTTTGAGTTCCTGGGGCCATGATTTCAGACCAGACTATCAAGGCATGGGCTTCTTTAAGCAAAAGTTTCCAAGAACTCCCTTAATGGCATTAACTGCAACAGCTAATGAAAAGGTAATAAAGGATATCATGCATAATTTAAATATGGTCAATCCGGTTTTCTTGAAGCAAAGCTTTAACAGATCCAATTTATTCTACGAAATTAAGTGGAAAGCTGCAAATCATGTGGAATGGATAAAGGATTACGTTTTGGGGAAGCAAAATGGCAAGACTGGTATTATTTATTGCCACTCAAAGAACTCCTGTGAACAAATGAGTGCAAAATTGAACTCATATGGTTTGAACACTTCCTTCTACCACGCTGGTATGTCACCACAAGACAGATTCACTGTTCAAACTATGTGGCAGCAGAACAAAATTCAATTGATTTGCGCAACAATAGCATTTGGTATGGGGATTGACAAAGCGGACGTTCGGTTCGTCATTCATTTGTACATTCCTAGGAGTTTAGAGGGATACTACCAGGAAACTGGTAGAGCTGGTAGAGATGGTAAAAACTCGGAGTGTATTATGTTTTACTCTTATAAAGATGCAAGACTGTTGCAAAGCATGATTCACCGAGATGAAGAATTAACTAACGAAGGTAAGGAAAACCATCTTGCCAAATTGAGGCAAGTAGTGCAATATTGTGAAAATACAACCGACTGTAGACGCTCACAAGTTCTCCAATACTTCAATGAATCCTTTAAAGCTGCTGATTGCAAAAAGATGTGTGACAACTGTGCTAATGCGAGTAGCAATACAGTTATTGAAAAAGATTGTACTGGATATTCCAAAGACATTATTCGATTAGTACAAGCAATACAAGATGATAGGGTTACAATCTTGCACTGCCAGGATGTTTTTAAAGGTTCAAATAACAGGAAAATTACCTCGATGGGACATAACTCGAGTCCTTACCATAGCAAAGGTAAGCATTTGGACAAAACGGATGTTGAGAGAATATTCTTTTACTTGTTAAGCAAGGAATGCTTGATGGAATATCAGATCATGAAAGCCGGATTTGCTTCAAACTATGTGAGGCTTGGTAGAACTGCTTCCCAGGTTTTAAACAATCAATTGGCAATCAAAATCAACTTCAGCACTTCCAAACTGAAGCTGCATGAGTCCATTACGGCAGCAAGTTCATTCGTTTCTACTGCATCGACGTCTACGTCCGCCATCCGTAGTTCAACTGGTCATGTATCTTTGAGGGCCAATACACCAGGTAACTTGAACAATTTCAGGTACCCTGGCTCATTTGTTACTGCCAGACAAATATCAAACGGAGATTACAGCAATTCATTTGGTAACACTGAAGCTTTGGTGGGAGCGAATCTCAATGTCAACGTGGAGTACTATAATGCAGGCCATGCTCCAAAGAATAGTATTGAGAATAGTGGAAGCAAGAACGTTGGGGATTATGTCAGATTGAATAAGATCAGGCTTGACATTTCATCTGATAATAATTTAACGATACATCAAGTTCTTAGTGATGCAACACTACGTGATGTTGTGACGAAATTGCCTACCAACAAGAGAGATTTCGCCAAATCCAATGGAATCTCCAAACAACAGTTGGAGTTTTTCAACCATTTCAAGAAGGAATTGACTATTTTGTCAAGGGAAAGGAAAAAGACGAACCCTGATGGAGAATCACCCAATTCTACAATAAACAGTAGTTGGGATACAAGTGCTACACCAGCGGCAGTTGCAACCCCCAGACAAACTCAAACTAGTATAATTTCTCCTTATTTTCAACCTGGCCAACAAGACCAGAGCATATTAAGCACATTACGAGAGACCATTTCTCAGAATAATATCGGGGCCTTGCCTGTGGCATCGAATAACGATTCGTCCAAGAACAAGAGACACGGAAAATCCCTGCAGAAGAATGGTGGAGTCTACAAGAAGAGAAATACTCCTTCAGGAGGAAGTAAATATAAAAACCGATCCACTCAAGGCTCATCTAGGAAACCAGCCAAAGGGATGCCACTTTAGATTCAATAATAAGCTAGACGAAATAATAAGTCATCCACGCTGCTCAATTCTTTCAAAACTATTGTACGTCTTAAACGATCCACTGTAGCCTCCTATTTCATCTCAATATCTCGATGGCTTCACACTAAAAAAAATGTCAGGTTCAAAAAAGTAGAAGCAAAGCACCATAGGCACCATGAGTGGACACCGGTTCCATAAAAGACTAATCAAGGAGTATAGGGGGTTAGTTGCCAACAACTTGACCGGAATTGGACTTCTTTCCAATACTGAGGACTTGACGGAGTATATTTTCCAAGTTCAAATAAGTAATCATGAGATCTATAAGGAACTGGATCTCTACTGCTTGAGAGTTGAAATAACCAAAGACTATCCTGTGGATTCACCTCGAGTACAATTCATATATTTTACGACGGTTGATGACAATGACGTTGAGAAAGACTCCGTCATTCCTATCCATCCTCATATTTATTCGAACGGTCATATATGCCTAAATGTCTTGGGTGAGGATTGGACCCCAGCCTGTTCTATTGAGAGCATTCTTGTGAGTATACAATCTATGTTGGATACTAATTCAACTGCAGAGAGACCTGTGGACAATGATGATTATGTGAAGCATGCGCCATTGAATCCTAAGCTGAGCCTGTTTGTATACCATGATGATAATGTTTAGCAATGAGCAGGTTGATACTAGAAGTGAGATCAGTTGTCGAAAGTGCTACTAGATTTTACAGTTATTGAGCGTAATTTAAAATGAATAATACTCTCAGGTGCTTGTCGATTGTTGTTTGAATTTCATTGAATAAAGAGCCATGAAGCAAATTTATCATTTACTAAGCCATTCACCTTCTAATCTGGTCCTCAAGGAAGGTGTATGAGTATACTGTTGCAAGTTTCAACAGGGAAGAAAATCTTCAATCCTTTCATCAAATTCTCTCCCAAGGAGAATGCTAGATCCAATACGACTAGACCCATTTGTCGTGAGTAAAGAAACATATCTCAAGATAGGGAGCACCACCGTGTGAGGCTCCCGATGGGCGTCGAGCGCAGCAGATTAGTTACACTAAATACTTTATAGTGTCCCCGAAGTGTGTATAGGTCTCAGAAGTACCTGAATAATGTTAAAGATTCATGTAGACACCATCCAAGAGCTTGTAGACTATGCTATCAAAGAGTAAAACAGACAACAAAAGAAAACCGTAGACAATATTCATCATAGGCAACCAAAGCCACCGGCTTTGTGCACAGTGACATTGATGAATGCAATTGCAAACTTAATTGATCGCTATCTAGTCTATAAGCTCTAGCAATCAGTGAAATTCATAGCACAAAATTTGTTTTGCAGCCATACCAAGAACCTCGAAATGCATCGATGGGTCTTTCAGGGAATTCTTTCAGGGAATCGATAAGTCTTTCATAGAGGCCCTTGTTACAGAATTGAAGAAAAGGGAGGATATTGCGTGGAAGCTGAGAGTCAACCAGACTCAAGCTGTTGACCCGTGGAAGGGGGTCACTGGAAGTGCACGAATGCTATTCATGCAAGAGCCTAGTGGTCGCAGGAGCCTTCATGATCGTACGGAAGGTTACAGAATGGGACACAACTACAAACACCTTTTCCATCAAGGTAAACACTCACTCATTGTAATAGACCAAGGAGAGAGGAAAAATAACTATTTCCATGGATCTGGGTGGCATTCAAGCACTGGGATCAGCTGACAGTTTCAGTGGATACGTTCATTGGATCACTATTTGCCGCAAACAGGCTACTGGCCCACGGAATACCACCTCTTTACATCAGTTCCAGTAGAATCACAATCACATCTTAGATCGTGCTGCGAGATCACAATAGAAGAAGCTTGACTACTAAAATGACCCCACTTCAGCCATGACAACTGGATCATGTGTTGGTCTTTCAGGTAGGCCAATTCCTGGTGGAATTTCTGTTTCCAGTGCTAACAAAATAGAACGAACAGACAAAGCCGTTGAGCATGGTTTGTGTGACATGCCACGATGGCAAAGTGAACAGCACGATGACATAGCGACCATACTGAGGAACTTTCGTATTTCACCAAGAGGAGTTTTCTTAGTCCACCATGAGGAGCTTTCGTAGTCCACCATGAGGAGCTTTCGTAGTCCACCATGAGGAGCTTTCGTATTCCACCATGAGGAGCTTTCGTATTCCACCAAGAGGAGCGATTGCCTGAGGGAAGGTCTAGCTCCTAGACTTCTGACAAATCCAACAGGTTTGGGGAGAGGTAACTGAGCTTTGCACTGGAATGCGAAATGCGCAAGATAACTACCGAACATCGATAGCGGAACAATAAGCCAAGCAGTGATGAGAGCGACTTCTAACCCACACTCCATGATTGTGACGACGGTTCGATTGGATGATGTGCCCCTAATGGCTGTATTCACCAGGTGGTTCGCACACAAATGCGTTAGGCACAAAAAAGTGTCGGATAAACTGCTGAAAAGAAATGGGCCTATGAGGGGAAGCCAAGTGTGCTGGACCGGTAAAGACTAGGCTGAGGTGGAAGGTGAACAGAGCAGGAGTGAACAGAGCAGAAGTGAACAGAGCAGAAGTGAACAGAGCAGAAGTGAACAGAGCAGAAGTGAACAGAGCAGAAATGAACAGAGCAAGAGTGAGCCACAGGAGTGGTGAACCGCAAGGTTCTCTAGTGCCATCATAGTGTTGGTCAGCATGGTAGCCAATATCTTCAAGCCCTCCGCTAAAACCGTCCCTTTCCCACCTTCCGTGATTGGAAGATAGTCTAATTTATCCATATCAGATAATTAAGTGTAATGAGTGATTTGGGCTTGCAGCGTGATTGTTGGAAAGAAACTGCATGAGAAGGATTCCCCTCTATATGTTTGTGATCTGAGTTTAAATCGCTCTAGCAAAAACAATAATAAGAGTTTTCAAGAGAATGGTTAGAGAATTGGACGAGGGGAGTGGAGCACGCAAGTGTGAAGGTTAATTGGTTGTTGTTGGTGATGGTGATGGTGAAGAACAGGGGAAGAACAGGGGAAGAGCAAGTGGCGCATGTTCATGTGCTCGCATGAGAAAGAGCATATTTCTGGTAACACCAGCTTGTCCTCTTCGCCCAGACGAAGCCAGGGAGGGGGAATTGGAAATTCCCCCTCCCAACAGATCAGAGTTCCATTCGCAATCTTCATGGGCTCGATAATTTAAATTGGACACCAGAAAATTGGACACCGTTCGCATATGCGTCGACCTAGAACTCCGAGACCGTAAAAAGAAACACAGGGCCCTTTGAGCAAGAATCGACACGTTGTTGGAACATGAAAGACATGGTTGGGCTCGTTCCAGAGGTGCTGCTCCAGACACCGGGGGGTCTCTCCGCTCCCCTTCGCAGCGGTCGAGCCCCCTGGGCATGTCTTCTCAACGTCGTTCGTGTAGTGTAGTGGAAGCAAGTATCATCGCATTTGGTAAGCAAAAAAAACCTCAAAAACCAACATAATTTTATTATTTCAGCTTCAGAAGTTATATAAAGGTGAAGATATCATCACCAGTTGCAAAGTGGTTGGGTGGTGATAGTTATAAGGAAACGAAAAGTCTTCCTAACAATAGTATTTCTGATTGATTTTATCCATACTACTGGATACTATTACATAAACCAACACCATGAACCAACCTGCCATAGAACAAGCATGCGACTCGTGCCGGAAACGCAAGTTGAAGTGCTCCAAGGAGTTTCCAAAGTGCTCCAAGTGTGTGCAGCATAGCTGGGGCTGCTGCTACAGCCCAAGAACTGTCAGATCGCCCTTGACGAGAGTGCACTTGACGGGCGTGGAGAACAGAGTGAAGCACCTAGAGAACTTGATCGAGTACTTGTTGCCCAAGTACTTCAACATCGAGCACTTGCTCACAAACGAGAACTACAAGCTTGAGTTGGTTAATTACAAGAACTTACTCGGCACCACATTCACAGACGAGGACGACGGTGAACTAGGAGAGATGGAACTGTCGGACTCCAATAACTCTATCAACGGAGACACTTTCCCTTTGGACGCTACCCAGGAGGAGCCAGACAATCAGGCGAGTTCCGATCGCTTATCGGATCAATACGATCAACAGAAACAGCTGAGTCTATCAGATCAACTAGGAAGTATCACAGTCAAAAGCGAAGGTCAAGAACGAGAAAAAGGAAGGCTGGGAAAGAATGAATGGTACCAACTAAGGAGTGTCATACCAAACAGCGATGCAGATCAATTAAGAAACATCATACGGAAGAGCGATCTGGCGAATACCTTTGGTAACGAGAGAAGAAGAAATAGGAGGAATACAGAGGAGGAAGACTCTCTCATGACAACACGCAGCAAGAATCAACCTAGAAAACAGGAGGTTGAGTTCGACGTGGAACTTGAACAGCAATTGACAAACCAATTTCCAATTCAAATCCTCCCCAATCAACCCCTCAGCTACGATTCATACAATTCTTCATACATCAACATGTCTTCTTCACTCAACACATCTGTGGCACATTCTCCATCGTATTCAATAACTTCTAACGACGAAGAGTTCTTGCTATTCCCATTAAGGCAATCGAAATCACATCCTGTTGAAAGCACTAGGAGCATACGAAGGTCTGTTGACTTCGATTTAGATGAGAGGATCAGCAGATCTATCAGCGATAGAATCCCATCTCCCATCACTGAAATATCGAACGAATCGAGAATCATAGATGAGGTCAAGGTGAAACGTGAAATCATAGATGATTTCATGTTAAACAACATCCCTACCGAGTTGAAAGTGCCATCTGCCTCCTTCAAATTTACCACTCCTACGCCTAATTTGAAGCTCAACCTATCTGAAAAGTCACCTTATATTTCCAAAGAACAGACTGAGGTGAACACGAGTAACAACAACTCTCTTGCATCTCCAAGCTCATTGTTATCTTTGAATTCCTACAATTACCCCGATTCAGAAGATGAACTTGAATTCTCAAAGGTACAAAAGGATAAGGGTACAATTACTGAAGAACAACCCCTTAAGAGATACAAGCCGGAGAAACAAGGGGACTTGTTCATGGACACCAGCAACTTCTATTTCTTTGATGAAGTTATGGACGACTCGATAATCAATGCTTAGTCGAGGAAGATGGGAGGAGAGTGTGCCAGGATCAGTGCTAGAGGAGCCAGAGGAAGAATGGGAGGAAGGGATAGGCGAAGTAAAAGGGTAAGCAAATAGTACTACCACTAGGAGAACAGATCCCCTTCCATCCAATTTGATTAGCTCAATTAATTAAACCCCTGATGTAATAGAACCTGATAAGCTTTTCTCGCGTTAATAGTGCTTGATAAGGTTACGTTAGTGGGACATGAAAGATTCGCACACAAGAGACGAGCACGAGGAGATGGTTTAATAGACGTAATGATATGCTAGTCGTAATGATATACTAGACTTAATGTGTTGTAGTCAGTGGAATAAAGTAAAGTTGGATGTAGTGAGTGTTCCCTATAATATATTGCGTCGATTGCTCTTGAACCTCGAACGAATTGCAGTACAAGAGTCCACCGACAACAGAGCAATGGAATAGACCACCCCAATAGTAGAACCCAAAGAACTGAATCACAGTACTCCTCACTCTCCCTCACTCTCCCTCACTCTTCCCTCACTCTTCCCTCACTCTTCCCTCACTCTTCCCTCACTCTTCCCTCACTCCCATCTCCATACACCCGTTCCACTCCCTCCTCCATCTCCTTTCTCCTCCAGCACTCGCTCGCAATCCATTAAGAGTTCAACCACAGCTGCATGATTCCCACTGGTTCTCCCTAACTTCAGGCCTAAAGATAAAGAGTCACTCACCCTGAAGCAACAGACGAATGAAGTCTCTTGAACACCCGCACGACCCGTTGAACCTAACGAATGGGAGCTCCCAAAAAAACCAAAAAGACTCAAATCTTCACTGTGATTCTTTCTTCCTCCCCTTCAATTCAACCCCCAGTCTCTCCTACTTAATAAACAATAAAGAGAGCGCAAACGACGGATTAGACTTATATTCTACTTCGACCACCACCCACCCAACCCCAGCGTCTGAACTAACCAACCGTTGTTGTCTTCAGAACTCCGCTTAATCTACCTATTAATACTATGTCTATGGTTCATTACAACATTCATCAATATGAACAAAATAAGAAACGTTATTTCCCTGAGAACAAGGAACATTTCGAAACGCATCCAGAGGGCTCTAGAAGAGCTCTCGGATGTATTGGCGAATGATCAACCAGTTCCCGTTCCAATCCCAGTCCGTGTCCCTGCCAGAAGAGCCCCCTTTGCTTCAGCAAAGAGATTCGGTGCATTCTATTCAGACTTGGACCCAAGAAGAAAAAACCCTTTCGAATGCAACTTCACACGCCATTTCTCATTGTTTGCAAGTGGCCACACTGCTAGACCAGACCTGTTCTTCAGGTTCAATCACTTTACCAACTTTAACAACTTCAGAGGAAACCAATTCTTTGGAAAATACAAATGGTTTTTCAAGTTCTCGGGACGCTTCTTTCATAGCAGTTGCACGAATTCTGCTAATGAGATGTTCCGTAATTGTCTACAAAAGAATGGCCATGGGTTCATGTATAATCATTTCTCCCAATCTCACCAGAACCCATTCCGATGGAATTTACATGCTAAGAACTTAAAGTTGAACTACAGGAATTTGATGTTCCAACTTAATGAAAAGCATAATGCCTACCATAACCATGAATCCTATTATGAGCCTAAAGAAAGGACGACTGAACGCACTTTTGTTGAATATGACGTGGCTACCCGCCTGGGCAAGGCCACTCCAAGTCATGCTATTAGACTCAACATGTCTTCGACCCCAAAACATCACAAGTTAACTCTTGATTTAGCAAGAGCAGACTCTTCTGCCCCCCAGGAAGAACTCGCTATGTATGACCACCAAGTTATCCATGGCTCATACATTGAATTTCCTATAAATTTCAATTTCAGCATTCCAAACGAAACAATTCTCAACGACGAAGTCTTGGATGAATTGCTTGTCAACGTCAAGAACTTTCAGAACAGATTAGCTGAATTCAAGAGTGACATTGTCTGCTTATTTGAATTGGGTGAATTGCCAATCAAATATATAAAAGACAGACAAGTATTGAGGGTTTATTTCCCCAACTGTGACTTCACGAAATTGGAGATGTTATGCCGAGAGAAGAATGTAACCGGTGGTATTATATACGAGGATATGGGAGATGAGCCTGGGGTTAGAACTCCTGTATCTTCTCAGCCAATTGTTGACACTGCTTGTGCTACTGCCACCAGAAACAATGTTGATGTTGCTGTCGCTTCTGTTGTAGTCAATACTGCTCAAGACATTGATATGTCAGCTTCATCGTCCACAGTTGTGTCATCTGAAGATATTCTTTCGTCTTCATTATACGACAGTGATGATTCACTTTCATCTTCGTACAGTTTCGATGAAGACGATGTTTTATCTGATTCTATGGTTCATCCGTTGTCTAATGAAGAGATTGTAAGGCTTGAATATGTGCCAATGCAACCAACTCAAGTTAGCATTCACAGCGGAGGATTTGAGGACGATTATTATTGGGTCTCTGTTTAACTAGTTAGAACTGGGCACACATTTACTTCTTATACTGTTTATTTCGGGTTTTTTTAAAGATTATTGTATAATTTGATGCTTTTTTAAAATTGATGTAGAGATTAAGGAGAGATTCAGAGAGTGGCCCTGGACATTGGAGACTAGAGCAAGGGGGGAAACAAGTGGAGTAAGACCAGGAGAGTACTACCAGGGATCTTGAGCAAGACAAGCGGTCTAGAGCAGGACTGGGGATCGTTCAAGTAGATTACATCTTATTTATACAACGTATACTATATATTCTTCAATAAAGCTGGTGCATCGCTCCATACACATCTCAGCTAGTACATCACACCCAGTGTCCTCGCCCCCACCTCCAATACCTCGCGTCCATCTTCTATTTGCAACCATTAACTTGTTGCAGACACCGCACCCAAATAGGCCCAATACTATGGGACTAGAAAAAGGGAGCGAGCCAAAAAACCAATAATAAATAAAATTAAGAACAACACTTCAGTTGTGGATAGTTATCGATACAGTTCGTCATATACCCACTTCAAACATACGTAATTGACTCCATACTTGTTTGTTAGTCTCAAGTGTCGTTGAGCAATACCGCAATCCAAACCAAACATTATTTTTCAAAGTGACTACGTTTACTGGGTCATACTCCAAGCGAATCAAGAGTCAGCTATAACAGTACATCTCAATACACTTGACTCATTTCAACAAGAAAGTTGAAAAGGCCACCTGCGAACTCAACTATACCAATTCGATACAACCGTTACTGAAGACGTGGCTTGATACCCGTAATGTCTTCCATTGACGAACACGAAATACCTGCAGACGCTGGTTCGTTGAAGAATGACGTAGCCAACTACACCCCAATGGGCGCTGACCCTAGCAATCCTATTGACATCCCGGACGTTGTTCCACAACTAGAGTCTCCAATCGCAAAGTCAACCAATGACGAACATATATCAGTTCCTTCTTCTCCAGCATCCTCCACCACTCCGTCGTTACCTAATAGAAAGTCAATTCAAGATTGCTTAAGGCTAGACCAACAAGAGAACCCGTTCTTCGAAAGCCCAGAACTGTCCTACAACAATAACAGTGAGTTATTACAATTAGACCATCTTTCATCGACATATGATAAATCTAGTTCCAACTATTTACTACAATCCAAATATAACCAATTGAACGATAAGTTCTTAGCAAAGGATGTTAAATCAAAGGAGTATATTAGCTCTGGTACAGAGAACATTAAAAAGACATTTAATGATATCAAGAATACGGTTGGTAGTTTCTCCGACATGTTTGCCTATAAGATTGATTGGGAATTCTGGACCAGAATCGTAAATGACTATGAATCCGTCATCAATAATGAATCTTCTGAACTAGATAAATTGATCATGTCGGGTATACCCAAAGAATTCAGAGGAATAATTTGGCAATTAGTCTCCAGACTGAAGAACTTTCAACTAGAAGAATTTTATATCCAATTGAAGGCGGAAACGTCCATTCACGAAAAGTCAATCAAGCGAGATTTATCTAGAACGAGTTTCTTTACCAACGTTGAACAGGTAAACAAGGGTGAGGAGTTATTCAACGTAATCAAAGCATATTCTCTCTTTGACCCAGATGTTGGGTATACTCAAGGGATGATTTTCATAACTATACCATTGATTATGAACATGAGTGACGCAGAATGTTTCTGCTTACTCGTAACTTTGATGAAAGATTATAAATTACGTGACTTATTCTGTCCTGAGATGAAAGGGTTGCACTTGTTTCTTTACGAGTTTGACAGGTTAATGGAGATCTACTCTCCTATATTGTATAATCATTTGGTCAAACAGGGTATCAAGTCCTCAATGTATGCGTCTCAATGGTTTTTGACATTTTTTGCATACAAATTTCCTCTTGATATGGTTTTGAGAATCTATGATATCATTATCACACAAGGTATCGAATCAATCTTGAAATTTGCAGTGAACTTAATGATCAAGAACGAGTCTATACTTTTATCATTAAAATTCGATAAGTTACTAGGATTTTTAAAAGATAAGATCTTCAACGTTTATGTCAATGATGAATTCATTGCTTCCACAAAGGAAGACACTGCAGGCCTTTCCAGAAGAGCGTCCAAAAGGTTTTCCATTTTAGGTGGCTCGAAGAGAAACTCAATTGCCTCAATGGCCTCCACCAATTCAAACTACTACAAATTGGATGAATTGGTGCATGATTCAATGGGAATTAACTTGGAACCAGTTGATTTAACCAAGTTTGAAAATGAATTTGAGAATATATACCTTAGCGAGACTTCCAAAGCTGCCGATATTGAGAAAATAAAGATTGAGAATGGTAATTTGAGACACAAGATCAAGGATTTGGAGACCATGTACAATACTTTGAACCGTGAACACATTGATATTGTGCAAAAGATGGTTGATATCAAAATCAAATTACCTGAGTTATTGAATGAAAATGAAGATTTGAGTAGGCTGATTGCCCAATTAAAACAGGACATTGAAGAATTGGAAACGAAGACACTGGATTCACCAACTTCTTCACCTTTAGCGACACCTAAAAACGATACAACTACGGCAGAATCTGTATCTACAAAGGCTACAGAATCTTCCAATAAATCTTCTTCTTTACCACCCAGCATTGAGAACAACATTCAAGAGTTATTGCTTGAAAATGCACAAGCAACAGAAAAGAGTGCTAACTTGGAAGAGGAATTGGATTTGTTGATGCTTGAGGACGAGGAATTATCTAACGAATTGACGATGATAAAGAATAAGAAATGGTTTGGTAGATGGGGTTAATAGGTATTTAATAGGACATGATATTCATTACTGTGACCAGGGAATCTGGGGGATGTATTAGCAAGGTGAGTGTCACTTTATTTTAAATTGAGAGCTATAAAGTGATTCAGTTACTGAGTTACCTGAGTTACCTGAGTTACTGAGTTCAGTGAGTCTAATTTGGACCTCTAATAGAGTTCGTAGCTACAGCTGAGATATTCAAGGTAGTTTTGCCCAGAACACTCTTTCGGCTGGACATACCATCAGCTGGACATACCATGAAATACAAGGAGCTCTATCTAAACGACTTGAAGGTCAATAACCCACTACACCACAATCAAAGCAATAAACCAACTAAGTAATTATCATCATATCAACGAACTCCATGTCAACATAAATGTTGGAGCCCTAGTTCTCGTATTTTCACGTGCGCCATTGCATTTCCCTTTTCAACCGCACCCGCACTGTATATACATCGACATTTCTCAGCAATTACGTAACTTTCTCATCGCACCCCCTCCTCACGAACTCTGCCAACGAAAGATAAAAATATTTAGTGAAAAAACTCTTTGCAATTGTTCTCTATTCAACTATATCGATAAATCAAAATGGGTAGAGGTCCAAAGAAGCACTTGAAGAGATTAGCAGCTCCATCCCACTGGATGTTGGACAAATTGTCTGGGACTTACGCTCCTAGACCATCTGCCGGTCCACACAAGTTGAGAGAATCATTGCCATTGGTTGTCTTCTTGAGAAACAGACTTAAGTATGCCTTAAACGGTAGAGAAGTCAAGGCTATCTTGATGCAAGAACATGTTAAGGTTGATGCTAAGGTCAGAACCGACCCAACTTTCCCAGCCGGTTTCATGGATGTTGTTACCTTGGAAGCTACCAACGAAAACTTCAGATTGGTCTACGATGTCAAGGGTAAGTTCGCTGTCCACAGAATCACCGCTGAAGAAGCTTCTTACAAGTTAGGAAAGGTCAAGAAGGTCCAATTAGGTAAGAGAGGTATTCCATACGTTGTCACACACGACGGTAGAACCATCAGATACCCAGACCCAGCTATCAAGGCTAACGATACCGTTAAGATTGACTTGGCTACTGGTAAGATCTCTGACTACATCAAGTTCGATACTGGTAGATTAGTTATGGTCACCGGTGGTAGAAATTTGGGTAGAGTTGGTGTTATCACCCACAGAGAAAAGCACGAGGGTGGTTTCGATTTAGTCCACATCAAGGATTCTTTGGACAACACTTTCCTTACCAGATTGGGTAACGTTTTCGTTATCGGTACTGAAGCTGGTAGACCATACGTTTCTTTGCCAAAGGGTAAGGGTATTAAGTTATCCATCTCTGAAGAAAGAGACAGAAGAAGAGCTCAAGATGGTTTGTAAATTATTTAAACACTAGTTTTATATATATCACTTGTCTAATAGCATAAATTAAAAAAAAATCCATTATGTAAGAGCGTATACCTCCAACGTTAACTGATAGGGTTGGACGTGAAAATTCGATTGCGAAATTTAGGCCAATGTATCTCCTCTTTCTTCATAACATCTGCTCTTCCTCATTAATTGTTAAGAAACTATACCCATTCAATGGCATCTCAGTTGAACCAGTACTTCGTGTTATTGTTGTTTGCTGTGGCTTCCACCATTACGCTCGTGAAGTCAACTTGGTTACCGCACAAAGAACCAATAGATATTAGGGATTTGACTTGGCGGGATGTGAACTTCCTTCACACAACTGATACACATGGTTGGTATGCTGGGCACCTCAACCAGAAACAATACTCGGGAGATTGGGGGGACTTCATTTCCTTCACTGCTCATATGAGAGACATAGCGAAGAAGAATGGACAGGATCTATTAGTCATTGATTCTGGTGATAGACACGATGGTAATGGCTTATCAGACATTACAAGCCCAAATGGGATAAAATCCACCCCGATATTCGTCAAGCAAGACTATGACATATTGACCATTGGCAACCACGAGTTATATGTCTGGGAGAATTCAAAGCAGGAGTATGAAACCATCATACACCATTTTCCTGAGAATTATGTTTGTAGTAACGTTGAATATAAACTTGGTAACGGAACATTTGTGCCGTTTGCCCAAAGACACCGCTATTTCACTACACCGGTTCAAAAGAAGCGTGTGTTGGCATTCGGATTCTTATTTGATTTCACCAGATACAACAGTGGAACTAGGGTAACTTCTATTAAGGATGTCATTGACCATGACCCATGGTTGAATGAAACACTACATCTGTTCCCACCGGATCAGGTTGATTTGATTATAATTGCTGGGCATATACCAATTGACCATAGCTGGCAAGAACTTTACTATTTGCATGAGCACTTACGCACATACTACCCACGTACAATCATACAGTACTTCGGTGGTCACAGTCATGTTAGAGATTTCTCTATTTTTGACAAGCAGGCAACTGGAATACAGAGCGGAAGGTACTGTGAAACAGTTGGATGGGTAAGTATTGACTTAAATACAAAATCATCCCACATACGTGACAAGTTTTCTAGACTGTACATTGATTTCAATAGAAAGTCATTTATACATCATTCTAGAAAGGATAAGGATACGTTCGATACAACATTGGGTGAAGTTACCACCAAGCTTATCCGAAAAACAAGAAAGGAGTTACTGTTAAATAAACCAATTGCTCACATCGAGAACAACTACTATGTTGATTTTGTTCCAATTAAACACAAGAGGAACGTGTTCAACTTAATCACAAGCAAAATATTGCATACTTTGCGTCCCGATAACGCCAGCTATTCTTCCAATCAAGAAAGGATTGTTCTCATTAATACAGGATCTATTCGTTACGATATGTATAAGGGTCCTTATACTATTGACAGTAAGTACATCATATCTCCATTCGAGAATATATGGACTTCAGTGAGTATCCCGAAATCAATTGCAAGAAATATTGCTGCCAGATTGAATGAAAAGGGGTACATCTTGAAGGAGGGTGATAAATCAGTGTTTAATAATGAATTATTACCTCCTCATCAGCAATCTTCTAAGACCAGATTTATGAAGAGGGACCAGGTACCAATGCTGTACCCTATGCTTGACAAGGTGGTCCAATCTTCAAGTAAACTCAGTAAAGGATATGTAACCTTTGACGACTTTGGAAGTGATGGAGATGATACACCACACAATGGGGTCGTACATTACCAAATTCCTAGTGTTGTTGAATCCGTTCAATTTGATGACGACGAGAATGCAAACGTTGATGTGATTTTCTATGATTTCATTACACTCAATGTGCTAGGAGCGATTAGAGAATTAGGGCATGAGGTTTCAAAAGAAGATGTCAAGTTGTATTCAACTACGTACTTAGGTGATTTGTTGACGGAATATGTTAAGAAGAATAGCGTATGAATTATATATAAGTTGATAGTGTTTGTGATCATTGGGATGAACGTACTGACTTATCGAATGTTTGATTGTAGGCTGGTGGATAATTTTGTGATCTAAGAGCAGCGATTCATTCTGTAAATATAGTTTGACTCTTTTGCCTCAACGTCTTCATATCACAAATTGTACTGTGGTAGTCGTTGTGGATGGTTCTTCAAGAAATAAGATGCTGCTCATAATCCCCTTGGATGCTCGTACAGGTGCTTCACATCTGAATAATGCTATTTTCAGGTCTATAAGTTATTCTGTAGTTGAAACTATTGACGATTCCATCGTTGTTGTTCATCGATTCATCCAACACCAAGATCATATTAACACCGAACCAACTACTCCAGAGAGCTCTGTGACTCTTGTTGGCAGCCAGATCGTTTCCAACTAAATCAGCAGACTCCCCAAGTCTATTTTTCCCACTTTCATCGAATTTAACCTTGCAGCTAGCATTTATGATGAAAGTTCCAGTTCCTGGAATTAGATGGCAATCAAACCCATTCAATTGGTGTTGTGACAACGGGGTAGCTAGCCATTTCTTTTGGAATTCTAACTTCGAATCGCTATTTGCGCTCGGTATTATTGGAGAGCCATTTATTATAACAGCGCTTGAGCGTTTCAATTGCTTTGCAAGCTGAGTAGCATATGATTCGACGTTTGGGTATTGGTTTATGCCATTGTATTGAATGTCCAAGGTTGACAAGAATTCTTTTAAGAATGGTTCTATAGGTTGGGCTAGATGGGTTAGAATTGCACAGGCGAGGCTTTGGTTGCTTTGTACATACTGGGATCATGTTGGATTTGGGACATGGCTGTGTTTTATGGGCTCTAAAGAGTAGTAGCTCATCAATTTGAAGGAATTTTGAACAAGTAAAAAATCGTCAGAATGATATTATTTTATATGCAGAATCACATTAGGCACGAGAGTATTTGATGGGAGATACATGGAAGGTAGAGAGAGATTGAGTACCGGTGGGGATGTTTTATTGATTGTTAATGAACATTGGGCCTTTGAAAGGGGCATAATAATCACGGGCGGAACCTGAGCTGAATTTAAGGAGTTAGGGTGAAAATTCACGGATAATTGTAGATCAAGATAGGGTGTTCTACTTCCATGAGATTTTTGACAGGAGTTAAGGAAGATGGATATACTTGATATGACACCCATACCAGTCGTCGATTCTATGGAAAGTTCCAATTTAGAGGGCGTTCATGTGAAACTGAATGTCCCATGTGATTGTAGCAGTAGGTTGCTCTATAGCAATCGAAAATATTGGGAAGCATTATCCACCTGAAATCCGAAGCAAGGACTACGAAAAGTATAAATAAGGTGAAGAAGAAGTCAGGATGAAAAGAGTTAGAGAGTATTAAATATAACAAAATGGGAGAACATACAAACACTGCTAAGGATATCGCTGTTGGAGTTGCTGGATCAATTGGAGGAAACAAGATTGCAGATAAATTAGGATTAGGGCTGGTTGGCCATGTTGCAGCTGGAATTGGAGGTGGAATGGCTGCGAATGATGCAGAGCATAAAGCGGAAGAAGAAATCAAGAAATAAGATATGAAGAAGAGTGGCGTGTTGCTGTGTTGCTGCAAGAGACATTGAAATAAGTGATATCACAGTTAGATGAGAAAGATATGATAAGGGAAGATGTGCAACGGAAATGCCAAAGCAATCGAAGAGATGAAAAACGGAAAAGAAGGATGAGTCTGGATATATGTTAGTTATCGATTGTGAATGGATATACGATTATAGAAAGAATTGGAGGAGCTATAGTGAGTTGGGAGAGAGAGAAGTAGGCAGTAGTGGTGGTGGTGGTGGTGGTGGTGACCGTTAGTGTGGAGATTTAGGGTAGTGGCAGTGGTGCGATCGAATCGACATACATTTTCAAGCCTAACCAACCAAGTAATACGTGCGGACACATCTAAATGAAGTAATACCTATCAACCAACTACGCGCATACTCCAAGCAATACGGTCCAATCATAGATAATCAAGCCAGTGGTTGTAAATTGGACAACCAACATCAAATGTATCTTCTTTCAACCTATTTTCATTTGCTGCAAACTCTTGAAAAAAAAGTGCAAAAATACTTCAAAATATTAAAATAGCTTCAGCAACACATCAACTTCACTCAAAAACTTAATTATAAATAACGCTACATTGCCAGCATAATAACCACATCATCTACACCACCATTTGAACCTCTTTCGCTCTCGATCGTAACTGAGCTCTTATATAGCATATGCACAAAATGTATGGAATCATCAGTATGGTTGATCTATCCCCGATTTATTTTCTCAATTATGAACGTATTTCTTGGCATTTCTGTGCGACCATACGTAATTACTTGCGTCAACCATGCATGAGCCCCAAAATCAGTTGTCAGTTTGGACCAGTATGGCTGGCTATTCAAGTTAATGAGCATTGAAGATTGTATTTGTTTCCGATTCAAGGTGGCGTTGTGAATAGGCAGGGATCTAGCGAGGGTACAAGGAAGAGGAGTTATGCGTTTCTTTTCAGTTTCTGTTTTGGTCTGTATGTACTGGCTGTTTTTTGTTGTTGGATTAAGGGACAATTGATGATTCATAGCAGAGAATGTTTTTATTTGGATATAGGGCTGGTTAATGATTTTGTGAAGGACTATTGTTCTTCATGATATATATATATGGCGAGATCATGAAGAAGAAGAAGAGGTGAACAAAGAGTACGCCAGGACGATTGCAGATCCAAGCACACTGTATTAGAAATCATTACGATAACAGCAAGGCAACCTCCACCAGGACAAGAACTCATCTAGCCGTACAAATCCAAGCCAGGACCCAGTACCACATCAGATTAGCATTCTATCAGAGCAATCAAAAGTTACTAGCAAATCCATTGCTTTCAGATCAGAACAGCACCCACACACAGCACACAGCACACAGCACACAGCACCCAGCACCCAGCAACAATACACACCAACTACACACCAACTACACACCAACTACACACCAACTACACACCAACTACACACCAACTACACACCAACTACACACCAACTACACACCAACTACACGACTAGCTCACCATCCTATCACACTGCTCCAACTCCTACGCACCTCCAGCTCCTACACACCTCCAGCTCCAACACTCTGTCCACCACTCACACAGATCTCCATTTTTCACTCAGCTAAAAATACGATTAGTCCCAATTAGGCAGCCAGCATCACCAATCCGGACACTCGCAAATACTTTCACAAAGAACAATAGAACGTAAAATTAAAAAACGCTACCTGCAGGCTCACCTTACTTTAGATTTTAAGTTTTTGATCATTCATACAATCCCGATCCCAATTGAGGTTGTTCAGTATTAAGATTTATATTTCAATTAGCTTTCCTAAACGGAGTAACACAGCATATTCCACAAGGTAATTGGCAAAAGTCGAAGCAAACCGTTTGAAGCTCAGCGAACCAATTATCCGTCGTTTGGTCGAGTAACTCGTTGCCCCGGACCACTAGTCGTTTATTGAGTCGCTCGATCTATTTTTTGAAACACTTGGTGCTGATATTGATAAACTATTGACTGAGTTACCACCTTGTACACTTCAATCGAGTCTCCAAGAACACAGTTTCCCTGCTGAAACGAAACGCACACGAAGATCCAACCGCCCCCCCCTCAGCGAAACAATTCCAACGATCCTCCCACTAGCTTGATCTATTCAATCATATCTTCGATAACTCGTTTTTCACCCCCCGTTGCTTTCAGATCGATCCCAGATCTCATCCCACAAAATCCTGCCACCATATAAACCAACCTGAAATTCCTCAAATTTCAAAACATTTGAGATTCGAAATCCCCCTAAAACCCTTTAACACGAATAGAATAGAATAGACCTAGAACAACACAACACCTCGCTAGAAAGCTGCAGATCCCCCCAATCGTCCACATCCACAAAATTCACTGAAATAACCTTGAGAAAGAAATGAGTTTATTACCTCCAAGTACAATGTTTAATCAAATTAACTCATTTTCTCCAGGACATATGAGATCTCGTTCACATAATGAATTGCTCAAGTCATTGAACAACATCCACAATAGCCCCAATAACGGCTACTATGATCGTTCTCCAAACCCGAAAAAGAGGTCAATTGAACTTTCCGACAACTTGATAAGGTACGACAATAAGAGATCAAGAACTGCTCCTCCCTCTCCTCCTTCTCCACCCCATGAAATCTTGAATTTATACTCATCTGCAACCCCCCAAATCATAAATGACATACTACCTTCGTCAACAAAATCAATAAGGTCAAAGAAATATAGCAGATCACTCAGATCAAGGTCGTTATCCCCAAGCAAGAAGTTCTTCAACCCAATTTCTCCTTCAAACTCCCCCAATTCGTCACCAATAACTCCTCCCTCAAGTATAGAGAAGCTAAAGTTGAAGGATCAATTATATCTAGCTCCTCACAAGATCATGCTACCACTGATTTCATCGGCCCTCAATTCGGCACCACTAACCACTGCCGAACCTATTAAATTAAAACCAATAGCCCCAACGGTATCTCTTGACTATTTCGATACTTATAAACCAAACGACGAGAATTGGAGGTACGAGCTATTAGATTCGATCAACAGGGGTTCGAAGCATTTCAACTTGAATCAATACAATTATCTCAATAAGCATCTGTCCCCGAAACCGAAGTCCACCTCGAATTCAAACTCACCATCGTCATCAACTAAATTCTCCCTGTCACAGGCTCCATTTTACAAGCCCGACTTTGATTCTAGAATAAGCTCAAAGATAACGAGGCCAACTTTGATTCCAAGTATAGATCAATCTTATGAGCGCAAGATTAACTTCCCATATGAATCAAATTATACGTACTTGAACAAGACCTATCTCAAAGATGTTGAAAAGTATCCTGAGTACTTAGAATTAGCTCAATCTTTGATACAATTATCGAAACCAAAGCAAATGAGTCCAAATTCTCCTTTGGATCTGAAATCGGCGGAAATTTCACAAATACATATACAACAAGAACCAATCCAATCGCATGTACAACATCACCAGCAGCACCACTATCACCAACTTCAACCACAGCAACAACAACATCCTCATTTCCAGAATTTAGAACCACTCCCACAACATCAAACTGCACTTGCACCACCTCCCGTTGTTTATGCCTCATCGTCGATAATTCCACCACCAATCACTACTTCTGCTCCTGTGAACTACTATAAACAATCACCTCCATTGTCAAAGTACTCGTATCCAAATGTTTATGAAACCCCAAATCAACCTCAACAATTCATGCAACATTCTCCTCAACCAATGCACATGATACATCCTATTCAACATGTTGTACTGCATGTTTCTCCACAAGCTCAACCTGTTGTTGCTGTACCAATTATGATGCAAATGATGCCACATAGTCAGCCAATCAAGGCAATGGCTATTGAAGTTCAGCCAAAGGCTCATTCTCCAAAGATGCAACAACAACCACCTATTTTTAATGCCTCTCAATCAAATGTTTCTCCTCGAATTGAAAGCAAGCTGCAAGCTGCATCAGCCCCAGTCCAGAATCATAGATTCATCCCAATTACTCCCCCATCTTCGCTATCAAAAGCTAAAAAATCGGATAATATTAAGTCGCCACCAAAGAGTCATAGCCATCACCACAATCATAACCCTAGAATATGTATTTCGTGTGGCTCAGACCAATCTCCCTGCTGGAGACCATCCTGGTCAACTAAAGAAGGACAATTATGTAATTCTTGTGGCCTTAGATATAAAAAGACATCTGCAAGATGTCTCAATACAAAATGTAAGAAGATACCTGCTAAAGGTGACTGGTCATTGATGCAAAGCAAAGGAAAGCTGACTTTCGAAGATGGTGTTCAAGGGTATAGTTGTTTGGAATGTGGATGGAGAGTTGAAGTGAAGAAGCCATAAATATGTCTTCTTTCTTCGCCCTTCTGCATCCAAGCCTATCCCATTTAGACATGCATCCTTTTCACTTTCCTCCATCTTCATGAGCTAATTCATTACCGTCTTGTTACAAAGTACGGTAGGATAGCCCTTTTCTCTTTCAATTCTTAATCAGTTTCGATTGGTGGTTTATTGTCATTCGTATGCCGTTGGAGATGCATTCGTCCCACTATCATACCTTGTCGTTGCGTTCCGCTCCCGTTACTTTCCCTTTCATTCAATTCACTTCAAATCTTCTTCTATATTTAATCATTCTCGTTTCAACTATCATAGTTCCATTGTTATCACTAATAAACTTCCCATTATAGCGGTCTACTTTGACGGCCTCTTGCTTAACAGTGTACGCGCAAAAGAGGCTTCACGTCCGCCCAAAAATGTCCAGAACCTTCCTCGTGCCTATTTTTTTTGGGGCTTGAAATGAAAGGCAAAAGGGAACCACTCCAACGATAACGAAAGGCACTTTCAACTACGCTCAATAGCAAACCTGAGTATCATGTCTAATATATCCATCTCCATAAAATCCTCCGGCGATACCAAATATGAATTGTCCGTTGATCCAAGTATCACCGTCTTGGAATTAAAGAACCAAATTGAAGAACAATCATCCATCCCAGCAGACCGTCAAAGATTGATTTACTCTGGTAAAGTGTTGAAGGATAACGAAAGTGTTATCAGTTATAAGGTCCAAACAGGCCACACTATTCACTTGGTAAAGAGTGCTGCCAAAGCTGGAGTTGCAGGGTCTGGCTCCGGAGCTGGATCTGTCTCCAGTGCTGTTAGTAATACCACCTCTAATAATGAATCTTCCGGTGTTCCATCCAATATTGCTGCTGGACAAGGTGCATTCAATCCATTAGCAGATTTAACGGGTGCTCGTTATGCTGGCTATTCACAATTACCATCTGCATCAACTTTTGGTCCAGATGGTGGAATGGATAACGCATTCCCTGATCCAGATCGATTAACCGAAATGATGTCCAATCCACAATACCTCCAAGGTTTGACCTCAATGTTAGACAATCCACAGATGTTGGACTACATGATCAACCAAAACCCACAATTGAGAGCTATGGGTCCTCAAGTCAGAGATATGTTGCGCTCACCGTACTTCAGACAGATGTTGTCGAATCCAGAAATGATGAGATCGATGATGGAAATTCAGAGAAGCGGTGGCTTCCCAGGAATGCCTGGTACTGGCGCTGGTGCTGCTTCTGCTGGCTTCCCAGCTCCTGGTGCAAACCCTACTGTCGACTCTGGTAATACCGATTTAACTAATGCAAGCACAGGTGCTTCTACTGATTCTACAACAAATGCTCCAGCTGCCAATCCATTTGCTTCGATGTTTGGAGGTGCTCAAGGTGGATTCCCTCCAATTGATCCCTTTGCCTTGTTTGGTGGTGCTAGCGCTGGTGCTGGTGCCAATGCAGCAGCTGCTCCCACTCCCGTTGATAATCGTGCACCTGAAGACAGATATGAGAGTCAATTAAGACAATTGAATGATATGGGCTTCTTTGAATTTGACAGAAACATCGAAGCTTTGAGAAGAACAGGAGGTAGCGTCCAAGGTGCCATTGAATACTTATTAGGTGGTAATTAACTACGTACAGCTCTTTATACCTTTATACTTTGAAAACTTCTAATTGAATATCTAATACGACATTTTGTAGACCTTTTTTTTTATGGCTGAGTGACAATAAACAATAATGTAAATGTTAAAAGCTACTTCCACTTTGTTCATTGATACTTCATCACACAACAATTATAGAGAACACAGAGCTTTCCCATTTCAAGAGAAGACATCAATGGCTTGATGATACGATGAGCAAATTAGAAGATAAACTAAGTGTTATTTCCAATGAATCAAGTACAATCATTGGAAGGAACGGGAGTGAGATGTCTGTGCTCGATAGATCAACCCAAGAAATAGATAGCTTTAACGGCAAACCTAGAGCCTTGACTAGCTCCCATAATTATACACATGAATATACGCAAGAAGATATAACGATAGGGGAAGACCCAATACATTTACGCCAATTACCACTGGATTATGTCTACGAAGGAGTGACTTCTAAGCACATTAACTCGAGCCCAATTGATTATCAATTAAGAAAAGTAATAACGGTAATGATGGACGCTCGTAATACCTCATGTTCAGAAGATTATATTAATCAATTAACTGATTTAACCATTGCATACTTCAACAAAATGACTCAGACTTTACGTAAAATCACAGAATTGCAAAGAAGGAAAGTCCCTTCCCTTTCTGACACCAAACTCTTCATGAGAACCAAAGCAATACATCCACTGGAACTAATGGCTCAGGTTTCATTGTGCAACTCTCTTAGTCAGCACTCAAGAGATGAAATTAATAAGATTGAACAGTCTACAGTATCGATTATAAAGCAATTAGATGCATTCAATGATCAGTTCGACCCTGACGACAGCTCGCTTCCTTTCTACACAAACGAGCGTTATGAAATAGCAGAATTAGTCCCTCGACAAACAAAGAGGCCAAGCTACATACCAACCTATCTACCTGATCTCCCACCGGATTATACCTACCAAAACACTGCTAAATTCATGGACCGTTTAACTGACTTGAAGGAATTACGATTGAAATTAGTTGAGGAGTCCCGCTTAACTGAGAAGTCTTTGTATGATTTGATAGAGGACGAGGGGCGTAAATGGAAGAATAATTTTGAAAAGGAATTAACAGAGTTGCCTAGTAAGTCAGAGGATGATGGGTATGAGGAGTTGACAAAAATTGAAGACAAGGAGAACCAACAATATGAAATCAGTCAAATTGGTGATACGAATTTAGGGAAAAATGGCACTAATACAGCCACAAAGATTGATGAAGTCTCCACTCCATCTTTACATGCTGACTGTCTGGAAGCAGTCAGCAATGATAATGACATCAATGTTGCCAAAGATGATCATAAGAAGAACGTATCAAGAGAGAATAAATCATTTGATTTTGTTAAGTACGCAGCAAAGCGTAAACAGTTGCTTGAACTGAAGCAGGAACTAAGAGAGAAGAAGCTTAAACTTAGAGACTCTAATATATTCTTGACAGCTGAAAAGTACTATTCTCCCTTTTCAACACATAAAATAACACCGGAAATCACACTACATTTCAAAAAAATAATGGAGGATGAATTTAAATCAGTCGTTAACTCAGTAAGAAGCTCAGAACTCCAGAAACAAAAACGAATTGATGAGATACTACGTGAGCGTTCAAAACAGGATAGGATAGCACAGGATGGAAGAGAAAAATACGAATTTGGCTTCAACTTTAACGAGATAAAACAATCCGATGATGAGAGTGACGATGAAGATGAAAATTCAAAATCAGGAAGTAAGGATTTCCCTGTTTTTGATTTTGGTAATCAGGAAGAAGATCTCCCGACTGTTTCAATTATAGAACCATCTGTTATGATAAAAGATAATGATATTCAACAGTTTAGGGTTTACCTGAGTGACGCGGATGATCTGATGCAAGTGGATGAAAAAGAGCCATTTGCTGATATTTCGGCACCAACTTTTCATGTAATTACCGAAGCACTGGTCGATGCGATTCCATCTGAGAATATTGAGGTGATCCAGGAAGAGGTAAAGAGTGAGCCGAATTCTAATGTCAATGAGTTTAAAGGTGTGAATATTACAGTACTCACTCATGATACTGATATTATTCAAGAAACTCAAGAAAGTCTAAATACTGCAGTACCTGCTCGCAATTTAGAAGAGAATAACGATAATTTGGATGCAACAGTACAAGTTCTACAATTTAATGAGGTACATGATGATTACAGTGATTTATCTGACGAAGACATGGAAGATGTCATAAACCCGAATGAAGAACAAGACAATGCAAATTCAAATGTTGCATACGTGAGTCTAGCTCCAGCGACGGGAGAGGTAATACAACCTGCAACTGCAAATGAGTTTGCCGTACTTGGCGAGGGTCCAGCGAACAATCATGAGTCTGAATCTGATTCAGAAGACTTTGAAATTGTACAGTAATTGAGATCAGGTTTACAATCAATGCCTATGGCTTGAAAAGGGAAAGGACTTACAACTTAGGTCTTTCTTAATCATTCCAACGGTATACTAATCAAATCACCATATGTGGGTTCGCTAGATGACATAGGTTACTACCTTAGCCCAAACAAAAAGCCAATGTTCTATTGAAATATGCGGATGCTGATGTTGCATTCGTATACTGTCTTAAAGTGCTTTATGCTTTCGAGTCGTAAAATGGAGGTCGATAAACACAAACCAAAAGAGAATTGTGAATACTAATAGTGGATCGTCTACAAGAACTCAACACGATTGAACCAATGGGCCAGCAAAACCATCACCAAGTGAATTACTAGGTACACGAAGTGAGATAATATAGACTTCACCACTTCAACATCATTTGTATTGCCAATGCTACCATGTATATTGCTTGCCTGCTCTCATCTTGAACTCAATTGGATCAAAGCTGCCATGAATTCTTATCTCTCACTAATCTCCCGTATAAATAAACATCAGTTTTCAGTTCTCCTTACTCAATTGTAAACAAAAGTATAAAATTCATTCACTTCATTTCTACATCGAAAGATTGAAATTTACCTTAGCATATTTCACTTTTTTTTGGGCCAAAAAAGCCCATGTCAAAAGTTGCCAGTTGCGGTCTTCCCTTTTTCAAATTTAGAATTGCTACTCATTGATCGCATATACATAAGCTAAGTACAGATAGTATACTTGAACAGCGTTGTGAATAACTGACAATCTTATTAATTCAATATGACTATCATCATTGGTTCATTGTACGTATTGAATTGGTTATTTCAATTGGTGATGTGATCCCTGTTTTACTAACGAAGCACATAGATTCTTACCCTATACGGTCCAATTTGAAGTTGGATCTCGTCTTGATTGTGACCTCGACGAATTGAAGAAGGCAAATACTATCATAGTCAACCCTCATTTACACTCAATAGAAGATGCCAATATCTTGAAGGGCTCGTTTAGTTCAAATGCCTACAATACTAGTGCTGCTACCTCTTCCCAAGTCCCAATTGCACTAATTGGAAGTGCTGCGAATACTCCAGGCTACATTTCCAATTCAATCTTGCCTTCGTTAAGCTACTCAAGTTCGATCATCGGCACCCCCGTGTCTTCCTCCCCGAGTTCTTATAATCCGTTTCTTAAAGCAGAGAATCAAAGAACCGTGGGGGATTCGACCAAAGATGTCAAAGACTTCTTCTACAACAATCATAAATTTAAAAGAGCATCGAATGAGAATTCCCTTCACACTCAACACCAACACCAAAGTCAAGGTCAATTGAGCGATAAAGTCAATGAAAAATTGGGTCCCCAGTACATCCAGCCTCGTTCTAGATTTAATAGTCACACACCTCCATTCCAAAAGTCTGTTATCGACACAAAAAGATCTAATGATGATCCAGGTTTGCCGTCATTAAAGATTAATCGTTCTGCGAACAACTTGAGTGGTTTACTACCTTCATCAGCTAATAACTCGTTGACGAACTTGAGTTCTCTTACCTCCTTCCAACCTCCTGCTGCACTGGCTGCAGCAAGAAAGAGATCATCTTTGAGTAAACCATTGACTACATTCACCTTGCACGAGAATGGTAGTTCAAATTCCTTGGCTATTGCGGAAGAAGAGGAAGATGATAAATATAATTCAGCTAACAGCACAGTTGATAATGACCCGAAGAGTACAATTACATGGAATGAGAATGTCAGTTTTAATGAGATCGCTCATGCTCGCACCGAAGCTAGATTAGCTCCATTTGGTGGATTTTCTAACCCAGACATCAAAGGTGCCTTGTTCAACCAAACAAGCATTTTCGAAACTGCCAAATGGGATGTTGTCTTTACCGACAAAGGAAATGTTTCTGTTCGTAAAGCTGTCAGACTATCTGTTGAAAGTGGAATTATTGAAAGCTGCAAATGGGTTGGAACCATTGCAATGCCAAGCGATGAGGTCCCACCACATGTCATTGATGACATTGCTCGTACTTTAAGTGCTGAATACGATTGCGATGCTGTATTTCCAAATGATTTAACCTTTGACGGACACTACAACTCATTTTGCAAACAAATTTTGTGGCCAACAATGCATTACCAGATTCCAGATGACCCAAAGCTGAAGGCTTTCGAGGATCACTCGTGGGGACATTATCAGCTTTTGAACCAGTTGGTTGCAAATAAGATTGTTGAAATATATCAAAGGGAGAATGGGGATGGTGACCCAAATGATCCTCAAAACATGATTTGGATTCATGATTATCACTTGCTTTTAGTGCCACTCATGGTTAGAAAGCAATTACCTAATGCCAAGATAGGATTGTTTCTACATGTTTCGTTCCCATCTTCTGAAGTTTTCCGTTGCTTTGCGCAGAGAAATGAAATCTTAGAAGGGATGTTGGGCGCCAACTGTATCTCGTTCCAGACCCAGGAATATGTTAGACACTTCCTTCAAACATGCAATAGGTTGTTATTAGCAGACATCAATGATCTTGGGATTACTTATGAAGGAAATTTCACCATGATTAATTCTATTCCCGTCGGTATCGACTCCAAGAGTTTCAACGAGGTAGTGGAGAGTGAAGAAGTTATTGAATGGAGACAATTGATAAGAGAAAGATGGAACAACCAACACTTAATCGTTAGTAGAGATAAGTTAGATAAGTTGCGTGGTATCAAACAGAAAATGCTAGCTTATGAAAAATTCTTGAAGAACCATCAAGAGTATATTGAAAACACAGTTCTCATTCAAATTTGCAGCACTAGCAATGACCCTGACTATGAATCTGAAGTTTTACAGATTGTAGACAGGATCAATTCCCTTTCTGAAGACATATCGTTGTCACAACCTGTGGTTTTACTTCAAAACGACATTGAATTTGAGCAGTATGTTGCATTACAATGCGAAGCAGAATTGTTTGTGGTTTCTTCAATGAGAGAGGGCTTGAACTTGACATGCCATGAATTCATAACTGCAACTGCAAGTGCTGACAAGAAATCTCCATTGATGCTTTCTGAATTCACTGGTTCTTCAGCATTGTTAGATTGCCATGGAAGAGGAGCAATAATGATCAATCCTTGGGCAATACAAGCATTCTCAGAAGGTTTCCTTCAACTGTTGACGATGAGTTCAGCTGAGAAAGAAGAACGTTGGAACAATTGTAATGAAGTCGTTTTAACAAGAGATTCTACCAGCTGGGTCACTAATTGTCTCGCAAGTATTAATGATTCATGGGAACGTAATCAACGCAGAAACTTCAATACCTTGGAGCAGTTCAATAAGGTTGAATATGACAAATTTCACAAAGAAAGCAGTGAAGGAACTAGATTATATTTCCTCAACCTCGAAACCCCCGTTGCATCATCTGGAGATCATAAAATTGTTACGACGGGCAATGCGTCTGCCACGGGAAAAAGTCCGCATATGGTCGCCAGTTTAATTAGTGACTTGTTGTATGATCCTCAAAATCAAGTTTATTTAATGAGCTTCGCTAGGCGAAGCGAATTAGATAGAGTGTACAGGAGATATCCAAACTTGGGATTGATTGCAGAAAATGGTGGATACATAAAGTTGATTGGCTCTAGCGAATGGATATCTATAGTTAAGGAAGAAGAAAGTTCAAGTTGGATGCCTCAAGTGAGTCAATTGATTCAATCAAAGGTAGAGAGATTACCAGGATCTTTCTGTGAGATCGAAGACTGTACAATCAGGTTCCATACTGGAAAATCATTCATTGATAATCATGAAAGAAGTATTGATGCAATGGGTGATTGCATTCAACATATAAACGTTTTATTCCAAGAGCAAGATGGCGTTCATGCAACATTAATCAGAAATATGGTTGTGGTGCAACAAGATCAATTAGCGTTGAAGGCATTGACATTTATTACTAATTATTATAACCACAAGAGTAATGGAATCGAACCACAATCATTGATTGAAGAGTTCAATGTTACTAAAGTACCTGGAACTCCAAATGGTTGCAAAGATATAGATCTCAGCCTACCTGCTTCAATTTTATCCTCACCTCAAAGTTCAGGAAAAGAGAATAAGGTTAGTGCTATCTTTGTTGGAGGAGGCTCCACCCCAATGGATGAACCTAGTTACGAATACGCAAATAAGTTGAAAACCGATGGCGAGGTTGACGTCGTTGTGACTGTTGTTATTTTGGGTACCGACCCAGATGTTAGAACCTCTGCGAATCACTATGTTAATGGAAAGAATGAATTGTTAAGATTATTATCAAGAACCACCTTTGGACCCTGATAGAAGCTGCATGGTGGTGTCTACTTGCCATTTCTATGTCTTTATGCTGATATAGCTGTTATTAGTATATATTTAAACATTTGTAATGACTCTCCTATAAAATGTTCTTGTATGTTAACTAATGCTATGTAATTAATACACCAGATGATCTGATTTCGTTTATAATTGAGGATCCTTATAACTAGCATCAACAAACTTGTTTAATTCTTCGAGTGATTCCATTAGAGTCTCTATTTCAATCGAGGTCAAAGTGGGTGTATTGTCCCAATAGTGGGCCAAAAACTCATCCTCTGTAGCAAAGTGTGCATCTTTGGCTCTGTTGATTACCCACAAGTTTTCTTTCGATCTCTTATGTGCTTCTCTGTCATCTTCCATTCTTAATAGAATTTGCTTTTTGGATAATAGGTCCAACGATTTATCATTCTTCTCCTTCAAGTTGAATATGTTATTCTCTTCCAAAGGTTCGTCAATTGGATTATCTATTATTTTGGAGTTCTTCAAGAGGAGTACTCTTTCGTATTGATTTTGCCTTTTCTTCTCAAGTAGTAAGTTCCAAGTTGTGATTACAGGTGATTGTAGTTCTCCGTCAACACTGCCTATGTCCAGTGGCCCTTTTATGTCATGGAATGCCAAGTTACTTTCAATGTTTTTCAAATCTTCCTCAGTTAACAAATTGGAGTTGTATTTGTTTACGTATATTGCACTGTCGACATTTAGCAACTTGGAAATGTGCTTCAAGCTCAAGAAGACGTTGTAAATGTTAGAGTTGTTGGTCTTAGGTAACACCAATAGTAATATCTTTGGCAAAGAGCTTTGCAAGTTTCTAACATATGGCTTGGAAGACAGAAGGTTATTTTTGTATTGGAGCGACTCGCTGATTAAGACTTCAATGAATTGGAAAATGGTGGACTTGGTATTTAGTTCTATTTTGGAATCGTTCAAGATGCTTATTATAGACGAGCATAAGTAGTCCTCGCTCTCAGCATTCTTTAATGCGAAGTGTGCAGCCTTCACCAACAGTTGTAAGGCAGGATTCAAGTTGCGAAGTATTTGGGAGAACTGCGTGGCAGCTTCAAACGAGTCCATTATATGAGGATGAAAGGAATGACGGTAGATCATAAGAATTTGACTTTGATATGCTTTGCACATTTCACCTCAAATGTCGTGGTTAAGTCAACTATGACTAAGCAATGAGTTGGTGAAGGGTTTTCGACATACTAAAAATTGTATTATCAAAAAATTTTTCTCGAGAGTTGACACTTATTAAACATCACACTTGAGTTACAAATATGGGTAAATCTGGTAAAGGTAAAGGTGGTAAGAATAGAAGAAGAGGAAAGAATGACAACGGTGGTCAAAAAAGAGAGTTAATCTTGAGAGAAGACGGACAAGAATACGCCCAAATCACCAAGATGTTAGGTAATGGAAGAATCGAAGTTGCTTGTTTTGATAGTATCAAGAGAATGGGACACATCAGAGGGAAATTGAGAAAGAAGGTCTGGATGGGACAAGGTGATATCATCTTGGTCTCATTGAGAGATTTCCAAGACGACCAATGTGATGTTGTACATAAATATAACTCTGATGAAGCCAGAACTTTGAAGAACCTTGGTGAATTACCAGAGAGTGCTAAGATCAACGAAACCGATACCTTTGGGGGTGACGAAGACGAAGATGCCAACTTTGAGTTCGGTGACGATGACGACGACGAAGATGATGATGATGATGACTTGGATATTGATGATATCTAAATTCAACTAGAACTTACGGCATTCCAAGACGTGTTAATAGAAGTGTTTCTGTGTATTTTATCCTTTCTCCTACAAATAAATAAGAACTGTTTTAAATCCTGTTGTAAAGTAGCTAGTATACATAGTGTGAGTTTAGATTGTGAGTTCATATATGAAGTGCACTTTGGTAACTTATAAATCAGCGTCTGTGGTCTTCATCATCACTAGCCAACTCAAAGCTGTCAAATCTTCTTAAACCAACAGTTTCCTCTTCTGTGGCCAAATCATTTCTGTTTATTTGCAATGATCTTCTCATCGAAGAGAACCCTCCTACACCATTATCGAGTGGAGCCATATCTTTGCCATTGTGAACACCAAAGATTTCTCTTGAGTTGCCTTCATTATGCTTTCTAGATATATTCAAAAGGTAAACCCCACTGAAAATGATCAAGAACCCTATCAACAACGAGATAATGTTAATGGCTGAGCTAGTATTAAATCCTCTAAATAAAATAAAAGATGCAACCAAAGTACATGTTGTAAACGTGACATAGTATAACGGGTTCACAATGGAGGTATCGAATTGATCCAAGGCTTTGTTGAAATAGTTCATCTGAGTAATGATACATCCTGTAACAACTAACAAAAACAAGTATGTGGATAAGTGGGTGAATTGGTTGTTACCTCCAAGAGTCAACTTGAGGGCAATTCCAAAGGCTTTGATGGACATAACTGAGATGGAACCAACTGAAGAGCAGATGGAAAGATAAATCATAGGGTTCGTGTGTCCATACTTAGGAACGATCTTGTATATGGTGAAAAGGGAGTAAGCAGCAACAATGAAACAATAAAATAAGAAACCTGGTTTGGTTGCGTACGCTAAGATCTCATCAACGGTTTGTACCTCTTTGTCTGGAGGAGCATGCAATACAATAATGACCGAACCCATCAAGCAAATGGCACATCCCATCTTTCCCAAGGTACTCAACTCTTCCTTCAAGAAAATTGCAGCCAATACTGCACCTATAATAACAGAGAGGGCACCAAGTGGAGTCACCAAGATAGCTGGAGCAAAGGTATATGCGGCGAAATTTGCTATTTCTCCAATAGCCATCGTTACCATACCAGCCCACCAAATAGGACTCTGCAAATATTCATGACCTTGGACATTTGAAGTTCCGTTTCTTGAGGAGGCATCCATCAAACCTTTTTTCGTGATGATGAACGATGTGCCAATGGCTAAGGACGAAGACATTGCCAACGCCAACCCAATATACTTGTCATCAACCATACTTGGCGAATAGAATATGAATTCAACTGAGTGAAGAAAGGGTGTGATTAAATAGATATCAATTGATAGTTCTATAAATAGTTTATTTAAGGAACTTGGTTAGATCGATTGTTGATGTAATTTTTTCTTTTGATATTAGACGATAGAATTTTGCAACTGAACCTTTTGGTAATTAGTCAAATAGAAAGTAGCGAAATGTCAATGGTTTATGTATACGACGATTGTGTTATCTCAAGGTCTATTTTTGCAGCCTTGTGAATATTGTAGGAATGATAAGTGAAACGGGAATAGACAACTGTCGACACGGAATTGAATTCATTCAATAATTTTTCTTTCGAGATCGTGGATGAAAAATGTCTCATTTCTAATTTAGGAGAATTAGAGATCCGATGTCGCTGTGAGAGGCCGTGATGAAGTGCTTGGAGAAGTTTGGGAGATGTAGAAGTTTGGGAGATGTAGAAGTTTGGGAGATGTAGAAGCTTGGGAGATGTAGAAGTTTGGGAGATAGAGAAGTTTGGGAGATTTGTTTAAGTTGCGGTGTGCTTCGGGGATAAGTAGCGTCATGTCTGCATAGAGATCGTGATGAGGTGAAGTCCTTGGGGGAGGACTTCTATAAATGATGAAGTAGATCGTGGTTTTCGAGTATCTTCTCTCTTTTACCTATTTTATTGATAAAATGATTAATTCAAGGAGTTTAACAGCGACCTAGTAAGAACGAGCAATGTCATCCTGCTCATTCCATAAATAGACACACTGTCACCTTTCCTTTGGCCACAGTGCAACATATTCATTCATGCTGCAAAATCATCTCGCCCAAGAAGTCCGTTCTGCGCACGTGCAAATTTGCAGCCCTTCTGATATTCAATGGCTGCAAAAACATAAATTGAACAGCGTACCACATCATCAATAGAACACCATCTACTCACCAAAGCCGTCGCCATGATTTTACCATCAACAGTCAATAGAGTAATGCTGATGCTAGTAGGCATTACGATTGCTCTAAGCAAGAAGTTCAGAGAACTAGTTTATTCCCTTCGGCCATACTATTCGTTCTTCCCTACCGTAACTTCTGCTTCCCTAATCCAAATATCCTGGGTCTGCACCCATTTCGTTACTGTCATTGGTTTCATAATGCACTTATACACGAGACTGAACGTATTTTGGTATTACCTTTCTTCAATGTCTTCCATATTAACTTATATATTGGTATCATACCGGCAGATCATCTTGTTGTCTTTAATTAAAAGAAGAGCGATTGAGAAAGAGGAAGTCGATGGAAGATCTGGTATCAATAACGCCACTAAATCTAAACATGTAGCAATTGAAACCTTGCCCAAACTGACAGATTTAGATGAGGAGGATATCTACTCCGCCGCAATACCCTTCTTTGCTATCTTGAGATCGGAAAATACTCATCTCCTTGGGGTATCCATACTTATTAGCGCCTCCCAACACAACACTACGAAGCTATTGTCATCCTTCATATACTCGTTTATAAACTTGGCTACATATTTCATGATTGATTTATATCCAAACAAAGGGATCACCAAAGCCCTATTACCGTTATATAACTACTTCGAGGAGAGTCTATTGATTGGGGCTTCGCTCATTGACTTAGCTGTCTCTTCAGTTTATTTCAAGGAGTTTATCCTTGACGGGAGTTCAGTATACTTGTTCATCATTTACTGTATGATTTACATTCTTAGATTCGAGCATTCAAGGACTTGCCAATGCTCTGCAAAGGTATTGCTCAACTTGTGTTTTGAGATTCTTGGCCATTATGAAAGTTTGGGAAGTGTTGTGACTTTGTTGAAGGCATTCGATGAATTCTTGTTACCAAACGAGATTATAACAAGCTCAGCTTCTACCACGAATGTTATTGAAGGTGTAGGGGAGACAAACTCCGTATCTGGGATCAACAAGGAGACCTACAAGTTGGACTTGAGGAAGAGAGAAAGAATTGCCTCTTTGATGTTTGATTCCTACAGCATTGTTAATGATATAGACTTGATTTAACCAAATATTTTATCAAAAGTTGGATCTTATTGTATCTATAAATTGTTCATTCTTAACTGTACTTTGCAATACCTAAAATTGTCCTAATTAGTCAAATCTTCCTTAATCACCTGCAATCTTTCCCAGCCGTCAGAATCTTCCCACATGGTTTTACCACTAGATATTAAGGATCTTACCGTGCTCCTGGCCTTATATTTCCAGTCTTTGCAAACAATATCACCAGCATCATGTTTTCCTGGTAACTCACCCAAGTTCTCATACGCAGAAACCAAGTCAGAGCATGCATCAACAGCCTCATTCCAAACCTTTTCGTCACTCTCCATCTCTGGCCTTTGAGAAGTGGCCCTGTAAGCTTTCTCATAACAGTCCAAAGCGGCCCAAGGTTTGTTTCTCCATAATTCCACTCTTGAAACAATTCTCCAACATCTGGCATTGGTTGTTATAACTGTAGGTATATAATTGCATACCAAGTCAATACACGACGATTGATAAGTTCCTAATCTTTCACCAGAGACAAATTCGGTAGACACTAATATTTCAACCAACTTTTCAATAATTGGGATATCAATTGCCAATTCACCCACTGATTCTCTCTTCAATTCAATCATCTTACGTACACCGATAAGCGCATCGTTCCATTCACTCAACCTGAGAGCAACGATAGTGTAGTTCTCATAAATTCTCCAAGACTTTTTACCGTCACCAGAAGTTTTGATAGCTTTCTTAATGGCGTTGAAGGCCGGTCTCGTCTTGTCTATTTTCAACAATGCAGATCCTAGATTAGACCAAGCATGAGCGTTAGAGTCGTCAAGAGAGACGCACCTAGTGAATGCTTCTGCTGCCAAATCATATTGGCCAGACTCCAAACCACAACATCCATAGAAGAACCAGTTGTCGTGATTCAATGGGTTCGAAGTAAGACACTCATGCATATGGCTAATTGCTAAGTCAATGTTCTTCTCTAAACCAGAATCCCTTGGTGGGGAGTAAAAGTAACGTGCCAACGACGCCTTAGCCTTTGCGTACCGACCGATCTCCCAAGACTTCTCCCATAAGGCTGGATCTTGTCTAATATCACCCAATATTGAAATGGCACGAGCATCTTCTGGATGTTCACTAATTCTGCGCTCTAAAATTTTAATAGACTCAGATTCTTCATTGACAGCAGCATAACATAATGCTGCCTCACAAGCCATTTCCAATCTCTCATAAATTGCAATGGCAGATCTTAAAACACCAAGAGACATGTACTTTTCAGCTAGTTTGGCGTCCATATTCCATTGTGACATAAGTGGTAACTGGTGAATGAACCTCAATCTGGTTGAAACTGGGGAGTAATCGTCTTGGTCAATTTCTGATTGCGGAATCATTCTTGTTTTGATTTTGATACCAACTTCTTCTACCAAAGATGTCATTTGCAATATACCTCTTTCAATAGTTCTGGACTTACTTGTTTCCAATATAGACCGTTCCCATAAGGCTCTACTAAATATAGTCCAGTTGATGATCGTTGCTTGTGGGTCGGTATACAAGACTCTACCCACTAATGCAAGCAATTCTTCTTCTACTAAAGTATCATTTGATGGAGAAGTTTGCTTCAACGTCGTCAATCTCAACAATAATTGTAGGTTATCTATGTTATTCAAAGCAGGTTGATCGTTTGGATCAAGTGTCTTGAGAACTTCAGGAATATTCTCCTGTCGAAAGGCAATTGGAAGTAACTTTTCCTCATCCTCATCTTCTTCTCCTCCAGTTCCTTCAATCGCAGATGAATCGAATTTAATTCTTTTGACGTTGCTTTGATTATCTTCAAACTCTAAGTCGTCCAACGATTCAAAGTGTGGTCTTTCCAACAACAAGTCAGAATTCAACTCAAAACTTTCTGGTCCGTCGCTGTCTGGTTTGCGTTCGCTATCCAAGATGGATAATCCGGCACTTTTTGCTAGCACAATCAAAGAAGATGTATGAAACTTTTGGAATTTAGTACGCTTGGCTTTGGCACCAGATAACACGAATTTCAAGTTAGAGAGCTTACGTGCCTTCCCTAATAAAGGTATGGAAAGATGCTCATTCTGACTATGAATGCCAAATCTAGCTGCCTCTAAATAATAGAGTAATTGGATATTCTTTTGGATTTCAGGATTATTATCCAGGGAAGGTGCCAATGTATTGGCAATTGCGGCATCAAAAAGGATTGAGGAAGCAGTTGACAAAACGCCAGGTGGGTCAGACAAGATTGATAGATGTACTTGTAACAGTCTTGCACGCCACCAAAAGAGCGAAGCAGTGACAGGATCTTCATTCAAACTTGCAACCACTTTGGTGTGTAAATCAGAGTATTCATTCACGGATACGTTCTTATCCTTATTAATGAAAGAGTGTTGAGTCTGGATGCCCATCAACTTTTCGAATATAATAGAAGCAAGAGATTCTAAGAATGGTTCTGACATCAAGTCATATGCCTGGTTACCATCAACATTCAATAACTTGACAGCTTCAAACTGTAAGATCTTTGCTTCAACGGAGGGAAAGAACAACTCTTTGGAGGTGTAAGGGACACCTGGTCCAGTGAAATTGACTTGGATGAATGTCTGTAAGATAGAAATGGCCAATAATTGTAGGTAGATTCTGCTAACTATCGGGTCTTCAAATTTGGCTGTGAAATTCGATATAATTTGGTCGACGAAGGAATTGGCAACTACGCTCAAGTCTTTCTGTGGGAACTCCTTCAAAATAGATCTTGTCTGTTCTGTGAACAATAGCAGCTGGAAGTCAGCATTCGTTAAGAACGTAGAAGCTTCACCTTGAAGAAGTTGTAGGATACATTTGGAGATGCCCCCGAAGTGTTCCGGAGCATTAGTTGGCTGTTCGTACTTTTCAGCTGGTATTGACAATATCAACTGACTCAAGTACTGTCTAATGACCTTGGTACCCTCAGACATCTTCTTGTTTCCAGGCAAGTCTACAGGAACTCACTTTTCAACTTGCACAAGCTAAAAATTTCAAGCGATGATGTCAATTTTTTGGCTTATGCACTCGATTTTAGTAAGCATATACAGATTCAGTAACAACCCATTAGGTTGCAAAATACCAACGAGAAGTACAATTGTATATGTTTTCTAGACAAAAGGGAACTAAATATGATATAGAAACTACCATCAACTGGTGACCCCACCAAAGAAAGAAAGTCTCTTCTTTCCTTCACTGATGGCACTATCACTTCTCTTGTGTTCAACAGGTTTCCTTGACTTTGGTTTCTTCAATGAGTTTCTAATTGATAACCTGTTCATCTTGGAGCTATTCTCGGGGTTTTCATCGTCTGAAGCGAAATCAATGACTTCTTCTTGGAAGCTGATGTTAGAAGGTATCTGTATGGATGCAATTCTCTTTTTCGGTGGGTTCGTGCTGAATTCGCCTGCACCAATATCAAAACTCTTGTCCTCTTCAATATTCAAGTCCAATAACGACGTCAGTGATCCGAGGTCATGTACCCTCTTGATATGGTGCGTCTTTGGCTTGAGAACAGGAGTCGCTGAAGAAGAGCTAGAAGATTCTAAACCAACCTCCAAATCTATTAAATTTGGTTCCTCTAAAACTTCCTCCCTCGATGGATTCCTTGACGTAGTCGCTGGCACCCCCAAATCATCGTTCAAAGTCAATGAAGCAATCTGTTCTTGGAGCTGCATTGCTACACCGTCTAATGATTTCTTGATATTAGAGCCGGACTTTGAAGTAGCTTTGGTAATTGGAGCTGAGGTACTACCCGAAGCACGATATTCTCCCCAAGGATTGGCACTCTTTCTTTCTTCGTTATTGCTCGTTGGCATAGGGTCAACCTTCAAATTTAGATTTTCTGGCATTTTGTTATTCAAAGGAAAAGGATTGTGGTTGTTCATAAGGTTACTAACAGGAACCGAAGGTATTATATGTGATTGCGAAAGTCCTTGTATAGGTGCTTGTGTATGGCCTTGGATTGGTGGCTGAACTAGAGCTTGTGCTAAATTAACTGCAGCTGGTGGTGCTGTATGTTCTTTGAAAGCTGACGGTGCCACCAAAGGTACTACAACAGTTCCCAATGGTTCAACATTTTGGTTCAATTTCAGATCCACATGTAGTGTCAGAGGCAAACTAGTAGCTATTGAGTTGGCAGCGAAATCTGTCTTCATGTCAGGAAAGGCGTCTTGGCTCGGTTCAATTTCCAGTGATGATTTAGATCTTGTGCTTCCAAAAAAATTGTCATTATTCTTTGTTAGGTTCAGATACATTTCATTGTCGGCAGGTATTTCGTGCCCAATGTTTTGGAAATCATCATTGAAACTTACGTTGGATTTTTGTAATGAAAGAGATAAGTCATCTCTGGATAGTTCAACTTTCAGACCAGACAAATCTGAGACAACACTTTGGTTTGTCTTGAAGGCAGGGATCGGGACAATTAGATTTACTGAAGGTGTTGTACCATCGATATTGGAAACAATATGAGATTTTTGAGACTCAGAAAAGATATCATCAGCCAATTTCTCGGCTTCTTTATCTATTTTCAAGTGCAGTCTTTCCCAAGTCTCTTTCTTCTCATATTCAGTACCTTCCTGAGGCACCTTTCGAGAATTTACTTTGTTCAAAGGATTTTGATGGAGAGCAAGTTGTCTTTGTTGTTCCTCAAAGTCCACTTGATAGGGTGCTGATTGAATTGGATGCTGTTCTTGAACTTTAGGAACAGAAGGATATGCAGTACTTGCATACGACGAAGTGATTGGCTCCACTTGGGCCTGAACTTCACTGCCAGTTGGCTCTGAATCCACGACAAGGTTGTCCAAGGATGGGAATCTTTGCTCGACATTATCTAATTGATCAAAATCACTAAAACTGTCTTCATCAGAGTTGGTGGAAACTTGTCCAATTCCCTGAATTTCATATGCTGGTCTCTCGACAGATTGATGCCTGGAAACGCCTTCTGACGATTTATGCAGCTTAATTGAACCATGCCTACCATACAAACTCAGTTGCTTTTGGGAATCGGTTGAATAAATAGAATTTCTATTGCTCCGACGATGTGTGTACTCTGAGTTCTGAGCTTGGTCTTGTATATTGTCAATCAAGCTCAGAGTCGAATCCAGAGCTGACAAGTGATTGTTGGAAGTCTTAATTGGAATGGCGTTTTGGTGTTGAGGCTTCTTGTGTGACGAAAGCAGTTGCTGTGATTGGTGTTGAGATTGTTGCTGTTGAAAGTAATATTGCTGCTGCTTGAGTAATTCGCTCTGTTTATGACGTTGGTATTCGTGTAATGCATGGAAATTATAAGGACCGGCACTATAAAAATCCTTAGTTCTGGAATCTTTAAAATCAATCTTTAACAACTTAGTGAGAAGCATGAGAACCTGAACAATATTAGGTCTAAACACGGGGCTCTCTTGTAACATAATGATCATCAAGTTTTTAAGATCGCCTGAAAATGCCGGTGCCTGTGGGAATTGAAAAGAAGCATGTAATATCGAAATATCACCATTCTTTTCAAAGGGAGTGGTATAATAACATAATTTGTATAAGAAACACCCCAATGCCCAGATGTCGGCCTTTTCGTCTATAGGGAACCCCCTATATAGATCGATCATCTCTGGAGCTCTATACTGCGGTGTTGTTTGGTACAAAATGTCATGACTTAACAATTGGAATTGCCTTTGGTCCTTTGGAGGGGAGATTGGTACAGATGTAGACCCAAAATCACATAATTTGAACACATGTTTAGCATCAATAAGCACGTTTTCAATCTTAATATCTCTGTGAATCAAGTTCAAGATGTGCATTTCGTAGATTCCAAGGGAAATGTCATACATTATCTTCAAGATTTCACCCTCTGTAAGCATTGTCTTGATCTTGGAATTCATGTAATCTAATAAGGAGTTGTTGGGACACAATTCCATCAACACCAACACTTGATATGTGCCGTTGTCCAATCTTTCAGCATGCGAATCGTAATACTTAACGATATGCTTACCCTTGCTTAAGGTTTTCATTACTTCAACTTCCTTTCTCAATTGAGTTAATCCATTCTTATCTTGGACAATCACTCTCTTCAAGCATGCGATATCGGAGTCATCCTCTTTGGGTTCTATCTTCACTTCGTAGATATGAGAAAATCCTCCTTCAGAAAGATACTTTACAACAGTTGCTGAATGGCTTCCTACAGCAAGGACGGTTCCTTCGTGTAACCTTTCCATCACCAACAACGAGTTATGCTTGATATGGTTCGCTTTTCGTGGGAAGAGGGTCCGCCTAAGGCTAGTAGTTTCTTCTTAATATCGTCGATCTTTGGTCAATTTAAGATCAATTGCTTCACAACACTATTTATCATCCGTGAAACTGTCCTGTTCACCAAGTTTTAGCTTCTGATGTTGGATGCCACCTCTTGAGTTCGAGAGCAGTATCGTATCGATTTCTATTTTTTTGTGTGTTTGAATTTTGCCTTCGCTTCCATGCTCGCTGTGCATATAGCGCAGATAATTGAGGCTATGGAAGACGTGGGAGTAGAGGGAGTAGAGGTGGGAGTAGAGGGAGTAGAGGTGGGAGTAGAGGGAGTAGAGGTGGGAGTAGAGGGAGTAGAGGTGGGAGTAGAGGGAGTAGAGGTGGGAGTAGAGGGAGTAGAGGTGGGAGTAGAGGGAGTAGAGGTGGGAGTAGAAGGTGGGAGTACATATGGGAGTAGAGTTGGAGTAGAGTGGGTGTAGAAGGTGAGGGTAACTGTTGATACCGTACAATTTTTAATGACGTAGTCGTTCGTTTATTTCATAAACATGTTCCACTCGCTGCTTGTCCTACTGGCTAAACTCATCGAGAAAAAGCTTCTCCATTTCATCATAGTTAAATGGAATATATGCCATTTCAACCCCAGTCTCGTCTTTTACTAGAATACACATCTTGTGCTCGACGAATTCGCTGAGGACGGTTCTGAAACTGATCTCGTTGGACGTGATAAACTCCTCGAGACATCTGTTGTAGAATTCCTTGAATTGCAACCCACACTTGATTGTTCCCTTTAATCCTACTCTGGAAGACTTGGATTGTGACGTTTCTTTCATTATCTCTAATTGCCTCTCTAATAAGATTCGGTATAGGTTTCTGGCATTTGACGTCAATGAACTAAGCACATACTTCGCTCCCTTATTACCAATGAACTTCTTGGATTTACCCATGTTTTGTACGTCCTTGAAAGACAATTCCACATTGTATGATTCGTACGTAGTTAAATCATGCCATAAGAAGTTGAAGTTCTTCAATTTAAACAGATCCCAAAGTAACGGGGCATTGATATTATCTGTAGATGACATGAGCCATAATTCAGGAAGTGAACTCAATTGAGAGAAAGAATTTTGTATCTTTTCATCTCTGAACGCTTCTCCGTCTATGTTGTGAAATAGTAGCACCAATTGTGGAACAACGAAATCATTTTTCTTACTGCTACGTTTGCCTTCGACATAATTCATAATAAATGGTACGGATTCAGACACATGTTTAGGGAAACGAATCTTGTCCTTATTCTTTCGAATTGAGGTAACTTTGACCTCGTCGTCTTCATCCGAATTCTCTTCATCGTATTCTTTCTCTTCCTCCGCATAATTCATAAACGATTTCATTATATCTTGAAGTACATTCTTGAATTTGATCGTGGGGTTAAACCCATTTACAACCATAATTGCTGGTACGCTATGCTGTGGGTATGTCTGTTCATACCAATCAACGAAATATTCCAGCACGAATTCGTTTAAGAATTCCAATTTGGATCCAATTCCATAGAAGTTCAAGTTAAATCCTTGAGACAACTCAAAACACCACTGGTGGTAAAGATATTTATGTAGCTCATATAACTTTTTCTTCTCTTTATGTGATATCAGATTTCCTATTTTAATGTATGGCAAGAATGCTTCTTGGTTAATTTGTGGAGCGAGCTGCGTTAATGAATTGCTGCTTGGTTTTGGCCTCGCGCTATGCTGTTCGAAGTAGCCTTCCGATCCTTCTAAGAAGAAAGCCTTTTCATCAAGAAATCTTCCCCTAAGGTTATTTTCTATATTCACACCATGAAAGTGCTTTTTTAAGAATTCTTGGTCTATGATCTTGCCGTCTTGATCAAGCTTCGGAATTGGAAGAGGAACGAACTCTCTCGGGGTTTGCTCTTTTTCAATAGTCGGCATACTTTCTGATATCCCTGTTATGGTGGGATAGTTTGTTAGCTCAGACAAATCTTCATCAAGCAATCTGTTAATCTTTGCAGTAGCATCATCTGCAAGAGGGAACTTGGATTTCTTGGTAGGCAGTAAACTCTTATTCTCTTGAAAAAACATCTCATCATCTTCATGGAATATACTCTTTACCTTTCCAATAACAATTTCCGATTTACTTGGTCTACCAACCCTTCTCTTTTCCGGGGACTCTGACTTTGTCTTCGTGGCCATCTTTGCTTTCTTATGAGGCGTATTCTTTACCTTGGTTCTGACAGACCTCGTACTTCGTTTTCTTGGAGAACCACTAAAGGTCACGTCTTCATCTTCATCCGTTAGCTTTTCAAGTTCAATGTCTGAGACCATCATTTCATCGTCTTCAAAATCATCATGACCTTCGTCCTCTTCTCCATCACCGTATTCTTCTTCTATTTCATCATCGTCATCATCATCACCCGCATCTTCTTCAGAACTATTTACGGTAACCTTTGTTACCACCTTTCTAGCTTTAACTGTTCTCTTGTGTTTAGTCTTTATAATCTCGGACAAATCTTCTTCCATCTCAATATCGAAGTCATCAACCAATTCTCCTCTCGATTGTTTCAAAATAGATTCAGCCAAGTAAATATCTTGCTTCCTTAGATATCCATTCTCTTCATCATCTTGAACCTCGTTCATTAGCCTTGAGTAAACAGTTGTGCCAATCGCCCTTTTTCTAGCAGAATGATTCATTTCCACAGCGGATCTCTTCTGCGGTGAAAGACGGCCAGCTCTTCCATTTGGAGTCTTCACAGGAGAGAAAACGGCCCTTTTTACATCATCCAGTCTCCCAAAATCAATAATGCCTCGTTTCTCCGGAGATTTCAACTCAGGATTAATAGTTCCATTTGTATTGAATGGGGAAGATACTTTAGTGGGAGAAGAGAACAATGCAATTCTTTTTCTTGGAGTTGATATCATTGACAATTTAACAGCCTCACCATCACTCTCATGCCCTTCTGTAGCATTGAGGACCTGGGAGCCACTATCTGAAGTCATATATTATACTTTAACAATGCCCATACACTGTTTGGATGGAAGTCGTGAGTTTTTTGATGTTATTGAAATTTCGAAATGCGACATTGATCTTAAAAAAAATTAGCCATAAAGTCATCTCCTCTGCAAGTATCAAGGGTAGTGAATATCTTAGCTCCAAAGAAGTAAACTCCTGATAACATATACTCTTCATGCTCTCATTTTGCCCAACTTGCTCAAATATGTTGTTGATCAGCTCGGGGGACGATGGTTGTAACAGGTTCTACTGTCCAACATGCCCCTACGAATTTAAGATCAATGGATTTCAAATGTTTGATAGAAAGAGGTTGGCACGTAAAGAAGTTGATGATGTGTTAGGTGGTGAGGGATTCTGGGATAATGTTGATCAAACGCCAGCTCAGTGCCCTGTCGATACGTGTGGTGCGACTAAAGCATACTTTTACCAATTGCAAATTAGATCTGCTGATGAACCTATGACTACCTTCTATAAGTGTGTCAAATGTGGTGAAAAATGGAGGGAAAACTAGACTATCTTAGTTTCTATCCCCGTATTAGCGTGAAATTATCCGCTATTGTCATTCAAATACTTGCATGGGACGGGGGATCCCCATTGTATATCATTCAAAACTGCATCTCCTCTGTACAATATCAATAATACAAAAGTAACAGAATGACCCTAGATTACCGATCCTAATTTGAAAGAGAACCATAAAAATGGGTCGTTGTCTAATGCAGATGAAATCTGGTTTATCTGATTTATCTGATTGAGATTAGCAAAATCAAGTGGTTTGAGCAGATTGGAGGAATTCTGAGAATCTCGAAAGGATACATTTTGTGAATGCAAACTTGAAAGTGCTTTAAGCTCTTCAAGGTGACTATGCGAGCGCTTCAACCCCTGTCTAAATATTAATGAAGGTGTTGATGAACTGGGTTTTACTGAAATCAGTTTCCCCGTGTTTGAACTTATTAAATCTAAATCACCTCTTGTGATTACTTCATTTATAATGGTTATCTTTTTGGATTGGGAGTCTTCATTTCCATTCAGTACAACTTCCTCACAGCTTTGGTTACTTGAACCTCCTTCAAAATCACTTTCGTCGTTATAACCCACTAAGGCCTTCTTTGGACGTTCAAACTCAAAGTTAGCTACTATGGAAGTTTGAATGTCGGAGTATGCTCTCTGATACTCTGAAATTCGTCGCTTATAGCCTTCCTCTTTTCGGCCCGCTATTATGTCTTGCAATTTCATGTCCTGGCATTGGTTGATTCGATCGGTGTATGTCCTTCCATACTTTGAAATACCCTTGAACTCAAAGTCCTCTATAGAGGGGAAAGGTCCTTCATTCTTGGTGTACTGGATATTTTCAATTTTCTTGATGAAATGTAACTCATTTTCACAATCCAGGAACTCCCATCTATTAATTTTCAAGGTAGGCCTGTCTATTACCAAAGGTTCGCCATGTAATTTAAGCATTTCTTCATCATACGTTGAAACACCAGTACAAATGTCTCCAAATATACGCTTCATTGTGAATCCGTTCTTCCAAGTGGTCCTGGAAACCCCGCTACACGGATAAACTTGCTTTGGGTTGAATAAAGAGACTAGCTTTCGTGCTTCTGTGTACGAAGAGTGTCTTGAAAATAAAAGCTTAATAGTTGTTGGTAGTAAGTCATTACCATGCAAAGGAAGCAACCATAAGCGATTTCGAAACTCATATAACTTATGTCCTTTCGAAGTTTTCAATACCAATACGAGAGAGTTGATCTCCGATTCTGAAAGCGTTTTTAAATGAACAGGAAAGAGTGCTCCAACCCAATCAAGTATGTTGAAATCGATGCATTGGTTTACCCTTATAGGTAGGCTGCAATGAGAAAGGGTGTTTGATACATGAAACTTTGGCAATTTGTCGAATTCTTGGAAGTTCAATAAAACTTTACTATTCAAATCAATATTCTTCAACTGTAGTGCTCTCTTTCGTATATTATCTTGTAGTAGTATTGAACCATTGAAAGCACTCACTATATTAGCCCAACATTCCTCAAACCCTGCAGTATGATCTACGAAGTAGAACTGTATATCTTCATCGTCCTTGGGATACTCTTTAAGTAGTTGAGTTAACAAAGCTATCCCAAGAGTATTACTTGGAATTTCTATGAATGGTTCACCTCTATATGCAAAGGTAGAGTCCAAGTAAATGTTATCCAATTTTTTGATACCAGACGTGTATGGCAGTAGTACCGGATTCCTAACTAGCGATTCTTGGACCCACCAATCTTCAGCTCTCAAGTCGCCGGTTATTAGCACAGATTTGTCTTCGCTCTCTAACAAGAAGAGGGTTGAGCCTGGACAATGATAACTACCAATTAGAGTTATTTTGAGGTAGTCGTCACCATAGGGAATTCTGTGAGTCTCAAAGTCAAGGGCGACACAGTAAGGTATAATATTCTTATAACTGGTGTCTAAGCTCAACAACAGTATGGTAGCTTCGGTACTATAGATAGTGGTCAGAAACGATTGATTCTTCAATCCTATCAAATGATCCGAGTGATAATGGGTCAATAAGTAGAACTTGATATCGGGTAAGTTGAATTTATCCACTCCAATACCCGGGAACTCATATATCTGCCCGTGGAAAGTATTGCCTGACATGGAATCTATGAACCTGGGGTAATGATCTCTTTCAGTATTGTCTAGAACTATTTGAAGCTTACGCGTACGCGAACAGCCAAATAATTTTGAGCACTCGCGAGCAGAGGGAAGAGTTAAGAGATGATATTAGTTATGAAGGAGAGCGTGTTTGGGGGTGGCAGAAGAGTGAGTTGTTTGGGCTGACTATTTTGACGTCTATCCACCTAATTTGAGCTTATTTGAAGGCTTTAGAAGCACCATTTGGTGGATATTAGTGGCCATTTTGGTAAATAGAAGATCGAAAATGGTGATACCATGCTATGATGTACTTAGCTGAAAGACCTTCAACGACAATGCTGTTGAATTCAGAGAAGGGCAAAGGTTTCAGGGTTCTGTTTGGGTTGTACGCGTTGAGGAATAGGTTTATTTCAATAGGTTGTGGGTATGTGAACTTTGTCTAAGTGGTAATTTTGCAGCCATTGCATGTTGTCCCTGAACCATTACACCAGATGTCGAATTCTGAGGGCCATTCAACATCTAGGTGAGAAACAAGCGTTTCAGAGTTCTTAGGTGAGGATTAGGTTGACTGAACGAAGTTTCGCCTATGTGCTGACAATAAACAGACTATAGTTCACTTAGTCCCTGGTTGTAATGCTTCGAAGTACCAAAAACTGAAGAAGAGGCTTGCCAAGAGGTAGCTATAACTAAGAGCGTTAAGTTATTTCTTCTATTAACTCAAGATATATGATTTGCTGGTTGGTACTAATTCTAGCTAGTATTCTAGAACCACAGTAGTTTCAGTACCAAGAAATTGGACTTAGCGAGATCACTGCAAGCAAGTCAACCCAAATACACATAGGTATATTGACATTTTAACAATTAGGCTAAAAACTCCTAGATAGGCAGGACTAGATGCTTGATAATGAGAAGCCTATCTTTACTTCCACCCATATCGTTCGCCTAAGTGTCTGCAACAGCAGCATCCAAAGATCGACAACAAAATGTTCCCCAACTTCATACCAAGATCCCGTAATATTCTGCTCTCTTGTACTTTATAAAGAGCTGTTCCCATTGAACAATGAATCTATTTGTTATTGGTAAAACCAATTTCCCACTAAGACTAAGCAGATTGACTCTGGCGAGAGACTCAATGTAAACGATTCGAGTATTGCAAAGTCCAAAATACTTCATAGCGAATATCATATATGCTAATGGAACACTGGTTCCTGGACCATTCAATAATAAAATTGATGGCAATTGAGGCAAGTTGTATAAGGATCTCCAAGTCGAAACAATGGATTTTACTGTGTTTTGAATAGACATGAATAAAGAATCGCCAACATCTCTTGCTCTATGCAACATGACATATTCACAATCAAACCTACTGTCTTTCAAATGGGACGATTGCTCGTACTCTTTAGCCTTATTCAATGAAGAAGTATCATTTGACGAAACGACCCATGACCTCGTGAAATTAGCTAGGTCAACGTTCTTCAAGATTCTCATCATTTCTCCCGTATGGCCGCCGGAACCGAGCAAGATCATTACATTTGATCCCTGCAATTCTGCCAATAATCCATCGTTGATTGACTTGATATTGCTTCTTGGTTGTGTTGATGCCAGGACACTTGGTAATACCTGCAACAACCGTGCAATACCCACGAAGAATGGAAATAGAACGACGGCTACTTTAATGCATAACCTGGTTTCGAAGTTCATGGCAATTCCTCTTCTTACAACGAATACAATCAAGTGTTGAAAGAATGGTGAAGTAGAATAAGTGATAGTTGTTTACACGTTCTTAAATTTCAACTTTTGAACACTTTTAAAATAAAATTTACGAGAGATTTTACGACATCCTTTTCAGTCCGATTCCATGCGTTATAACTCGAAGTCTATACCAGAAGATTTATACTTTGGGGTGTGCTTTGAAGCTATTACTTCGTGATTTGAAGGCTTACTACTTTTCTTGTTGATTTTGGTAACAGTGCTTCTATTGTTGACTTTGGATGGCCCCTGTGCTTGTAAGTCTTTTTCAGCTAGTTGTTGCATTACCTTGTTCACGATCAAGCTTAACTTATGGTGCTCTTCATTCCTTGTACCTAATGTTCTTGCTTTGCTTCGCACAACTCTGATCGGGAACTTGTTATCTAGCAATACCAAACCAGCTGTCTTTTTGTTTGTATTTAGCCCATTATTCTCGATGGACTGGATGAGTTCATTGCCTGAATCGCTATTGACAAAAGTAATAAAACCACATTTTGCTTTATGAAGGACACTGATGGATTTCAACTTACCATACTGCTCAAACCAAGTGGATATGGAGTACTGTGGAACATTATCACTAAATCCAAATATGAAGAAGGTTGAACCTTTGTCTGTTCCTTCAAGGGTCCCTCCAAACGGCAACTTGGCTAGTATTTTGGAAATATCGATACCTGACTTTTCATCAGGTTTCATTGATTTGATATCTGCCTTCTTGCTGGAGTCGGCTTCATTTGATTGCATTTCATTCAATTTATCGGATAGTTTCAGTAGTAAATCGATTGCCTTTTCTCTTTGATTCTTCACTGTTTGGTCCTCTTCTTCATCACCTTGACCAATTTTCTTGAATTCTTCTTCTTGCCTCTCTGCTATTAGTGCCCTCAATTCTCTGTTCTTCGTGTTACCCAATTTCATCAAAGGGTCTAATCCAGCCATCTTCAAGGCCGCATCCCGTATGTCCAATGGAATATGGAAGTTGATATCCAACATGCAAGATTGACAGCAATTCTTTATCCTAGCACAAGTCAAACATATGACTGTCTTCTTCGACTTGTTCAAGTTGCTAGCGTTGGAATGCCACCTATAAACAGTGAAAGGTCTGGTGCACGTCTTGCATTCCAGTCCGTCAGGATGTTTGAGCATTTTGAGATATTTGTCAGTTCCTAAGCATTGATCACATATAGCAAACTCGTCCAATTTACTAGAATTGTTAGTATTCTTCTTGATTAGCATAGTTGGCAGATTATATTCACTATGTACATACTCTTCTGACATCTTGCGGTTTCTAATTGTCTAATGATCCGGTAGTTGTAATGGATTGTTGGGGATCTAGCACTTGTAAATATTTGGCCGCTATGATAACTCAAGTTTCTGGTGCTATCGAGTGTCTGGAATATTATCTTAACTGCTGTCCTCCAATCTTGTTATCAAGTAAGAGTTGATTATTGTGTGAAGATCATCGCTTCTTGACATTTGATTTTGGTACGGAGGTCACGTGGAGGTGAAAAATCAACGGAGGTAGAAGTCTTCTGTGTAAGTGACGAGGCTCCTTCCTCCCCATATCACATAGTTGCTTTCTAACTTCGGAAAGAGTTGATTGAAAATGCATTCATAGTACTTGGTGGGTTAGAAGTAGAATAATGTGTGACTGGAGGAGATTGGAGAACTTAACGTAGTCCTACTGGATATAGAGGCATCAGTGAACAACCAAGAAACCTCAAGAAGTTACGGTCACGTAAAGAGGTGATACAGTCTACTCTAAATATGTACGAAATACCACGCATGGGTATGCTTCGACAACGGATGGATGCCAGAGCCTCAACTGAAACTCAAACAAGAATGAATAGTCAATTTTGTAATCAAATTCAAACGAGAATTGACACTTAAATGAAGTCATCGCAAATCATGTACATGTTTTGTTAAGTCACATCGCCCAAAATCAAACCCACTTGAAAAGGCTTACAAACATCCAATCAAAATATTAAACAGGTTACAGACTTAGGTTGTTAGTAATTATTCTTTATGAAAGATAAATTATCAAGTTTAATATATCAGGGTTAAAAAGCTCTGAAATTGTTTTTATCAACACGGTTTTGTTCAGGTGAAGAAATTCGTTGTGTTTGTAATTATTCATCAGAATATTAAACTTGGAAAGATGCGTTTGTTAAAACATACCATTAAGTTAATTTAATGTACCGGTCTTCTTGCTATATAAAATAAGTGCTCTAAAACTGGCGGATTCGCTCCTATTTATACTCTCAAATATTTCACTGCAAGAAAATTTCCACCTCATCATCTAATGTATTGAAGCAAGGGTTTTGCGCAGCAAATGAACATTACCCGGATCTTAGATTTTTATGCGCAGTTGCTAAGCGAGCTCTGATGGCTGCAAATATTGAGGGCTCTACGAGGGTTCACTGAAGGTTGATGCTAACAGCTACCCCAGCTATCACTATTATTCAGGTACGAAGGAGAGAAAGTACGTCCTTTCTCAACTGGTCCAAGTCAGGCCACAACATAAGTGCCTTCGTCGTTTCTGATAAACGACTAATGGTTATGAATTCATGACAGTATTTGGCATTATAGGGCTATAGTATAAAATCTAATTAAGGTATTGCAAAATTGAGGTATCAACTTGAAACTTTATAAGTTCTTTCTCAAATTCCGTGTCATGGATGTTGTTGAATAAACACCTGTAGTTTAGGATTGCCTTCACAAACAGATTGAACAATGTAGCATCTCTTGACCAACCAATTTGAGTGTCTTGACCTAAGTTGTTTAATAATAGGATCAAGAAGTTTAAATCCAGTTCAACACGAATTTTCAATTCTTGCGTGTATTCTTTAGCAGAGAGACGTTCCACTAACTTGTTCAATTCTTGAGTGTAAAGAACCTCATTCTTATACAAATTAATCGCTTCAACATCAAAAAGTGGATTCTGATTAGCAGCTTGTAGTTGTGGTAGTTTATTCAAACTTTCTTGATCTAACAAATTCTGTTTGAACAAATCCAAGACATCTTTCTTTGAAGATGCAGCCATTAAGCTGGAAACCTTCGTTATCATAGAATATGAGTTTAATCTGGGTATCTTGTAGTAGTAATGAGACATGAACTCGGCACCAAGGTTTCGGATATCCTTGTCATCGTCATGCAATACTTTACTAAACATAAGGAGCTCAAACTTTTCCTTGTTCAAGTTCAAGTTGCTTAATGCCAATATTAATGCTCTGGTACCTGAATATCGGTGATTTAATGCGCTATCTTCCTGAAGTAGCAGTTCAAGCAGCCTATGGTAAGTCACTATATGGTTGTCATCAACGAAAGCACCTAAGCACTCCAAAGCAGAAACTCTCACATCCTCACTACCATGAGTGCTTAGATCTTGTAAGATCTTTAATTGGTTAGTAGGTTGAACAGAAAACTGATATTTCTCCAATCCCATCGAATACAAGCGTAATAACTTGACTTTCATATAGTCAAAGCATTGCTCGTTGCAAATTGACTCCCACAATATTATCTTCAATTCTTCAACGAGGACGATTAAAATGCCAAAATTTTCCTGAATAAAATCTATAGCAGCTGATTGAACTTCAAGGTATACTGATGTGTTTAATCCGAGTTCAAGAAACGATGTTAAACCACTATTCTCTCCGCGTAAATATTCTTTCAGCACGAATTTGAAAATCTCTGAGTACATGTATTGATTTTCATTTCTAAATTCCCTCGCAAGGTGTTCAACAAGGTATGCCTCTAGATCAATTGCAAACTCCTTTGTTTCAGAGTCAGTTCCAAGACGCAGAGAAAACTTGGTTATTACTATCATGTAAACTTTGATCAAATGAACAGACGGGAATTTATTAAATGACTGTAACAAGGTGTGAAACACAACTGAAAATTCGTCAATAACATCAATCTTGTCAATACTTCCTGAAATCACAAGTAATGAACCGTGGATTTTGTTTAAATCTGAGCATGTATCCAATTCAGAGTCAACAAACCTTGATGCAAATGAAAGTAACTCCTCTGAAGAATACAAGGATACGATGCATCTTGCGATCATCTCTCTTATCTTCCAATTCTTGTGACTTAAAAATGATACCAAACTTGACTTGAACTTGTGTAAAGTTTGTATATTTTGGGCATTCGAAGTGTCCAACTTTAGCAAAATAATCAAGATGGGAAACAATATTTGGTTTTGGTTATTCTGCTTCTCACCATTGATTTCAGTAAGGTATTTTAATAAAAGCCCTTCAATCTTAGGAAACTTGCTAAAGAATAAATCGAACGGGTACAAGTTTATCTTTTTCTGGTTTCCAAACACACGTTGTTGAATAGCATTGAACAACATTACGGAACAGTTGCGAATAGACCAATTTTTTGATTGGAAATTACTTAGGGATAACTCAAGTGACACCTCAACATAATTCAAACTGAGATTGTTTAGCAAGCTTTCTGAAAAAATCTGCTTGATACAGTTGAAGGCATGTACTTGTGGGATATCATTCTTCTCATCCATCTTGTGGGTATACGGTAAGCTAGCAATTTCCAATAATTGTGCAAATGTTTGCGAGGTAATCTCCATTTGGGCATTACCTTTATTCTTCGCAAGCGAGGCAATCAAGACACCGGAAATCATATAGGGCAACCCACCCGATCTTCTGGAAAGATATTGAGTCTTGCGTCCTATCAATTTGATGTTATTAGATAACCATAGGTTTGGATAGTGTCGCAAGTCGGTTCTGAAGTAGCATGTTTTGCACAAATCTATGAAGGAAGGATAGATAGCTGAAAATGCACCGCGATGTTTAACTGAGGATAACTGCTCAATAACCAACTCACAGCATTCTAAGAATTGTTCAGTAGTTACTAACTCAAAAGTGTTTGCGCTAGTCAATATAGATTTGAGTAGTTGGTTGGAATCCTTGATAACTCTCCATGCATAGTTTGAGTACAAACTTTCTGAATCATCCTTGTCCATTTCATCTGAATCTTCAAAAGTATCGTTTGCTAGGTAATTCCCCACCAACTTCCAAATGGAGAATACTTTCTCAATTATCATTGAGTATGAGGAACGAAACTCCTCCTTATGTGCCGTGATATAACTGACTTCAAAACTGTCAATGATTAAGCTTGCAGATTTAAAACACCCATGAGCAAACACATTAATGTCAATCTCGATGCTATTCACCATAATATCTAAGAGTTCTATCGCCTTAACAGGTTCATTAAGAATCTTTATGTAGTAGTGGGCAATGAATTCAATGAATTTACAACCACCTTCACTTTTTCTTCCAGTTAAAGACTGCATTATGTTGGTGGAAGAAGATAAGAGACTATCAACTTTTTCCTTTGACAAGTATGTTATTAAGAGAGAAGGGGGTGAGCAATTTAGCAACAACTTAAAGCTCAATTCCCTCGCGTTCTCGTAATTGTTAAATAAACATTGAATCAAGAACTGGAACGCATTTTCTTCTTTGAAAATGTTCAACTCCGGTTCAATACTTGCGTCCGCTAACATTTCTACCAATTGCAAAGATGTTATGAGTTGGGAATAGCTTGAAGATGGAACTATATAGGAGATCAACAAAACATTTAACCAGGACAAGAAGCTTGAATAATCGGCTAATGTTGCCAACAATGAAGCGGGGTTCTTCTTCTTCGATTCTTTTAACAAAGAATATCTTGACTCTTTGAACCTAGAGCTCATAAACTGATTGAATAACGAAATGAACAGGTTTCTCGTTTCTGTATCATCAAAATCGTTCATGCAAACTTGTATTAAATTACTCTCAACGATAGTTGTGAATGTTTCTGAGTCAATTGGTAAAGACTTAGCCTTTTTAGGACTTGATCCACCAAACAAGATTGACAAGGCTTTCAATCTTAGCTTTGGATTTGAATGTACTAAAAAAGATTTGTTTAGTTGAAAGTTCGAATCTAATGGCAATGCAAGATCTTTCGCCATTAAGATAATGCTTAGGTTTATGTCATCTCTTGTTTCAGAAGAATTGATTCGGATTGTTGCAATGTGATTGTGGACTAAGGGTACAAGTTTAGGATCCAATTTCAACAATTTTGGTAATAAATGAAGTAGCAAATTTTGACGAATCGAATCATTGACCATCAAATCAATTCTTAGAGCGAGATCCTTCCAAAGATTGAACCATTCTTTTGTATCCTGGTAATCAAGCATAGATAAAATTGCAAAGATGGTCTTCGAAATAGAATTTGCTAAGGAATCAGATCCCATTTGATCCATCCATTCGTTCATATTTGAAGAGTACCTTTCTAAAAGGAAATTAGTACTGAAGCGATATGATTTTATCAATTGATCCAAAACATTAAAGTAGTTCTTCGAAACAGTCATTTCGATCTGTTTCTCTATCCATTTCTTTAGAAGTTTCGAGTTGTCGTCTCTCAAATTTGACACCAAATTAAGTAGTTTTGACAACAATGTATTGGTGGAAGATACAACAGTGTGGTAGGGATGGTTTTGGTAAATTCGTATGAAATCAAAGATTGATTCTATTGGCAAGTCTTCAAAGCCTTCCTTTCCCTTCAACTTGATGACTTGGGATATTCTAAGCATACAAATTGAAAAGGTATCATTGTTCAAAGTGATAAAGGCATCATCGGAATTTCCATGTTCGATTATTTGCTTTAAAATCTCAAATAACGTGATGAAATCTCGAATTAAAACTTGCTTGTCTAAATTCTGGATATTCTTGGACCTAATTAGCCTCTGGTTTATCGCATTAACTTCATCGGCCATCATGTTCCAATGGTATGGACTCTAGGCTACTTTCAGTGGAGTCTGGAATTTTTCATGTTGTGCTCCACTAAAAAGGGCATCGGAAAGCTGCTTAGTCATAGAAGGTAAACAGGTGCCTTCAGTACGTGGTGCTAGCGGAGTGATAGGAGGCCAATGATAACTATGCTTGTAGTTAGTTACATTGATCTTGAAGCAATGTGATGTATTTTGTAGTGTTCAGTATTGTTTATCTCAATCCAAGGCACCTAGAAGGGCTCTCGGGGTATTTTGCATGGGTTACATGCTTCAGTCTGGAGCAGTGTTAACGTATACAACCGATACCTACCATGTAATATCGTGAATGAACTAGTCAAACTCTAAAGAGGCATTCAATCTTCTTGGATGAGTTGCAGTAGTTTTAATTGCTTGAACCTGCAGTGTTATCACAGCCACAGCCGTTTCAACCGGTACGTTGTGTTCCCCTATCTTTCATTGAATCATTCGAATATCAAAAAAACTAAAGTTCAAAAGTGTTTTTACACATTCGTATCACTTTCTTTCGTTTTTAGAACACCATATTTAAGGATCAAGCATCAGACTTGTGCAACCTCCACAACTCACTTCATCCTTCATTTCACCGCATCATTGAATCATGACTTCTCCTCGAAAAGTGTACAACATGTACTACCACCACTTCCCCCATTATATGTTGACAACTTCTGAGAGTATGACTTTACATGTCTTGTTGCTTTCATTCACTTTCTTTGTTGGATACGGTATTTATTCATACTTGCCAGCCACCATTATGTTCTCTTCATCCAGGGGGTATTATTACTTATTTGGAAGTGATAGCACCGCGACGGCATAGTTTCGTTGGCTGGGTAGTACTGCAAGTTCATTGTATTTGTCTGTACTTGCTTAGTTTGTTGTCTTGGTGTTTATTCAACTCTGTTTGAGTTTCACAGTAGTTGGGTTATATTGTTCTATGTATGGGGTTAGTATTTGCTATTCATTTGGCCCATTATGTCGGACTCTGACTGCTTTCAGATGAAATATAAGCTCTTCAGTCCTCGGATAGATGCCGATTCTATACATCAAACTAATTGATGTAGTGAACCAACTCACGATACACTACAAAGCACACTTCAAGCTCAGAAACCACCTTACTACCAACCACCTCAACCTCGCTTATAGGCCGCAAGTAATAGTCTCTTCATACTATTCGTCAATGACTCTTACGGAGTCGTCTCCTTTCTTCACCACTTAATACTTAATTCAATGTCAATCTTAATACTTTCTCCAGATCAATGTCTATATATATGCAATACTTAATAATCAATACATGTTTCGCCAAGTTGACGTGATACTACTATCAGAGTAGAAGGGAGACGATATATTGAAAAGACCTATTAACGATTCCATCGAAAGCCAACGAATACTCTTCGTCTTAAAAGGCACATATTGATAGCCATCGATAAACTTCGGCAACCATTAAGAACCATTACCACACCTCCAACAGTCCAACGAAGTGAAGTCTGAAAATTAATTGGACCCAAAATATACGCGTCTTCAAAACCTGTTTTCACAAGAAAGCGTTTGTTTCTAGCCAACAGGAGGGCATTCACGTCAAAAGGGGATTATCCAAATCATTAGGAGGTTATCCAATGTACAAGTCTCGGTCTGGATCTGCATTCAAACCCCCTAGGTTCGTTAACAAAGAACTAAATGAAGCTAAAAGTACACCTAGTCAAACCATACTTCATGAAATACAAGATGCAACAGCCCCAATGCAATCCCTAGGCGATAATGATCTCATTTATAAGCGAAGGAAATTATTAGCTGCCAGATCAAGGAAACCTGCTGTTTCTCTACATAACCCTCCAGCCACCGTTTCACAAATTTCGTCAATTTCAAGCTCTACCACAGCTACAGATAGATATTTAGTTCAATGGAGGAAGAAATCAACCAAAAAGAATAAAACATGGGAAGGTGACGGTAAACTTGTGGTGATAACTCAACCTGATGGGTCCTTGTCACTTGACTTTAAAGATGTGGACGGTAAACTACAATCTAAGAAGTCAATTGCACACTCAAGTCTGAAGACCTTATTGGATAACATTATCGATATTGGTCAGTATGAATTAGAGATAGATTGCAAGGTAAGCTGCTCGTCTTCCTCTAACGATGGAGTCATACATTTGAGCAGTGCTACTAGTAATATTGAACCAGAATCCCAATTTAAGAAAGTGATACCCTTGAATAGTACCATAATTCAACCAGCCGTAATCGAGCGAGAACCATTGTTTGACGATTCAACTACATTCAAACTTCTCAGACCAGACTTGCCAGCTTCTGAAACGGTTGAAGTCACAATTGACCCTGTATTATCTTCAAAATTACGTCCGCATCAATTTGAAGGTGTTTCTTTCATCTATCAATGCCTTTTAGGGTTGAGAAACTACAATGGAAGAGGATGTCTCTTGGCAGATGAAATGGGATTAGGGAAAACCTTGATGGCAATTACAGTCATATGGACATTGCTAAAGCAAAACCCATTCAAAGCTCAACCTAAACCAATATTGAGTAAAGTCTTGATCGTATGCCCAGTAACTCTAATAAACAACTGGAAGAGTGAATTCAAAAAGTGGTTAGGTACCAACAAAATCAATGTGCTTACTTTAAATGGGAGTGCTACCGGCACGTCCAACATATCTGATCAACGTAATATAATAAATTTTGGAAAATTACATGTTTATAATGTGTTGGTACTTAATTACGAAAAGGTATCCACGTACCATAAAGAATTGGCAACAGTTAAGTTCGACTTACTAGTTTGTGACGAGGGACACAGGTTGAAAAGTAGATCCAATAAGGTTCTATATCATTTGAGTACTTTCAATATTACCAAGAAGATCCTTTTAACAGGAACACCGATCCAAAATGATTTGGTAGAATTCTTTACGATCTGCAACTTTTTGAACCCTGGCATCTTAGGCGACTTCAAAAGTTTTCAAAAGAAGTACGTAAATCCAATTATGAAATCAAGGGATGTCAACTGCTTTGACCCAAGCGTAAAGAAAACAGGTGAAACAGTATCGAACGATTTAATAAACATTACTAAAAAGTTCATCTTAAGAAGAACTCAATCAATTTTGCTCAAATACTTGACCTCGAAGACAGATATCATTATATTTGCTCCTCCCACAGTACTTCAATGCAAGCTATTCCGTCAAATAATGAATTTAAAGGCAGTCAGTGAGGTTATGTCCGTCTTGTCTTCATCTCACCATGCTTTTGCATTAATAAATTTGTTTAAGAAGCTCTGCAATTCACCTTCGTTGTTGCAAACAGATGAATACTATCAAAGACTCGTGAAAGACAGTAAAGAATTAAACCAAGTACCATTATCCACGTCATCTGGAAAGATCAATGTGTTAATACCTTTGTTGCTAGAAATTGTATCTCTTAATGAGAAAGTTGTTTTGGTATCCAACTATACCAAGACACTTGACTTGTTAGAAACCATATTACAGAAATTAAACCTCTCGTTTTTGAGATTGGATGGAAGTACTCCCAAAAATCTTAGAAATAAGTTGGTGGATGATTTTAACAAGGCTAATTGTAAGAGATTTCAAGTTTTCTTATTGTCTTCTAAGTCTGGTGGTATGGGAATCAATCTAATCGGGGCCTCCAGACTTGTATTATTTGATAATGATTGGAACCCTGCTGCGGATTTACAATCGATGTCTAGAATTCACCGGGATGGTCAACAGAAGGATTGCTACATCTATAGAATATTCACCACAGGTTGCATAGATGAGAAGATATTTCAACGGCAGTTATTGAAGAATAATTTAAGTATGAAATTTCTTGACAACAATTCTAAGTCCAAAACAGATGAATTTGATTATAATGACTTAAAGAACTTGTTTGAGGTAAACTTGGAAACTAACTCTAACACTCATGACTTGTTAGGATGTGATTGTGAAGGAAATGGGTCAAATATTCAAGACAGAGAAGGAGTTTCTGAGAGCCAGGATGATACCGATACTGATGAAGATGATAACGCTATTGGAACACTTAAACAAGACTCATGGATGTCAGCATCTGACTTCAAACAGAAATTGGAGAGCAACGAAATAAAGCATTCCAATGGTGCCATGAAGTTAGCTTTAAATGACTATAAACATATCCTACCCAAGAAAGATTCAGTTTATATTCATAAACACCTAAACGACAAAGTGCTATTGAACATGATTAATAGCATAAGCTTCACTGATAAGAATAAACTGCCAATTGGTTATATCATGACAAAAGTATCCAGAAATGATATAGTTACACCAAAATTAGAGGAGTTTGCTGATGATTTGGAATAAATAGAGTTGCATGCATTAATAAATAAAAAAGTTTATAAAGTGTATAAAGTTTCTATGTCTACTAAGATTTCTTAAATCTTGCCTCTGCGGCTCTTGCCCTTTGTTCTCTTAACAACTTCATTTTCTGTTGGTCAGACAATCCTGTTAAATCATACGGGATAGCACCTACCGGAGCTCCTCCTACAGTACCATGAGAGGATACCCTAGGTTTCCTAAGCTCCATCTCAGTCTTCTTGCTCAACTCTTCTTGTATCAAGTTTTGTTTCTCGAGCTTCAATTTCTCCCTAATCTCATCCTCTTCACGATCAATTTCCTCTTTAGACCTGGGAGGACCTACCTTACTAGCTTTCCAATCACAAAAATCTTCACCAAGTTTGAATCGTGATATCTGAAATGCCTTACGCATCTTATGATCAGTAGTCACTTCAACTGGAGTCCTATCAAATATATTCAAGCTAGTAGGATCAGCTTTGAGGTTATTCATTAGAGTGTGGATCATGTGGGTCAAATCATTAGCAGACGCAAAATGCAAAAGGGTAGGTGTGTTGGCATACTTCACTTCAGGAGACAACTTAAAGGTGGCCGCATCAAGGTTGTTCTGTTTAATATAATGCAAGAATTTTGGAGCTTTCTGCTTTTTTAATAAATTGACCAACTCTATAGTCTGGTTGTCATTCTCTATTTCCTTTGGATCTCTAGTCTCCTCTGGGAGAGGAGACTTCCTGGGTTCCGAATGAATCTGCTTCTTTAATGCTTTATCATTCACTTTAGGAATATCAACAGTTCTTAAGTGAGTCAATTCAACCCAGGCTTTCTTTAGCTCAGAAGCAGTAGCTCTTTTCGTAGTAAATGGGAATGTCCTTAATCTTTTGTCATCGGCCGTTAACACACAACCTTCATATCCGACTAAAGTTTTCTTATTTGACGAGCCATTAGCTCTTATGAATATATGAGTGCAATCTCTCAAATGATCCTTCCAGGCATCCATCAACTCTCTAACTTCCTTGATTAAGGCTTGTTCGTTATATCTTCTTATGCTGGACCCAGCGGAGTTTGCCTTTCCTCTTGCATTATCACTAGCACTTTGTGATCCACCTTGTTTCCTTCTAGTAGTGTACCTATGAAAGGTCTTTGATGTAACCAAATTCACCGATTGCTCTAGAAGAGATTCTTTCATATTCGAGGCATTTCCCTTAGTGTTCTTTGGAGTGTGGGAAACAATAGCACCAGCAAAATGCCCACCTCCGATCATGAATAAGGCAGATTTCCCAGATTTAAGCGATGAAAAACCTTTCAATGTTTCCAATGGATCCTTCAACAAGTCTTCTTCACTGAAAATGGACTTGTACACTCCAAAGGCCTTTTCTTGGGGCAAAAAGGACGATTTTAGCATGATAAATGGAGACTTTGAATTAAGGTAACTTACTGTCTTTTCATTATCCACGTCATCAGCGTTTGCCGCAAGTGATAACTTCTTCATCAATGCTTGTAGCTTTAACTCAGTATTGTTTTGCTCTTCGAATTGCTCCACTGAGTCATCGTCCTCGGAATCAGATCCAGATAAGCTATCAATGGATTGACTCTCGAGTAAGTTCTCAAACTCCTCTTCCGTCAAGGGATGTAAGTTATTCAAAGACCTTTTCAAGTTGAAGCGGTATAAATCGGATTTGTAGTCGTTATCGGCCTTGGGTTTTGGCAGTCGTTCTTCATTGGTATGCTTGTACAAGTTTGGGCCTGCAACTTCAGTGGTGGAATCTACCTTAACGCTTTCCTGGGTCAATGAGTCAAAGTAAATCAACTCCAACGACTCCTTTATCTTGGGGTCTAAGTCGTAGACATACACTTGTTTCCTATCCACTTTCGACATGCTGTTCTAGATGTAGATGGTGGCAAAAGAATTTATTCGAAACTGTCTTTGAATTTAAAGGTATAGATGTGGTGCACGTGACTTTTCACTATACGAGTGGCAAGGCTATGACTATTGTTGTGCTTTGAGTAATTACGCATGCCTATGAGTAATAACAATCCGCAACGGATGGGCTAGACGGTCTCTCAGCATAGAATTGACACCAAGTTGAAGGCCACTACAAGCAAAAAGTGAGATACAATTAAATAAAGTACAATTACATAAAGCAGTTTGCAGTAAATTCACTACATCTTCACATAAATTGCATTGCATTTCTATTTACAATAGTTTAATCAGTCTAAGCAGATCCATACTTATGGCATTCTTTCAAGAAGTGGCCAATCTTATCTGGAGTCATGAAAGGATGGGTACCATGACCAAAGTTAATGATGTAGTTTTGCTTTCCTCCGCCGAATCCCTCAATCATGTTCTTGACTTTATGGGAAATGGTCTCGTCAGAGCCATACATGGTGCCTGGGTCCAAGTTACCTTGCAAGGTAATTCTTCTACCGTTGACAACCTTGACAGCATCTTCAGGTTTATATAACCAGTCCAAGGAAACGGTATCGTAACCAGAATTACACAAATCATCTAAAGCATACCATGCACCTTTAGCGAACACTGTCAATGGAATCTTCTCAGTGACACCCAAAGCCTTCAATCTGTGTGGCAATTTATCAGCTATTTCTCTCAAGTAAGGTAAGGAAAATTCATTGAATTCGTTAGGACCCAATTCACTTGCCCAGGATTCAAATACTTGCAACATTTGGGCACCAGCAACTACTTGTTGGGCCAAAAATTCAATACAAGCATCCGTGATAGCCTGCAATAATTGGTGAGATTCTTTAGGGTACTTGTAAATCCATTCCTTCACGTATCTAAACATCTTGGAGCCTTGGCCTTCGGTGATATAGACCAACAAAGTCCATGGGGCACCAACAAAGCCCAACAAAGGAACTCTACCATTTAATTTAGTTCTAGTTAAGGTAATTGACTTGAAGGCCCAGTCCAAGCTTTCCAAGATATTAGGATTCATAATAACTCTTGATAATTCGTCTGGAGATCTCAAAGGAGAGACGAAAACGGGACCCTTACCATCGATCATTTCAATTTCAAAGCCCATGGCTTGTGGGATAACCAAGATATCACTGAAGATGATGGCAGCATCGATCAACCCTTCGTAACGAGCAACTGGTTGGATGGTGATCTCAGAAGCAATTTCGGCGTCTCTGCAAGTTTCAAAGAAATCTCTCTTTCCCTTGACTTCGTGGTATTCAGGTAAGTAACGACCTGCTTGTCTCTGAACATAGTTAGTACAACTTCACTTCGAAAGCCTCAACAAAATGAATACGCACCATGATCCAAACTGGAGGTCTTTCAACCTTTTCGCCTCGGGCAGCTCTAAGGATTAAGTCGTTTTTCAATGGAGCAAATTCAGGCATCTTTTCTATCTATTCCTTGATTGCCAAACTACAAGGAAGTTAAAATCAAATTGTCTTTTGAAAAAATCGCCATTGGGCTACGAGCATGGCGCTACCAAGTAGTGCCTCGCATCCGCGCTACCAAAGAGGAATAAATAAGAGAGTAGGCCACACAAAAAATGTAAACAGCAACTGTCAATTTCTTTCAGGAACAGACTACAGACCTCGATGCTTCTTCAATTCATTCGAACGGTATTTGGGTATCGAAAGACCTCGTTGACGCTCTTTGTGTTGTTGACACTCGTGTCAACCGTTCTTATTTCCAATTTGGACAACAGCTTGGACTACTCTGTTAAGCTTCCAACCAGCAAGCCTGAAGCAGTCATATTGGAACGTGCATGGTTAGATTTGCAAGAGATCGCTAAACAAGAACATACGTATGCATCAATTGGAAACGACAATGTTCACGATTACCTCCAGAAAACAATCCTTAAGTCAATTACAAACAAGAAGTACATTGAGTACGATAATGATTTGAATTGTACCAATAATTTGGTGTTTTACTCCCAATTCGCCAACCCTAGACATCCTATATATTATGAAAGCAACAACTTGGTGGTCAGAATCAATGGTACCAACATGGAATTGCCTGCGTTGTTACTCAGTGCTCACTATGACTCGGTTCCAACAAGTTTCGGTGTCACCGATGATGGAATGGGAATTGCATCTATGTTAGGTGTTTTATACCATTACTCTTCAATTGACACAGTCCAACCAGAAAGAACAATTATTCTCAACTTTAATAATGACGAAGAATTTGGTTTGAATGGGGCCACCTCATTTGTGCATCATCCATGGTTTAAGCAAATCAAATACTTTTTGAATTTGGAAGGAACTGGTGCAGGTGGTAAAGCAGTGCTCTTTAGAGGCACAGATTATGGAATTGTCAAATACTTCAACAACGTTAGATACCCTTTTGGTACTTCTATCTTCCAACAAGGATTCAACAATGGCATGGTTCACAGTGAAACAGATTATGTGGTCTATAAAAATATTGGAGCCCTTAGAGGCCTTGATGTTGCTTTCTATAAACCAAGAGATATTTATCATACTGGTGGTGACAACATCAAAAATGTTAATATCAAGTCCTTATGGCATATGTTGTCTATTGCCCTTGATTTCACTGAATCTTTTGTTTACAATAAGATTGACTTGGATGACGAGTATATTCTTGGAAGCGAAGATGACTCTGCAAAGACCAATACCAACTTAGAGTTGGCTTCATTCGCCAGTTTCTTTAACTACTTCTTTGTCTTCCCTATTTCAAAGATTGTTGTTGTCAACATTGCAATTTTGATTGTTATCCCATTATTGACAATTCCATTGCTTATTGTTATTTTGCAATATAAAAAGAACTGGGAATGGAATTTCATTAATGTCATTAAGTTCCCACTATCTTTAGTGATCTCAAGTTTTGTCTTAAGCATCGCTACTGATGGCCTCATTATTTCGAGAAACGAATTTGTTGTCAATTCCTCCACATTCTCCGTTCTCATCACATTGGTGGCTACATTCATCGTTTTGAACTATTTATTCTTGAATGGTATCAACCTCGTATTTAGTGGATGCGGTAAAATCGTAAACCACGATGAAAAATTGCTTGCCATTCTTGAAATTTCATTATTTGCGTGGATTGGTTTGCTTTGGTCTACCATAAAGCTCTCAAACAACAAAGTTGGCGACGACCACACTGGAGAACTCGCATTGCCTGTATTATTCTTGTTGCAAGCAATTGGAGCCACTTTTGGTTTACTTGGATGGGTCTTTTCTGAAAGAAAATCAACTGGCAAGTATCATAATGAGCCTAGCGAAGAAAGTGAAGCTTTGTTGATTCAACCTGAAAATAATGTATCCTACGGTACTGAACCACCGCAAGAAGTAACCAATGAAGTTGTTGATAATGATGATGTTTCTTCGTCTTCACTTTCATTTGAAGGTGCTGAAGGTGAAAACTCTAAGAAAGCAAACAAATATTTCAACTACGACTGGTCAGTTCAATTTCTTTTGGTAGTTCCACTTGCATCATTGATCATCTACAGATCAGGATCCTTAGTGGCAGATGCTCTTAATAAAACTGTCCAAGAATCTTTACAAGGCGAAACCACGTTTTACTTTTTCCTCCAGGCCTTTGCCATATTGTGGGCAATTCCATTTTTGCCATTTGTCTACAAGTTTAACAGGATCATTATTGCATTCTTAGTGTTGTTTTCTATTTCTGGATTCATCAAAGTCAATAACACTGATGCTTTTGATCAATTGAACCCATTGAAATTACGCTTTGTTCAAACCATCGACTTGGACTCTTCGGCCGTAGACAGTTATGTTCGTGTTTATGTTAGAGAAATCTCAACTGCGTTGGAAGTCTTGCAAGATTTGCCTTCTGTAAAGGAGTCGAATGCTACCTTTGTGATTACTTCGTTATCTGATGGATTGGAAGAGATCTCCTTCAAAAGCAGTTTGTCACCAAACCTTGTTCCTGACGTCAAATCATTTAGAGATTATATTAAGGTCAATGTTCTCAAGGACTCATCATCTAATACTGGTGATCCTTTTGGATTGTTGTCTGGCGAAATCAAAATAACGGCTCCAAAGAACAGATTGTGCAATTTACGCTTTAATACAAGCGATGCTACGACTGAACTTTCAAGCTCTAAGAACGTTAAAGACATTCCAGTGAAGACAGTTATCGTCTACGGTGATAAAGAGAAAATTAATTCAACTTCGTATTACACCAGTGCGATTCCAGAAGGTTTTTCTAAGGACAAGGATGGTAACTATATCTACAAGAACTTAGAGGGAATTGAAGATATTCAATTGAAAAAGTTAAGTTGGGATAAAGACTACCATATTGGGTTCCAATGGGTTCCTACCTTGGTCGACTTTGATATTTCTAAGTTTGATAACTCTGCTGAAATCGAAAAAGTTATTCTTCATAAATTGGGTATCCAAGTTGAATGCTACTGGGCAGACTTGAATCCAATCGCTGATAAACACCAGATAATCAAGCCCGCTGTACCTGCTTATGAAGAACTCTTGGAGTTCTCTCCTAATTATGTCAGCTGGGCGAACAGACAATCAGGTCTTGTTTCCATTAAAAAGTATTTTGAGATTTAAATGTCTTTGTACTTCTTCTATTCTTCATAAAACTATTCTAATATCACCTTTAATCAATATACTTTATTTCTAATAATCTTAGTGAATATGGGGATACCTGTGGGAAGCATCTCAAAGCAACTTCTTCTTTCTTAGTTAATTGAACGCATTGTCTTAGGCCTTCTGTCGAAGATAAATTAAATCTATTCATTCTGTATGTAGTTGATCCTGCAAATTCTCCTGCCAAAATTTCCACAAACAATATCTTCACTCTTTTCTTCAAGAATGGCTATCTAACTAGTTGTTTCTTCAGTTGTACTTTCGAAGTCTAAGGGTAAGGTCATATTCAGTTAACAGGGACGCACCAACTCATGACAAATATCACAAATGGTTTGGTGGTGTAGCGGCTATCACGTTTCCTTTACAAAGCTTCACAAGAGCATTAGTAAGTCCGGAAAAGGCCCCGGGTTCGATCCCCGGCCAGATCAATTCTTTTTTGGCTAATATTACAAAGGATTCAGCACTTGGTGCTTTAGGGAAGATGCAATAGAAGAATGGTGTCACTCTCGTTAATGCTAGCGTATTTATTGTGAATTTAATTGCATTGTCTCGATTTGTAGCTGTAAGAGGTTCGAACCTTACAAGCGTCTTCAATGGTGAGAGCAATGGCTGCAAAATGAGTTTCAATTATTCAATGAGGCTGGAAACTAAACTTTGAATCCTGTAGAAAAGGGTGTATGTACAGCAAGATTGCTTGCAGATCTAAGATCATTAGGTTCCACTCGCAATTAACTGTGCTCCCCAAAGTAAACTCAATATAATTATCTCAACATTTATCTTCGCTCCTATTACTACATTCCTACAACACACTCCACATTTTATTTAATATTATCCCGTAATAAAATCACATCACAACTTCGAGCTCTGTACAAATGAAGTACCCTGTTCAATGGAATCCTTTAGTCCCTGCAAAGCAGTTCTAACCAACTCCTTTTCACAATCTTCAATCTTCAATTTGGTGAAAGGATTAAGGAAAGATGTGATTTCACCTCTTTCCAAGTAAACTGGCACTGAAAAGAAGGTTGCGCTATCCAAATGCTCGGAAGACAATTCCTTACCATTTGGTATACCTGGCAAATAAATATACGCAGAGTCTGGGATGGAAGATTTGGAAGTTGGAAGTCCAGCAAGAGAATCCAATACACCCTCAGCAAATCTATAACCCGCGTAAGCCATTGACAAAGTAGCTGAACCAGCACCATTCTTAGCCTTGACCACTTCATCACCACCAAATTGAACTCTATTGACGAACTTCTCGTAATCTGGTTTGGAGATTTTTGATACTTTAGAAGCTATGGAAGAGTCGAAATTGATCAATGGAACGATGGTGTCACCAGAATGGCCGCCAATGACAGATATTTTACCTTTCAATGTTGTTGGATTTTCGCCAATCAACTCACCCAAGAAGGTTTCAGCTCTGACTGAATCTAATGTGGTTACTCCAAACAACTTCTTTGGATTGAAAACTCCCAATTTCTTCAAGACTTCAGCAGCAATTGGCACAGTGGCATTGACTGGGTTGGAAATGATCAAAATCGCAGCGTTTGGGGCGGACTTCCCGATGTTGGCAACCAAATCTCTAATGATGGAAGCATTGATGTTGAACAAATCAGCTCTGGTCATACCGGGTTTTCTAGGAACACCAGCAGGTATAACCACCAAGTCAGTGCCTTTCAAAGCAGAAGTTATGGCAGTCTTATCTTCCTTGCTTGTAGGCTGGTACCCAGTAACCACAGCAGGGGTGTTGATGTGCGATAAATCAGCTGCAACACCTTTAGCATTGACGATATCGAATAATGCCAACTCAGTAACCTGTGAGTTGAGCTTCAAGAGCAACGACAACGGTTGGCCAATGCCGCCGGCAGCTCCGCATACTGTGACCTTTACCATTTTATTTGATGTCGAGTAGAACAGCCTGATGAACAGGGAGCTAAATTACCTGGAAATCTCTTTGCTTTTATACTTCCCCAGCTTCACATGATGCAGACTGAAGCATTTCCTCGGGTTCCAGGCCTCTGGAGGAGGGGTCTATTTAGTCTGATTGCAGGTTGCAGATGGGATGCAGTTTGCAGGTTAGGAGAGAATATTAGCAGCGCTCTTTGGTGCGGGCCTGTGCGAACCTGGTGCGACATTGTGCGACATTGCGACTTCGCCTCTTTCTTGTACGACATGCCGATATTGTGCGACATCTCGAATTATTGCGGTCCAAAAACTCGCTGCGACGATAAAGATGAAGACAACAGAGAACTCGAAGCAACAGCTCGAAATAAGGTAGATGAAGTTGCTTAGTACATTGATAAGCGTTACAGCCGTTATTGGAAGCGCTCTAGCAATCGACTGTTCCGTCAAGGAATTGAAGCCGTACAACTTCGAGAAGCTTAAAGGTATACACTCAGTCACATTGCTCAAAGATACACCACCTACTGAAACCAGCTCAACATGGTACTTTGGGATCTGCGAGTCCATCAACGATGAAGTTGAGAAGTGTCCTAGAAACTCCGATATTTGTGGGATTACATCCATCATAATGGAAAAACAAGACCCGGCCAAGACCATCATTTCGGAGATAGTTGGCTTCAACTCGAACTTACAAAAGACCTACGAAGCCTTCTCCGATCCTGATGGGTCTTTTGGAATGAATATTTCGTACAAGGGTGCCAACTGGGGCGATAACTTGATTGATGCTAACATCAAATTCATCTGCGCAGAGAAAGATACTGGAGACTTGGATAAGTTTGTGTTAGAGAAATGGGATGGGGATGTTCTCCGAGTCAGTGTCAAGACTAAGGCCGCCTGTTTAACTAGTGAAAAGGATAAGCAAAATCAAGGCAAGGATGATAAGAATGGTCAAAGTGACGATGGTGAGTCCTGGGGCTGGTTTACATGGATCTTTATCTTCATGGTGTTATTCCTTAGTTTCTACATTATTGGAGGGGCATGGTATCAATACAACAAAGGGATCTCGATTGATTTTCAAACTGCCTTGATTGAAGTTATGCAGAACTTTGTTGAGTTGTTAAAGGGATTGCCAGCATTTTTCAAGGAAATCGTTGAAAAGGTGACTGGAAATGGGAACAGAGGTGAATATAGTGCTGTGTAGGTTTTGGAATGAGTGTTCATTTCTGAAATGACCCGATCACTGGTTCTGTTAAGCTTATGGGTTATAGATAAGTAGTAATTCAATAAGTATAATTTATGCTGGCAAGCGTGAGTATACGGTAGGTTGAGGAGTGATTATAGCTTGGGGCCCAGTGACTGAGGCTTGGTGGAATGATGTTAGAACCGAAATGTAGGTACAGGGCTATTGATTAGGTATGATAGCTTGTTTCTTTAGTGCTCTTCTATGTAAGCAAGTGGGATGCGATTGGGTGGGCTTCTATGATTATATCGTCAAGCACTTGTACAAATTCGCTATTGCAGCAATCCTGTTGCACACCAAAACCACATTCACACCAAACCCCTTTCACTACAACAACTTACCTCAAACTATCTATATGTCGTCTCTGCATTGGCACCTCTGGAGCACTAATGGCTGCAAAATTTAAAAATACGTCAAAACAAAATCCCAACACCTATCCACCCCAGCTTTAACACCAGCACCGACACTAACACCAGCACCAACACCAAAGGCTTCACAAACCAGCTGCCATCCGTCTCCTTCACGACATCCTCCCTCGCCCCCGCAACGCCATCACAACTTCCCACCATTCTCCATACTACGCTACAGGGTCCCTATTTGTACTACTTGGGCACGTGAGTATTCGGAATTTTGACTCCTGCCATGAAATTTGTTTAGGCGTTGATCTTGATGATGGCCGATTTTTCTCTAGATTGTACATGCTTATCAACCATCCTTCTACCAAGATGTCCATTACGGTTAGAGAAAAGATCGAGTCCTTGAAGCCCGGTGAGAAGTTTGTCTCATTCGAGTTCTTTCCTCCAAAGACAGATGTTGGTTTTCGCAATTTGTTGGCCAGATTGAATCGAATGCTGGCATTGAATCCATTGTTCATATCAGTGACATGGGGAGCCGGAGGTTCGACCAGCTCGAAGTCCTTGGATTTGGCCGCAACGTGCCAGAATGAATTGGGCTTGACCACGGTTTTGCATTTGACTTGTACCAATACCAATAAAGAAGTGATCGATGATGCTCTCGAACAAGCCAAACGTAATGGCATAAGAAATATATTGGCCTTGAGAGGGGATCCACCGCGTACTCAGGAGTACTGGACCCCGAATTGTGACTTCACCAATGCAGTCGACTTGATAAAGTATATCAAGGAGAAATATGGCGATTACTTCTGTATCGGGGTGGCTGGATACCCTGAAGGGCACATTGATGGTGCAGGCATGGCAGGTCAAGACCCAAAGAAAGATATACCATACTTGATCGAGAAAGTCGAAGCTGGTGCTGATTTCATAATCACCCAATTGTTCTTTGACGTAGCTAAGTATGTAGAGTATGAACTGTTGCTTCGCTCTCACCCACAGTTGGCAAACGTCATCTTGATCCCGGGTTTGATGCCTGTCACTACTTATCAAGTCCTCAAGAGAGCCACAAAATTATCGCATGCTCTGATCCCACAAGACATTCTTTCCCAGTTCCTCCCAATCATAGGGAATGACGATGAAGTCAAGAGAATCGGTGTTGATGTATTAACTAATATTATCGACAAAGTAGACTCTGCCACAGGTGGGAGAGTATTAGGCTACCATTTCTACACTTTGAACTTGGAAAAGGCCGTGGCTTCCATCTTACTCGAATCAACCGTCTTAAGTTCCATACTGGATTCTCCGTCTTCGTCAACTATAGTCGACCATGACGAGGTTATAGTATCGGACGACGAGGATTCCTTAGCCCCGCCTGGTAAAATAGCAGCTAGTGCAAATTCATCTTTTTTGAATGAAAACAGCTTAGCTAATAATGATCTGATAACGTCTGCTCAAAAGAGCTTGGTGGGAAAGGCTTTACACAACGATAAACGCATTTTACTCGACATTAGCAGTGGTAAGGGAGTTTTGGGTAAAGATGCTACTTGGGATGATTTCCCCAATGGTAGATTTGGTGATTCAAACTCCCCTGCCTATGGTGAAATGGATGGTTATGGTACCAACTTAAGAATCCACTCCCCAGAAGAAATCTCAAGAATATGGGGTAATCCTGAGTCTACAAAGGATATTGCCAAAGTCTTTTTGAGCTATTTATCTGGTAGAATAGATATGTTACCTTGGGTTGACGGTCAATTATCGCCAGAATCTGGATTGATCCAAGAACAACTATTCGAATTGAACAACAAAGGTTGGTTCTCACTCGCATCTCAACCAGCAGTAAATAGCTGTCCATCTTCAGATAGAATAGTCGGCTGGGGTCCGCGCAATGGAGTGGTTTTCCAAAAACCATTTGTTGAGTTATTCATCCCAAAGAAAGAATGGCACGACAAGTTATTACCCAAGTTGAGGGCCGAAATAGAAGAGAGGACCATAACGTACTATTTGGGTGATTCACAGGGAAATATAGATTCCAACTTAAAGGTTGGCCCTAATTGCCACAACAGCAAAAATGCAATTACTTGGGGTGTATTCCCTCTGAAGGAAGTTTTACAGCCAACAATCATCGATTTTGATTCATTCAAAGCATGGAATGAAGAAGCATTTGCTCTATGGTTAGAATGGGCCAGATGTTATAAGAAGTCAAGCAAGTCATACGAGTTGCTTCACAGTATAAATACTGATTATTACTTGGTCAGTTTCATCTACCACGACTTTGTGGATGAGTTTGGCTTATGGAATGCCTTACTTGATGATTAGCATAGAATTATAAAAACGGAAAACATAGTATCATAAGTAGAATGTCATGATTAAATTAATATGATAAATCCTCCTAGTTTGAAAATACCATCAACAATGCTACCAACAAAGCTAGCAGGCTTTTTTCAACTCATTCTCTAGTATTTCCAGGTATTTCTTAACTAGCGAAACATTCAAGGCGTCAAACAACGGTTTGTCTTCTGAGTCAATTCCTAAGTATTCACATTCGTTTCTTTGTAGTATAATAACACCATTCAGTGTTTGGGCACCTTTTTTGACAATTATTCTGCCCCCAAGTTCGATTGGCAAAGGGGTTCCCGTATCAGCTTGCTCATTCCTTAAGAATGTCAAAGGACTCAATTCGTACGCGTAGCAGTAGTTATTAGCATAATCTCGAAGAAGTAGCTTGAATGTAGATTTATCAGTGCTATTGACAGCTTGGTTTGTCATTATACCAGGTGTATCTTCATCCATATTAACCTCACGAATGATCCTATTGCTGTTCTGGCCGCGACGAGTGTTGGATTTGCTCAATCGGTCAACGAAAACGTTATGGGGGTCTTCGTACTCTCTCCAGTCATCCAATTGATTTAGACGTGATTTGGAGACATTGAAGATCTGCATGATATTGAACATGATCGGCTTATCTAGGGTCCCACTTGGATTCAAATGTTCAGTGACCTTGAAAGTGTTGAACTTCGCAGCTGATATTTCATCCATCTTCAGGCTTGTTGCTGTAATTCCACCGTTAGAATCCAAGTCTTTCTATGATCTCAATGAAATTCTGAATTTGATATTTCGATTTTCAATTTTTTCTATATTGCTAGAGACCCTCTTCTATAGCAATGGCTTCGTTATTTGTGAACGAGGAGGACGACCCCAACGATTTGTCGCAATCTGGCGTAACAGATTCCATTCAAGTTACCTTCAATCCGTTGCCAGAACAAGATGAAGAAGATGGCACGGGACGAATACCTTTGAAATTCATGGAGCCAGAGATCATCCCCATTTACCCTTCAAGGACCGTCAATTGTACCCTACCACTCAAATATCAACAGGAAATTGTCGAAGACATGCTCACACGAGATGGCCTTTTGATTCTAGGCCGTGGGTTGGGTTGGGATATTATTACTGCTAATCTACTACACGCATTAAGCTCACCTACTGTGACCCTACAGGTTGGTACTAATAGTAACGCGAATAAGGAGAAGAGAAGCTTGCTCTTTTTACTTAATGGTAGAGATAACGAGTTGTATCGCATCAAAGAGGAATTCACTCAGTTACATTGGCTAGATAGTGAAGAAATCGATGAAGAACCAATGTTTGTCGAAATCACTGGTGAATCCCATAATACTGCAAAGAAACGTAAAGAAACTTACATGAAGGGAGGCGTCATTTCAATTACATCCCGTGTCTTAGTCGTTGATTTGTTTGCTGGATTGCTATCGCCTAATGATATCACTGGCCTCTTCATTCTACATGCGGAGCACGTAAAGGAAACCTCTAATGAAGCTTCCATTATAAATTTATACCGTGATGGCAATGATTGGGGGTTTATTAAGGCTGTATCCGACGAGCCTGAATCAATAACAGGGTTCTCACCTTTGGCCACCACTTTAAAAATACTAAGGTTGACAAACGTATTTTTATGGCCTCGATTCCATGTTGAAGTATCATCTTCTGTGAGCTTCCGTGGTAAGACTGCAAGACAAAAGCAAGAGTTGGAACGCCGAAGAAATGTCACAGAAATTAATGTGCAGTTGACTTACAAGATGAATAAGATCCAGTCTGCTATTCTAGCTTGTATCCAAGCTTGTCTTATGGAGTTGAAGAGACATAACCCAACATTCGAGACTGATTATTGGGATATATCGAATGCTCACGACCCGAATTTTGTAAGCAGAATACGTATGGCAGTTGATCTGCAATGGCATAGATTGACTTACACTTCGAAACAATTAATCTATGATCTTGGAACTTTAACGGATCTACTAAAGGGTTTGGTGAGTTTAGATTCAATTAGCTTTTATCAGACTGTTCAAGGAATCCTTGACCTGAATCTCAAAATTGCAAGAGCTAGCGGTGGAAGGAGTACAGTGATGATGAGTCCCTGGTTAAATTTGGACGAATCGAATACCATTATATCTCTTGCTAAAGAAAGGGCATTAGGAAGGATCACAGTAGAGAAACGCAATCATGTTATTAACGTTGATTCTGAGACTATGGATATGCCAGTCGAAACTGAAGAAGTGTATAATGTTGAGGAGTTGCCAAAGTGGGATCAACTTGGTATCTTACTTGATGATATTTTGCATGAGAAGTCTATTTCGTCAGCCAACACCCAAGGACCCATATTAATTATGTGCTCTACTATGAAGGTAGGGGAGCAACTACGAGATCTACTACGCTGTATGAAACTGGAATCGAATTATATGAACGGCAAGAAAAGATTTACCTTTCGGAAGTATATGCTACAAAAGTTGCGTACCTATAATTCTTGGAGAGAGATTAATACCTTAGCACGAAGATTCAACACCGAGAACACTATTCCAACTAATGATTTAACTAATGATGTCTCAAATAAGTCACCTTCAAACAACCGAAATGATCAACATCTGGAAGAAGAAGAAGATGATTCAGAACAATTAAACATTTCAAAGACGTTTACAAAAAATGGGATACCAAGTAGTAAGAGAAGAAGAACTAGAGGGGCATCTGCGTCTGCTCGAGTTTCTAGACTATACTCTGGGTCGAACACTGATAAAAATGCTGCTGCTGTGGAAGTGGATGGAAACATAGTAAAGAAGCTCGAAGACTCAATAAGTTCCGACGAGGACGAAGATGAGGATGAGGTGGTTGAGGTACGTGGAAGCGACCTCGAATATTTGAAATATCAAGCAGAAGGGCTCTTCGTGTCAGAATCTAGCGGCACGTCGAAAAAATTTGAAGTCATGTTCGAGTTTATCAATCTGGACCAACAGATTATCATTCAAATATATAATGAAAAGACTAATGATGCATTATTGCAAGAACTTTCTCCTTCTTACATTATCATGTATGAACCAAACTTATCGTTCATCAGACGAGTTGAAATCTACCAGGCAATCAATAAGGAGTCTCCTGCAAGAACGTACTTTATGTACTATGGTAATTCAGTCGAAGAAGAAAAGCACTTACTCAGAATTAAGAAAGAGAAAGAAGCATTTACAAGGCTAATTAAGGAGAAAGCACAGCTTGGCAAGCACTTTGAAACTGCTCAGGACAACCACAAGTTCAAGATCAATAGAAATAGAGTTTTAAACACAAGAATTGCTGGTGGGGCTGACTTTCGCACTGAATCTGATGAATTGAGAGTGGTTGTGGATGTTAGAGAGTTTAGATCACAATTACCTAATTTGTTATACCGAGTTGGGATCAAGGTTGTGCCTTGCATGATTACTGTTGGGGATTACATTGTAACACCAAAGATTTGTGTCGAACGTAAATCGATTCCAGATTTGATCGGGAGTTTTAAGAGTGGGAGATTATACCAGCAATGTGAACAAATGTTGAGGCACTATGAATCCCCTACGTTGTTGATTGAATTCAATGAAGGAAAGTCCTTTTCATTGAACCCTTTTGCTGAATCGCGATTCCTTAATAGCAAGACGGCGAATCAACTGCTTGACCAAGCATTACAACAGACTATTCAGTCTAAGATCATGCTGTTGTTGATTTCATTTCCGAGACTTCGAGTAATATGGTCTTCTTCTCCTTATGAAACTGCACAAATATTTGTAGAGTTAAAGGCAAATCAAGAGGAGCCAGATATATCGAATGCTTTGGATAAAGGTGTCAATAAGTCTGTAATCACAGAAGATGGTGGACCACCTGTATTCAACGACGAGCCAATCGATCTTATTCAAAGTATACCTGGGATAAACCACATGAACTATCAACTGGTAATCCAGCGAGTTCGTAATATTGAAGAGTTGGTGCAATTAGAGAAGGCCGAGTTCGAGGCGATTTTGGGAGAAGAGAATGGTCGGAAGGCCTACCATTTCATCAACCGTAAGATTAACTAGGCTGTGAGGTACTATGTGGGGAAACAACTCACAATGCCTCCTTTGCTCAATATTATGAATTTGCATCCATACGTTTCTTTACTCAAGAAAATTTGCAGACATGACAAGCACTTGACTAACAACATTTGCATTGTTTCAAATATAGTATACACTTATTAACATGCCATGTATTCATTCGTTAAGCAACCTCTTTATAAGGACATCTTCTACACCTAGTTCTCTCGCTAAGATTGTTCAGCCTCACAACTTGTTTATAATGTTTCCCGATTTGGACGGTTGCATATGACGTTTAGTGATACAAAATCGTAACTCAAGAAAGCAACAATCAAGGGGACTAAGATGACACTGGCTGTTAGAGATATATAGATAGACTTACAGCACAGGCATTATGAGAGCCCGAGACTTCAGTATAACGGCAACAACGACAAATCACACCACCGTATCCACGAATAACCATACATTAAAGCTCAAATACAAGCAATTGGAATTCAAGTATCTCTACTTTCAAATCCAAACTCTAATTAACAAGAGAGTTACTCTGAGCTTGAAGTATGAACAGTTCAAGACTCCCGAAATCCATTCAAGCTTGGTTAAGCCTATGAGCGAGAAGATCATAAAATTGCTGAGCAATAAAGCTATATCAAAGAAACTACATAGGGTGCTTCCATCGATGGTTTCAGTTCCTGTGAATCAAACCCCTCGGTTCGGTACTTATAATACAGTTAATAGTGGTCGTGGTGGAGCTCCTGGGGCTCTTACAACTGGGAAGAATACATCTTCTACTAAGCAGGACGGCGACGTTTCTACGAGCTTGATATTCATTTTGTTCTTGTTGAAGTATGAGTACCTAATTCAATCTGAAAACAACTTGATCTTGTTTGATTTGCTAAGTACCAAGGCTAACTTGTGTGAATGCTTTGCAATTCGAATGTTGAGGGTATTTAAATCAGACGATAGAGTCAATTTGTTGTTCCAAGCTCCATTAAGCACGAATGATAATTTCGAATTGCATCAAAGGTTCTCCTTCAATACTCTCGAGTTGAGTGTTCTATCCAAATCAAAAGGATTCTTATCCCAACCAATTATCATTAGAATAATGGATAAGTTCTACAATGGTGAATTGATATTGAAACTCAATAAAACTGACCTCATCCAAGATGCCTATTTCATGGACACCAAGGGCAAGAACTTGATAGAACTTGAAGAGTTGATAGGACGTGACGAGGCCAACCTGCCTGATGTTGTCAATTATCAATTTAATAAGATAACCATAAACAAGATCATCCAGAGATCAAACATAGTTCCCAAATATCAAGCGTTGGTCCTAAATCTAAAAGTATATTGCTTCATGTTCCTATATTTCACCATGATTTTATGTTCAAAAGAAGGTAACGAAACATACTTCTTAACCCTTGTTGAGATCATGTTTTGGCTCGTTGGATTGAACTTCAACCTTGAGTTCATGTTGAAGCTATTCATGGTCGAATTCGTCTTCTTCAAGAAGATAATCTGGAACTACATGGACTTTATATTGATTGTATTGATAGACATTTCATTTTTGTTGAAGTTCATACAACCCCAATACTTCAGAGATGCATTTAGTTTGATTTCGATCATATTATTACCTAGATCACTTTCTGTGTTTAATAACTATCAATTCTTTAATTTGATAACATTGCTGTTGAAGAAGATGCTCTGGAACTTGATGGGCCTTTGCTGTTTATTCTTTGCATTGATAAGTGGGTTCTATTTCAGCTTCATTACGCTTTCAAAGAAAACAAATAACAATTCTGAAATCATGTTTGATATGGTAAAAGTATTCTTTGGATTTACGCCATCGGTATGGAATAATTGGGACAATTACAATACCTTAGGCAAAATCATTCAGATGGGATACTTGTTCTTGATTCAGTTCATCGTCGGATCTATTTTGGCAATTGTCTTAAGTGGAGTCTTTGCAAAGATCAACCAAAATAATCATGAAGAGTTCAATTATATCAAGACCATCAATATGAATGTGTTTATCAAATCTTCATCGAATTTCAAAGATTGTATATCCACAAACAATAACAAGATGTATCTGAGCTTGTACAAGATCAACTACAAAGTACTGATGTTTTTGGTGTACTTGTTGAACATATTTAAGGTTCCAATTATCATATCGATATTCATTTACGAAAAGGTTATCTCAAGTTTCTATAGAGAAAAGGTGGCAATGGGTAATGACTTGAAGTTCTTTACGTTTTTCCATAAAGAGAACGATTACTATCAAGATCAGGAATTGATAGTTGTTGATAAGAGACGACAAGGTAAACAGAAGGAAAATCCAGCCAATGGACCATTTCAAAATAATACCGGTATACCAAGTAATGACTTCGGCATTTTGAATATTGGATTTGAAAGTGAGTATGCAGATTTTGACGACGATGATAATTATGAAGATGAAGAAGAGGACTTGAACTATGGTGAAGTGTTTGAATTGGATGACGAGAATGATGATGTTAGTTTATTGCTAATGAGAAAAGAATCAGCACAAAAGCAAGGCAGACGATATAGACATTTGGATGCAAGCATAAGAAGAGTGACAAAGCTGATATCTGCAACCAAATCATTCAATACACTTCGGGCAAGCAAGCGATATACGAACTCATCAGATTCACTATACGTAGATGATAAGAGGTTACCTAATTCACTTAGCTACCAGGCCCATTCTTGGACCAATTACGCGAAAGGGAAATCTAGGAAGCAAGCGAAAGCACCTGGATCACCAATAAGAAGTACTTTATCACCTGCGAGAAGTGCATACTCACCGAGAAGAGCCTCATACACGAAGACTAGCACTATCACTAATTCACCAATAATGTACCCAGTTGATACGGTAGTCAATGAGAAACGACAGCACAGTGGAAGTACAATGGTTAACACTGAGGTAAGCCAGGAAAACGAAACCTTGATAAGAATAAAGAGGTTAGAGAGATTGATTGTTGAGAAATTTGCAATGGATAGTTTGATTGGTAATGTTGACGACGGTACCCTGTCGATTGTTTTCAAGAGTCTTAGTGAAGATGAAGAAAATGACAAGACAATACCATTGCCTAAGCTTGGGAGCGAGTTGAAGAAGCAGGCACATGATTTTCAAAAGATTAGTACAAATGAAGGTAAGGCTGGGGCCATATTGAGTGTGCTCGAGAATCAATTGCTCTTCACGGACGAAGAGTTGCTGATAAACTCAGAGTGTTCTTCCGAAGACGAGTGAGGTGAGGCTATTTGTCTAGCACACGAGCATTGCAGTTATACGAGCAATGTAGTGAATGTATTTAGTAGAGCACAGTCAAATTAAGCACTTTGTGACGAAAGGGACCTGGCCGTAGTACACGGACAGTGAAGCGGACGACCTTGGGTGTGATTTCTACGGACGAATTCCAACAAAGCAAGTTCGTACCCTTTCAGCAACACCAACATCTCTCAGCAAACGCAAAACTCCACGAAGCCGTCATCACCCGCCAAAATCATGGGGAACCCTACTTCGGCCGTATGCGATATTTAACCAACAAACGGTTGTTTCCAAGCAGTCGTGCGTTCAATTCCCTCTTGCGAGCTCCGAGATACGACCAATCGCCAAAGGACTTTTTATCTCGATTGGTCCTTTCCGACTTATCAACGTCCAGCCTAACCCACAACCGGAACTCAAACGCTCCATCAAACTCAAAGGTCATTGGGATTACACAGTTCCATCCTATATGTCAGATATCACATTATTACATACCACAAATCAGATCTCCTCGAAATAAGCAAATCTGCTCATTCAATTGCCTAGTTAGGGCAATGATTACATCTCACTTGAACACCATTGGACCAGACTTGATTCTTGCAATTCCCAGCACATTAGCGATTGCTTTGAACCGTACTTGACCCTGGAGAAGACACTCGCTTGTTGTATGGCCCTGGATCAACCAACACCTGCGCACCATGCGTATCTACATGCCTTCATCTAGCATGCTGTTACCAATCACAAACGATGAGGCGAATATCAAAAGAAAAAATGTATCTTTTTTTCTCGTTCCAATTTTTAAAGATCAGCTGAAAGAATTTGAAAACTGGAATTTTATTATATACGTCTTATACTTCATATACGTTTATCTTACACATATCTGAGGTATAATAAAGGACTCACCAACAAAATTGTTTTGAAACGAAAAGGAACGAACTGGCATACATTATAGAACAAGAAAGACCAAGCCTTACTCCGTTACTCCATTATCTTTAGTTATTATTATACGAAGAAAACTTTTTGAAAAGATGCCAGCCCAAAGCAAACTTGAATTACCAAACAATCACGTACAGATTGGAGGAAGAGCATCCAACCTTGCTGTTGTCCAAAGTGAAATCGTGAAGGCACACATTCTACGTGAAATCCCGTCCTTGGAATGCTCCATCTTGGCATTGAGCACATTTGGTGATAAGGTCCAATCGAAACCATTATATTCATTTGGAGGAAAGGCATTATGGACCAAAGAGTTGGAGATCTTGCTCTTGCAACCTGTTGAAGAATACCCTCAGTTGGACATGATTGTGCATTCATTAAAGGATTTACCAACAAATTTGCCGGATGAGTTCGAATTGGGTTGTATTTTGGATAGAGAGGAACCAAGAGATGCTCTTGTCATGAAAGCCGGTAGCAAGTACAAGGAATTGAAGGAATTGCCGGACGGCTCAGTTGTTGGTACTTCTTCAGTTAGAAGATCTGCCCAATTATTAAAGTACTACCCTAATCTCAAGTTCGAATCAGTTAGAGGGAATGTCCAGACTAGATTAAGAAAGTTAGACGACCCTGAGTTGCCATACCAATGTCTTTTGTTGGCCAGTGCTGGCTTGATAAGAGTTGGTTTGGGTTCTCGTATCACAAAATATTTGGATGCTCCAGAAATGTACTACGCTGTCGGCCAAGGTGCTTTAGGGGTTGAAATCAGAAAGGGTGACACCAAGATCAAGGAATTGTTGCAGCTTATCGAGTGTATTCCATCGACCTTGCGTTGTTATGCTGAAAGATCATTGATGAGACATTTAGAAGGTGGGTGCTCTGTTCCTATTGGGGTTCAAACCAATTACAACTCAGAAACACAATTATTACAATTCAGCGCAACCATTGTCAGCCCAGACGGGTCTCAAAGTGTTGAGGATCACATTGAAGGCGTTGTACGCACAAAAGAAGAAGCTGATATCTTAGGAATACAGTTAGGAGATATTTTGGTCGCTAAGGGTGCCAAATCCATCTTGGAATCTATTGATTTTACAAGAATCAACCAACCCCCAAATAGCGAAATGAGCAATAGTATTATCGAAGAAATCGAACAATTCAAAGAAAACAAGGACATAACCAAGGAATTAGAGGAAAAATCACTTAGAGAAAAGGTACTTAAGGAGCAAGCTCTCAAGGAAAAGGAACTCAGGGAAAACGCTTTACAAGAGCAATCACTTAAAGAAAAGGCATTCAGGGAACAATCATTCAAAGAAAAGATTAAGGAACAAACAAGAAATATATTCCAAAGCCAACGTACTGGCAGGGAAAAGTCAATTGTTGAAAGTATACTGAATTAATTGTGATGAGATGAGATTAATTTGAAATGTTGAGTATCTACGAAAGAGCATGTTATGCAAGGCTGATTCCGCGAATGGGAAAGAGAAGTTGAATAGTTGATTAACCAGGTGCATGTTAATTGACTGTTGGCAGTCACTGGTACCGATTGTGAGCAGCTCAGATACTGAAGAGTTGATATAAGGCATACTAGAGATTCAGAGTATCAGAGTACAGACCAACTTTCTAATATTGCAAACTCCTAAGAACCAACATTCCAAGTGTAATATCCAACCAACAACTAGTCCCCACAACCAACAATTGATTTAACTTATACCATCACAATAGACATAAGGACACATTTGTTTAGATAAAATGATTGAAGACTCATTTTGAAAAGCCCTGCCTACGTTCGTAATTAAATTAGCGTCATTCGCTACTGACCTATGGCATACACCTCACCTTCTTCTCTTTCATGTATATAACTTTAACTACTCCTAGAATTTAATAAATCGACAATTCATCAAAGCATAATCAGCTGTAATGTCTAGCCTATAAATGAAGGTACTACTGCAAGAGGTGGCTCTGGTCCACGCAGAAGGCCGTTTCGAAGAGATGTACAAGCCTCGCGTGGCCTTTATTGGCATCTCTTTGTGGATCTAAAGGATCTTGAGGTGCATTGTAGTGACTTCGTCAAGCAGACCGTTGTTTATAGCCTATTTAGGCTTCTTACTAGGCACTGATTGTTTTTGGGTTGTGCTATCATACCAGCCTTAAGACGAATAAGAATTGTTGCGGAGTATGGATTGGTTTTGGCTGCCCACTCAACATTAGTTACACTTCAATTGGTTTCGGATATGGTGAAAATCTACGGACATGGTGATGCCAGTATTATCACTTATGCTTGCAACTTGTGAATGTGAGTTTGATACTATTGGTGCTCTTTGTTGATGAAGCTATGTTTAAAACTTTGCTAGAGAAACCCACTGAGCACAAGTAAGGAGGACATTTCTAGAAGCATACAGAGTTCTTGTCGATACAAAGAGCAAGATGTGTTAGGGATTGCTATGGAATCGTGCCTTGTGGAAGAGTTCAAAGCATGTGCACCTTATAGGTGTTGTCTTCTGTTTATTCGAGACATTGACCTTGTTACAAGATACCTTACCTCCGGAATAAAGAAGTTGACGAGAGAACATCCCAAAGAAAAAGCATGAGAGATTGGTCAAGGTATCGACAAGAATGTCAGTTAGCTGGAAGGATTTTGCGCCAACTTCGAGGGTTCAGCATATTATAGTTTGTTTCTTGTTTGTTTGATCTTTTTGCAGCCGTTTGGTAGACGGCTACAAGATCTACTTGAAAAGTGAAGTCTAAGAGTAATAGGATTCGATGCCTCCTTTCTCTTGATAAGTCCAGAGTTGAAGAACTTTAGTGTAGTGTTTTAGGATTTTATGTTCTAATCATATGTATGCCAAAAGTACCCATTTGTATCTTGAGTCCTTCGATATGAATCCAGTTTTCTAATTTTGCAGCCGTTTTTAGACGAAATACCAGTTTACGTAGAAATCTGTTAAACTATTTCCAAAATTATTTAAATAGACGTAGAGATACAAATAGACGTAGAGAAGATTGAACTACTTGAAAAGCGTCGATATCGCAATGTGTGGCACTCTTTCCTAAAAGCACATTCTCTCATCTTCTCATAAGTCATTTCTTTAGGGTTGCAATTCTCCACCACTAGCATAGTCCACGAAACTGTCCTCAAACTCCACTAAGCAAACTTCAAGTACTAAAACGATTTGCCAAAGAAAAGAAACCCTATTTACCAACCCCTTGCACCACCTGCTCACTTACCTTCTTGCTAAGGCATTCCCGAAGCGTATACACCTTTAAGCTACTCTCTCCTTCAAGCATAACAACGTCTACCCAATAAAAGCCCCACAGTTGACTCAAAAATTACGTAATTGTAACGACATTACCGTTGCGACACACATTTTATATGCAGGTTCAGATGGATTAGTCGAAGGAGCCCACTCAGATATGAGATCAGACGCCAGTAACGCGTGTTCTAAACTGGTTAGCATGGGTGGAGCGATATTTTCCAGAGGATGCAGCTTTTGAAATTCTCAAAATGGTTACCGTCAGCGGTGTGGAAGGGACTTTCAGTCGGCAGCTGAGTACAACGGACTCTTAATCTATTCCCCAGATTTGGTACTGGGCACGAAGCGCATATCGAATGTCTAATACAATCGAGTGAATGAAAGTGACTGGTTGGGAAGATGGTAGTCTTGATTGGCTGAGAGGTTCAATTAGCTCGGGAGGCGATAGCCTGCGAGAGCTCTTATCTTGGAGAGGTAGTCAGCTGGCATACCCATTTGCATGATAGGATACGAGGGTTTTTTATCAGTAGAACCGCAGTTAGTCAGTTGATAGGCTCAGAAGCAGAGAAGAACTTCCGTCACATGCACCTTAAGCTCCATGCACCTAAAGCCTCATACAACTCTTCTAGACCTGTGATCCAGTCTTTCTGTCCTTTTGTTTCTCTAGTCCTTCAGTTCTTTCTACGACCCAACGGTTATGGTTAAGGAACACAAATGTCCATACTCTTACGTAATCGGGTTCGAGATCCACTTGCGGTGATAGTGGTGTGGGTCTATCTCCTAAAGAGCAATTTGTGGGGTAGTCATAGGTGCAGAGCAATTCCTTGATGATTCGTGAAAGCTGTGGTGAAGGTGGATGCATTGAATGACGATTGTGATTTTTAGGGATGAAAGGAGGAAGGGAAGAGGGAAATGAACATGGATACACCTATAACCACACCCACAATCAAACTACAGTCACACCCACAATCAAACTACAGTCACACCCACAATCAAACTACAGTCACACTCACAATCAAACTAGTCAAACACCTACAATTACACCCACAATCACACCCACCATCACACCCACCATCACACCCACAATCAAACTACAGTCAAACACCTACAATTACACCCGGCATACCCCATACAACCACCCACACCGTCCAACAGCTGCCAACAATGCACCAGAGCCAGTGGAGCCTTTCTTTTTCGTAAAGCCATTGAGTGGGGTAATCCAACATTATGTGATAAGAGGATCTTCCACTAAGCACGCGAAACCCAACCTTTGGGGCACCACCTGGCACATCTTTGCGGCAATCCATGGGGCAATTTGCTGAACGGGGCCTTCCACTGCAACGCTTCCAAGGTCTCACCAAGGACTCACCAAAAGACCCCAAAAGTCTTGGACTAATATAATTTGTGGGGCGGTCTTCCCGTAAATTGCGTTTGGTGGGGAAAGACACGGACACCTCAACACCACTCGAATGTTGGACAACTGGCTAGGGCACTCGATCTCGAGTCGCTGGTAACATCTATCAATGCCAACCACAAGTGCCAATCTATCAATGCCAACCACAAGTGCCAATCTATCCCTTTGCTCCGGGTCTATCTCTAGGTAACAATCCTCCCCTTATAGTGGTGGCATTCTTTCTGTGTAACGTTATTTGTGGAGCGAACTGGTAACCACACACAAATACACCCTTCGTTTTCATATAAACCTTAATACCTGTAGTGAACAGACTAAAGTCCGATCTCCCTGACTATGGCTGCCAATAAAAGTATAAATATTAGAGATCCGCTTCCTTCTGTTGTTCCAATGCACCGATTAAATTTAAAGGATACTTTACATACTATAAAAGTCAAAGTTCAATCAATGCCTGAACACTTACAACTTGACCACGAGAAACAGTTGGACCCTCCAAAGGGGTTCTTCGAAAGATCCACTTCCAAACCAAACTTACCAGACTTTGCCACCTACGAAAAGTTATACAAGCAATCCATAGAAGACCCAAACACCTTTTTTGGCGATGAAGCAAAGAAGTACTTGGACTGGTACAAGCCTTTCGACCAAGCTAGACACCCAAAGCACCCAGCCACAGACTTCCAAAACGGCGACTTGCCAAGTTGGTTCATCAATGGCGAGTTGAATGCTTCCTACAATGCTGTCGATCGTTGGGCCATCAAGAACCCAGATAAGCCAGCTATCATCTACGAAGCTGACGAACCAAATGAAGGTAGAATCATCACTTACGGCGAATTACTCAAAGAAGTCTCCAAATTGGCTCACTCCTTAACCAAGTTGGGTGTCAAGAAGGGTGACTCGGTTGCTGTTTACTTGCCAATGATTCCTGAAGCTTTGGTCACTTTATTAGCCATCGTCAGGATTGGTGCCGTCCATTCAGTTGTCTTTGCTGGTTTCTCCTCAACTTCCCTTAAGGATAGAATCTTGGACGCCGACTCCAAAATTGTCATCACCGCAGATGAATCTAAGAGAGGTGGTAAGTCCATCGAGACCAAAAAAATTGTCGATGAAGCTTTGAAGGACTGTCCAGGAGTCAGAAACGTCATTGTCTTCAAGAGAACTGGTAACCCTCACGTTCCTTTCAACCCTAAGAGAGATTTATGGTGGCACGAAGAATTGAACAAGTTTGGTTCATACTTCCCGCCTGTTCCTGTTAACGCAGAAGATCCTCTTTTCCTCTTGTATACTTCAGGATCTACTGGTAAGCCAAAGGGGGTACAACACAACACGGCTGGTTACTTGTTGGGTGCTGTCTTGACTACAAAGTATACCTTTGATGTCCATGAAGAAGATATAATCTTCACCGCCGGTGATGTTGGTTGGATTACTGGCCACACATACGTTGTCTACGGCCCTTTGCTTAATGGTGCTACTACAGTTGTGTTTGAAGGTACTCCTGCTTATCCTAACTACTCGAGATACTGGGAAATTGTAGACCAGTACAAGGTCAATCAATTCTACGTTGCTCCAACTGCTTTAAGATTGTTAAAGAGAGCAGGCACCAAGTTCGTTGAGAAATACGACTTGCTGTCTCTCAGAGTGCTTGGTTCCGTTGGTGAACCAATCGCTGCTGAAGTTTGGCATTGGTACAATGACAATATTGGTAGAGGTAAAGCTCATATTGTGGATACCTACTGGCAAACCGAATCTGGTTCTCACTTGTTGGCACCTTTAGCTGGGGTAACTCCAACCAAGCCAGGTTCCGCATCTTTACCATTCTTCGGTATTGAACCAAAGATTTTGGACCCAACTTCGGGTGAAGAAATGACCGAAAACAATGTTGAAGGTGTTCTTGCAATCAAGTCTGCTTGGCCATCTATCACCAGAGGTATTTACAATGATTACGGTAGATTCATCGACACTTATTTAAAGCCATATCCTAACCACTACTTCTCTGGAGATGGTGCTGCTAGAGATCAAGATGGTTTCTACTGGATTTTAGGTCGTGTTGATGACGTTGTCAATGTTTCTGGTCACAGATTGTCTACTGCTGAAATTGAAGCTGCCTTGATCGAGCATGCTTTGGTTGCCGAGAGTGCTGTGGTAGGTTACGCAGACGACTTGACTGGTCAAGCCGTTGCAGCATTTGTATCTTTAAAGAAGGAAGTATTAAAACAACAAAACTTGGACAGTCCAGAAGACTTGGAAAACATTAAGAAGGAATTGATCTTAACTGTTAGAAAGGAAATTGGTCCATTCGCTGCTCCTAAATTAATCTTGTTAGTAGATGACTTGCCAAAGACTAGATCCGGTAAGATTATGAGAAGAATCTTGAGAAAGATCTTGGCTGGTGAAGAAGATCAATTGGGTGACATTTCCACATTATCTAACCCTGCAATCGTTGCACATCTCATCGAAGTTTCTAAATCTGTCAAGAAGTGATTTTTACACAAGAGGCTCTCTGTTATTTATTGTTTAGTTTTTATCAAAAGTGATTATTTGTTAACTTGTAGGATGGTAGCGACCAATGAGTTTGCTTCTGGTTTGGGACTGACGATGTCTGGGGTTATACCGTTTTCAAGTAAGTACTCTTCAGTTGTTGGGCCAATCGAGGCAATACGAAAATCATGCTCCGCTGTTTGCAAGTATCGTATTATAGTACTTGTTCCTTGGGGACTGAAGAAGACTATCCAATTGTCATGACCACTGGTGAGTTGAGTAACTCTTTTCTCGAATGTCTCTATAATATCATCACGGTTTTCTGTTTTATAAATCACCCTCTCTTGTAAGTTATAACCCCAATCTTTTAACGTTCGAGGTATAATGTCCTTCCTGATCTCCCCGGTGAAGAACACCATTGGTTCATGCTTGATGTCTGCCATTTCATTGTGAATGAAGCTTGCTAAGACTCTCCCATTCCCAGCTTTTTCACCTCCTCGTACGTCCATGAATCCTATTCTTTGCAATACAGTATATGTAGCTGGGCCTACGGTATAACCAACCTTCAGTAGAATTTTGTCTTTGAGATCGCCCTCCAACTCACATAGACACTCTTCTAGCATCTCCACCGCTCTTTGGGAAGTTATAATGAAATACTTCACCTGCTCTATAAACTCTGTCGAAGTGAGATATTCTAGAGTCCCATCCTTATCTGAGTGGGTATGGTGAAGTAAAGGAACAAAGACCGGACTGAAACCTGACTCCTCGAACTTAATATCATAAGGATCACTCGGAATGCTTGGATTCTTCAACAAGATCGCTGTGGCAGTCATTATCGCTGTTGGTCAACACTTGATTTTTAATTTTGAGTAAATATTTTTTTGTCCTCTAATCGAAAGAACTATTTTACCAATCAGATGCCTTATGACAAAGACAATATACGAGCAGATTGGTAGTCTCTAGCTCCTACCAAGTACTCCTCAAAGACTACTCTACAATGAAATGAAATCATATAAAGACATAAATATTAAAGATGGCACAGAAATAAACATAAACACACATAAAAGAAGAAACCCATAAAACACTATATATATAAAAAAAAAAAACTAAAGCAGATGTACCTTTTACTGATTCATTATTTCAGTCAAACGACGAGTTGCATGAAGCATCCCGTTCTCAGTTTTGAAAACCTTGCCGATTCTCTCATCTCCAACCATGATGTTTCCAATTGTATCTCTGATGAAAACCTTGATTGTCTCAATGAACTCGATTCTGTATCCCATCACAGAAACCATAAAGAAAAGACCAATGATGCTTATCAATACTGGGAACCAAAAGAAAAGTAACATCTTATCATTCTCAAACGTTTTTCTAGGATGGTTGATATACGTGATGATCATGTCTTCAGAAGAATCTGAAGCAACATCGTCTTGTACGTCCTCAAGTTCAGCACCCTTGGAAGTGCCTAAAGAAGAAGAAGACCCTTCAAAGGTTCGACTTTGCACATTCATGGCAACTTCAGTTGGTTTCTCATTCAAACTTTGCTCTATCGATGTCTTAGGCTTGGAGTGGAATGATGATGGTCCAAATGGGAATAGATCATCATACGTAGGCAACGAGTCTTCATCATCATTATTAAACACGTTTTTAACCTTTTGCCATAAACCAGACACGTTGCTTGCAGTGATGGTAGTATTAGAGCCAATTGATGCATCGTCGGTGGAAGAGACACCAGAATCCCTCGAACCCTCACCAAATTCTGATTCATCAATATCTAAAGACTCATTATCATCATAATCATCATAATCATCAGTTTCAGCAAGGTCATCGGTTTCCGCAAAGTCATCTTCATCATTCGATTCAAATTCTGAATCAGCAAATTCAGACGAATAATTACTGTCTTCCAAAGAAGAGATGGCACTTACTGGCACTCGTAATTCCTTTCTCACAGAATGCCTTTCGCTATTCTCAAAAGTAGCACTAGATTCAGCTGGTGTTTGCACATTTTCTTCCATCACCATTTTGGAGATATGACACCCGTAATTCATGGTGAACATCAGGTTCAATGAGTCCATACTGAGTGATTTATTCAATTTACCATCGATGCTTGTGGCATTAGCAAGGGCATTACCAAAATCTTCATTTTCGCTTTCAATTGCCTCAAGCTTATTAAATATGTCAAGAACATTTAAATCACAATAATCTTTCAAGTATTTGTTATTGGATAATTTCAAATTCCAGTTGGATTTGCAATCAACAAATATCTTGATCAAGTCACGGTGACCACACATCAGTGCAACAAACAAGGGTGTTAAACCTTGGTTATCTTGCAAGTCAATCTTGCAACCATGCGTGATCAAAAATTTGATCAAATGAGAGTAGTTCTTTAAAGTAGCCAAGTGCAACAAAGTTTGACCTTGGTTATTGCATAATTGCCAGTTAGGGATAATAATAGGACAGTTTGGTAAGTCAACTAACGATAGGAAGTTGATTAAGATCTCTTGTGTAGACAAGTCAGATTTTGTCAATTGTTCAACAGCCTTGTGAGCACTGTCAAACCATTCAATATTGGCCTTGTTCATAGAGTTTTGAAGTGTTCCATTACTATTTGAAGTAGCACTGCCTTCGCTAGTCTCCTTGTTGTTATCTGTTCCAACAATTCTTCTGGCAATATTCTTTGCATCTTCCAATTTACCATTCATTTTCAATCCGACAATTTGCAATGCCAATTCGATCAATTGGCGATCAGTATCATCAGTGTAAGTGAAGATCTGTTGCTGCTGAGGACCGCCTAATGTCATGCTTTCATGGTTTTCAAAACTAACCAAAACCTGGCCAGGTTGACTTGCTGGAGGCAAATATGTGACAATAGTGGAGTCAGACCAACAATGAGTTGCTAAAGCTTGATTTGCTCCAAACTTTACTACTAAACCAGGACGGAAATTAAACCCAAGTAATGTGACTTCAATTCCACCTCTAATTGGACCCTGTGCGGGTATAATTCTTTGAATCGAAGGTAAAGTAAGTTGCTGTGATGGTGCCGGTTGATTAATGGTAGGTAGTCCAACATTTTGGGCAGAAAATGCTAGATTGTTAACAGATGGTTTTCCATTGCTGAAGTTATTAGTGGTTGATGTGTTGGTATCACTATTGCTCAAGGGAGAGAGCCCGCTTACGCTACCATTATACATTGGGTTAGACGAACTGTTATAGGAATCATCAACAGACAACTTCTTACGTTTTGAGCTTCTGCCGTCAGTGACATTTGCGCTTGCTTGTGGTTCAGATTCATCAAGGGAATTTGGAGATAATGGATGCATCGAGTTTATCAAATCAGTTTGTGAAAAGGCCTCAACAATAAGCTGATTAGACGACGATTCTGCGGGTACCGGAGTATTGGTGACGTTAGTTGTGTTCAAACTGGCAGGGATGCTTGGATCGTTATCATTACTATTATCTCCTCCGCTATTGATGTCATTTTGTTGATTGTTTCCGTCCATGTCAAGATCATCATTCTCGCTATTACTGTTACTATTACTATTGTATTGCGAGTTGAGTTTTCTTTTGAAGCCCAAGGTAGAATCAAAGCTATGATCGAAGTTTTGCTCATGTAAATTAGTAGATGATCCCACAATAGAGTTTGGTGACATCTTACTTGCACCCGAAATCGAGGACGACGTGTTCTTTTTCCTATCCATTATCATAATTGGGGATGTAAGCTGCTTCGCCACTACCTTACCAGTGTTATCTCGAACAACAAATAATAATCTAAAACCTTCAGATTCCTTATGATGCCTACAGTAACAAATAATTCTAGCAGATAATTCCAAAGATTTGGAAGAATCATTATTCAAACCATTTGGTGCTGGGAAAGACATAATCTCTTTACAGTTGAAGATAATAGCCTTTTTCATCATTTTTTCATTAGCCCAAGAAGTTGGATTGTTTTTAACAACACCAGAGGCAGTTGTCATTGGGGTATTTCCATTGGATATTTCAGGGGCAGAAGGTTCATCGTCGCCACCGAAGGCAGCTTTTCTTCTCGAAGCTCTCTTTTGTTCTCTCTTGATACAACGAGAACATATATTACAAGACTTTTTCAAATCCGATGTCAAGACATATGCATCCAAAAAGAGCAAGTTCTCTTTCAATTTTGGATGCAATTTATCTACTGGTTCATTGAGGCAGAACTTATTCTTGGAGATGAGATCCTGAGGGATGTATAAAAGCGCATGCGGTGGTGGGGGACTTAAAGTGAATTTCAATTTGATCTGGGTTTCAACTCTTGAATATGATGGTAAGTTTTTGATTTGAAGTTTATAGGGTAATTTATCATCTGAAGATGTATCAAGATATGAGGGATCTGGAACATTGATAGTTGATGGACATGGGTTCATGAAGTAGTTACCAAATTTAATCTTCGATAATTCATCTCTTATAAAGTCAAAATCAGACAATTGGCCGGACGAGATTGACTTATCAATGTTCATCGTTATAGGAGAATCGTTTTTACTTGGGGAGAATGGATCGGGTCCAGGTCCAGAGTCGTCGTTCAGCTTATGATCATAGGGACTTGAAAGTTCACTATTAACATTGGTAACTGTTGTGCTTTGGTAGTTAGTGGGATCAATGTATAAATATTCATTATCACGCTGGCTAACATTGAGTTTGGATGCCGATGAAGACGATGGTTCGTTGACATTTTGGAAGTTCGTATAACTGTTGTTCAAGTAGTTGTTATTGTTGTTCGAAATAGATGGTGCATTGATCAAGTGGCTATTGCTCTGACGGTTAACGTTGGCATAGAAGTTGTCCAAGATATCGGAAGATTCCAACTTGATTTGGCCATTTGAGTTCGGTGTATTGCTGCCGATTGAATCATAAACTCTTTGGTCGAGGAACTCGTCCAAGATGTCCTGATCGTCATGTTGTAGACTAGTCAAGAAGTTGTGATCCAAAATACCATTGGCATCATCCGTCAAAGAGGATGTCATACTACCAGCAGTAACTTTGTGAAGAATTCAATAAGACACTCTTTTCCTCTTTTCTTTAGATAAACACCTTGATTGATAAACAACTTTTAATTACAACTGATGTCCAATAAACGGTGTTATCATTAACTTGACCTTCCCTCTTTTATGATCTAAGAAAAATGTTGGGTTTGTAGGGCTGGAGCTAGTTCCTTCAGGGTTCTAGATCTTTTCTTTGTTACTTCTAAGACTTCCGAGATTATCTTAAGCTTATCGGAATTAGTTAATAGCAATCGTTATGGAACTTTACTAAGGTTATGTGTGGGTATTCTGTATGAATGGGTTGATTCTATTGTAAAATTTTGGTTGGTTTTGAATTTTTGCTTCAAGATTTTTTTTGTGTTCGAGACTTGAAAACCAATTTCCATGCCTAAGATTTGGGGTTCGCTACAATTGACGAGACCGTCACGTAGTTATTTCACCGTGTCACATTCCTACGTGTAACTTTTGCTGGAGTTTCTACGAGTTGATGTCTCAGTACTTTGTCACCAGTTTTTAGACGTGTTAACACTTGCAATTTCTACTAGAGGCTTCTCTCACTGGACAGGGTCCTCCAATGTTGCGTGTATACTTTGCCTTTAGAAATAGGAGAGCCTCCTGTTGATGTTACCAGTTTCTTTTTTGTGTCGAAGAAAAAGGGGAGTAACATTTGTTGGGTAAATTGATTTACTACCCTCGTGACTATATGTCACGATATTATTTGATCACTTATGGGGATTTGAAAAAATCGAAGTGAAGTGCAAATGCTTTGATTCTGCCAGAACCAAACGTCCACTGGTAGAACAAGTGCAATCATGCCTAAGAATACCTTATATGTTACTGGGTTCAGTAAGGACTCCAAGGCTGCCGATTTGGCACCGGACTTTGAAAAGTATGTATAATTTTAAAGCTGGTATCATTAATTGAAAGAAGTACTCTAAACGAACAGTTGGAGGTGACAAGGATGAGAGATTGGGCCTTTGCGGGCGCCCGAATTGATTGGGGAAGGAAGGATTGTTCATTTACGATCTATTGATCCGCTTACCCATCAACTCTATTCTTCTGGTCAAGAGAATATATGGAGGTTGATACAATGGTATGCTGATTGTGTAACGTTTTCACTTGGGCTGTTGTTGGATGAATTGTTGGTGAATTGATACGAAAGGCTGAGTGTGCAGAAGTGCTGGGAAGTTCGTAGGCGAGAGGCTGATTACTGTAAATGAATTTACTTTTGTCGACTCTGGCAACTGCGCTGGTTTGTCTCATCTGTTGACAGTTGTCTGTTGAGACTCATTCTGTTGAGAGTTTTGCATCTGACAGTTATACGAGATTTCCATTTGACATTTACTCTCTCAACAGGCCTGCTTGTGACAGCTGCAGCTCACGGGGTTGAACATTGTTCAGTTTTCACAGTGCTCCCAAACACTTTGAATGTACTGTTGACACCCTCGCCACCAAGCACGTCTTTACGTTGGTCACGATAATACCTCGGGAATCTCCTATAATTCATTGACCTGTCCCATTGCCTCTCCCTGGCAGCCAACATCCCTGACCATTTCCTTTTCCATTTCCATTTCGTTACCCTCATCTTTGATAATCCTTCCCATCATGCATCCCTTCACCGTCACTCCTTCCCGAAAGTCCTTTGAATTCCTCCCATCCTCATCAAATCGTCACCTTTCATATCCCCCCGCCCACACTTATCATCTCCTTCCTTTTGAAACTTCACTCCATCAAATCCTGAACTTCCTCCCCCATCAAATCCTCCCTTTTCAATCCTTTCCTTTCAATTCTCCACACCCCATCCAAGTCTCCTTTCCCCAAAGTCATCGCTGAACTATTTTATCCCTGGATCCCCATCACCTACTTATTTCACATCCTTCAACCTTCCCTCAGCCTTCCCTCAGCCTCCCTTCATCCTCCCTTCATCCTCCTTTCGATCCCTTCCTTCCCACTCCATCACATAATCTCCTTCCAAATCCTTCAATTAACCAAGAACATCCCGAACTTCAACTAACACAAATAGATACGGTGAATTAGTCAGATTAGACATTCCTCCCCCAAGAACTGACGATGGTGAAAAGTATGCCTTTGTCGAGTATAAAGAACCGGAAAGTTGTGAAAAAGCCATGGAATTGGATGGAAAAACCTTACCTTATACTACAAAAGACGGTTTAGTCGTCCAAGTCGCAAGATCTGATCCATACAGCACTAGGGCTTCCGCAAGAGGTGGTTTCAGAGGCAGCAGAGGTGGGTTTGCTCCAAGAGGTGGCTACGGAAGAGGTACATACAGTGCCAGTTATGGCAGAGGTGGTTATGGCAGGGGCGGCTATGGAGGTCCAAGGGGTGGTTATGGCTATGCTCCAAGAGGTGGGTACGGTGGTTATGAAGGTGATTCTGGCTCCAGGCGTGGATATGGTGGTTACAGAGATGGTCCAAGAGATGACCTAAGAGGCGATTATGATGGTCCAAGAGATGGCCCAAGAGATGGTCCAAGAGATGGTCCAAGAGATGGTCCAAGAGATGGTCCAAGAGGCGATTATGATGGTCCAAGAGATGGTCCAAGAAACGGTCCAAGAGATGGTCCAAGAGATCCAAGAGATGGTCCAAGAGATTCAAGGGACGATCCTAGAGAACCAAGAGATATTCCCAGAGAACCAAGAGACCCTAGGGATGGCCCAAGAGCTTATTCTCACAGAGACTATAGAGGCCCTCGTGGTGCTCAATTAAGAGAGCCAACCTATGACAACAGAGGCAGCGAGAGATATGATCGTGAAGAGCGTGGTGGCGATCATAGTGGCAATGATCGCGGAAACGATCGTGATTACTCTGGCAACGATTATTCTCGAGGTAAATACTCAAGATCTCCATCCAGATCTCCAAGCGGCAGAAGGGAGAGGTCGAGATCCCCATCTCGCTACTAGAAAAGGGCGAAATGTTGAAATATTATCTAGCTTGATCCGATTGTCTGACTATTGGTTATGTATTTTTAAAAATGAACTCTTTGTGATTAAGACCATCACTTGCCAAAGAAACTGATTAAAAGTTTATACATTATAATAAAATAAGAATCTACATAAGTAAGATGCTTGCGTTAACACTGCCTAGCATTGCACGGCTATTAGCGAGTTTGGAATTTGGGCCACCATTGATGGCCTTTCCAGCACTCTTAATTGCGATCTCTCGTAATGTGGCCATGATGCAAATTAGTACCAAAGAGTCAAGGTCAACCAGACAAGTACTGTTGACGTCACCTTGGCAGTTGTAATAATCCTGATACAACTCAATTTTTCCCAAATCAGAAAACTTCCGTGGTAGAAGGTTAGTGGAATGTTCATATAAAAGGGAATCTTGAAATGATCCAAACGGTGGCATGTTCTCGCTAACATAGTTAGCCTTTATTCTTGCTTGTAATGGAGCATAATATGCATCATCATCAAGCAATGGATTTTCTGGATTCGGATATGGGTTTATTTGAGTTGAAGGGTCATTCTCATCATAAACAACATGTTCTGTATGTTCTGCTTCAGAGGATTCGTCTTCATTATTAGGGATTGGGTTGTTAAACGTCTTTTTTAGAATTTTCAGTAAATCAAAATTTGCTTTCTTATTAACTAGATTATCACTCAATGAGGGCTTACCTGAATCAATGACCAACAATTTTAGGCTTGGGTTATATGTAAGTCCCAATGTTGTAATAACAGGAGTCCCCAATACTCTAAATCTGGTATTATTATAAGTGAAATCAGAATAGGGCTTGAAGTTGTTCATAAACATCAACACTGTAAATGATGGGCCATCCTCAACACTGAAGTGAAACGAGAGTCTCCTGATTCTTTGGAAATGCTTGGTGTTGACAGTACAGAAATTGTAGATTTCAAAATCGTCTTCCTTGCTTCCATTTGAATCATTAATAGGTCTCGGAGGCCGTTCACGGTATCGTTTAAAGATAATAAACGGAGCATTCTTCTTAAATGAAGATAAATATGGCACTTGGATCTTGAAGAGTGGGAGGCCCATTCCTTGAACTTTATAGTCAAGAGGAATCGAATGTTGCCTAGTATCGACCGAAGCACCTTTTTGAGCTTTAAGTTGATCTTGTTTTATCTTTTTTATCCTGTTCTCTGAGTCATATATGAAGACATCGGTGGTCTTCTTAGTGGAAGATTTCCTCAAATCTCTGAAGGTTTCAAACGACTCCTTTGAAGTGAAGATATACTGGTTACTCTTCAAGAATTCATTTATGATAACAAAGTCTCTTTTTATATTGAAGCAAGCGATGTTTTTGCTAAGGATCTTCGGTGTTTCATCGATCGAGATGCTGAAAGCGGTAGAGGCATCGTCGTTACCATCAGATTTTATTTCATCATTGAGATTTGTTGTGCCTGAATCTTGAACTCCATTCATTGCATCTTGGTCTGGTTTCACAGAATCAACAATCAATCGGTTATTTCGTGCATTGTTTGCCTCTTCAACCGCTCGCATGGATTGCAATCTCATACGACGGATCAAGAATGGATAGTAGTGGGTGAAGTTATCTTCAAACGTATCTTGTAGTTCCAGGCCCTGCTTCTTGTTGTGCATTAGAGTCTCTGTCTCGGACAATGCTATCGACTCATTGTCTAACGACTGTTCTGAGGAAAGGTTGTACTCATACACGTCAGCCTGATCAACGTATGAAGGTATTTCCATACTGTGTCGCTGATTGCCAGACGAAGCATTGACCACGTCCTGATTGTCCAGTGGAGTCATTGACCCAGGGAATATCAGTCCCGAATCAATTGACTTCGATCTCTGTTTGTTCCACTTGAAAAGTCCCATGCTTAGCTATAATGAACAACTTCAAAGTGGTTGTCAAAATTATTTTTATTTCAATTGCGAGTCTTGATCATCGTACGGTCAGTTCCAATGGTCAAAGCCTCTGCACCAAAAATTGTTCAGACGACTCAGTGGATGAATACTTGAAATACTAGCCACCTCCAGTTTAAAGGAGTATCAACTCAGTTAGCGATCACTGTTGCTGTGTAGGTTGTAGTGTTTCGTTACGATACGATAAGATAAGAAAATGTGCACTGTTCAAGTGTGGCTTAACATGTCCACACCAATACACAAAGTTACCACACGAGAAGTTATATCCGCATCGGATCTTCAGGACTTCCATTAGCGAGATCGACTATATAAGTTCATCCACATCAAGGTGGAGCGACTTCAAGAATATTAGAAAGTAAGAGAAGCGAATTAGTCTAACCAATGCAGGAATCTCTAATATCAACTACACACCCACGATCTCATCATTCGAAAGCATCCAGCCCTTTATCACAAGAAATAGCTTATTAATGCCAATGTTCTCTTAATCCATGCACTGCTAGATCAAATAAACTATTCGTCCTTATTAATATAAGCTCACATCACGATGTTTAAATCAGTGGTATCTCCAGCCTCTAAATCACACTTCTTTGTAGCAATCTTGAATTGGCGTAAGTCTCCGAAGTCATTCTCTTTGTCTGAATTCGTAAAATTCAATCTCGAATCTTGTCTTTCCTTTGAGTTGAGCGAATTTGAATCCACAAACCTTCTTAACTTGGACGTCTTTGTAAGACTATTGATTAAATGGTCTTTGTCCTTGATCATTTCCTTTAATTGTAGAATTTCCTCGTCTTGTTCCTTTATAAGCGAATCAGAATGTTTCTCATGCATACTTTCCTTCGCAGGCTTATGGGACTCCCCATTGAGAGAGTTCTCTTGATGCGCCAACTTCAATTGAGTCTCCAAATGATGGATATAGGATTTCTGTTCGTCCATCTCATAATGAACTCTTCTATAAAATTCTTCTAAATTAGCCATCATTATTTGCAGGGAATCGATTCCAGAACCTAAGATATCGTTCAAAGAATCATTCTTTAGTATTATAGTTTCCGTCATTTGCAAATCAGTTATTCTTATGAAATGTTCCAACCTCTCATTAAGGATTTTATTCTCTGATTCAATCTGTGCTATTTTCATTGTCTTTTCAACAATATTTGAGTCTTCGAAGAATTTATTATCGCTACTGGAAAGTGATGAATTAGATAAAACCCGTGGGTTCATCTTCAACATTAACAATTCATTCTTCTGAGATTCAATTGTTTTCTTGAGTTCTTCTATCATCTTTGCAGATTCAGCATCGCCAAAGCTAGAAGTTTTATTCTTCAGCACATTCATGACAATATCCTTGGCTCGAGCTGCAAATCGTAAAGTATTAGACGTTTCGGACACTGACTGTGGATTATTTGTAATCGACCCTAAATGAATCGTACACAAGATCAGAATCAAAGATGATCCAGATAAAGCTGGCTGCAATAACCGTGTAAGTTTCGAATCCCTATAAGGAATATGATCCAAAATAGCAGCACCTCCAGGGGTTGATGATGCCAAAGATAATTTATTTATCACTGTGGACAAAGCCAATAATGATTTATTGATAAAAGCACCTTCTTTCCTTCTCTCAACACTGGAGGTGGCCCTTTCAGAACCCGCCAAGTCACAGAGAGATAAAGTAGCATGTTGTTCTGTACTATCAGCCAAATTCACAGTGTTTAATTTGATTTGTAAGATGGAGTGCGATCTCGACGATCTGGCATTAAAGTCCGTGGCACTCGTCTTTCTATTATTATCTCCCTTCTTAATCAATTGTAATAACTGGTCCTTGGATGTGATATTTGGGCTGCTTATGCCGACTATCTTGGTTCCGAATATAGGATCATCTCTAATTTTCAATTCAATATTGGCATTTGCGTTCAGGGGTGCCAACAAATCTATGATCTTCTCGTTATAAATTTCCAAATATGTCACACTCAAGTTGTATTGCTTGTCCGTGCTTATCATTTCAATCTTATTAAAAATAGAATCGATGGCCAAGGGAACAAAACCTGTGTCGCTGTTGTCACCTCTCATCGAAAAGGTCTTACCTGAACCAGTCATACCGTAGGCAAAGACGGTCGCATTATAACCTTCGTCTAAGAATTTATGGACCAAATCGTGACATACTTTGTCATACACATGTTTGTTCTTGATCGATGGGTCTGCAGAAAACACATTATCGAAATGGAAGGAAGACATGTCTGTGTTATTAACGATGGTCGAAGTGTTGTCATAGATTTCCCATGGACTAGGAGTAGCTAGATTGACACTGAATGGATTTGGTCTAATTGAAACAGTAATAGATCCAGTATATGGTTCATTCTTTGAGTTTGGCGTCATTGGTCTACTCATCGTACCTGGAGTCATCGGCCTACTCAAAGCACCTGGAGTCATCGGCCTACCAGAATAGTTACTATTACTTCCGGAGCCACCACCAAGGTTACTCATTGAGGATCCTGGTCTCGAAACTGAATTGGAACGTCTTGGTGAAGTCGCTTTCATCGCTCTAGATGGAGGTCTTCTTAAATCTGGGATATTAAGACGCGAAGAGTCTGTGCCGTTTGTCGCATAGGCATTACCTAGCGAGGATCGAGTTCTTAAAGGGACTCTTTGGGACATTATTTACTTAGAAACCAACGATTACAGCTAGAACTATCCCTTTTTAGTGGCACTATCTGATTGAGCGGCGAGTTTATCTTTTATCGTGTGTTCATATTGTTTAGATACCCATATCGCACTCCCAATTAGGAAAGCTATCAATCAAATACGACATTAGGGATGTAATCCAATGCCTTAACAGTAACATGCGACATGATGAATACCCCAATAGACTTTGCACTATATAGAAGAGCGTATTTGAAAGCACTAGGAGAAGAAACAGTACGATGTATTCTGGCTCTATACAACTTTAGATACAGGGACAAAGATTGTCAGAAATGTCTTTGCCGTAGCAAATTTTCCAATGCCCATACTTCAGGAACATAGGTGTGCCTTCTGTTTCACAGGTTCGTTTGGCCGCAATAGAAGACCGGACATCAGCAAAATGAAGACTGAAGCATAACTTTTTGGAAATGAATGGCAAGATTTCAATTATATCACCAAACTCCAGGAAATCATTTCGAATACCTGCAACACTAATGTCTTTAGTGAAATGCATGTCTGGTTCTGGATAGAACAACTTTTTTTCATTTCTTGTGACTTTGTTCTTAATTTCTTGTGCTAAGATGAGAGTCCTTCTAGCACCGAAATGTAACACTTCATGAAGCAAGCTTTTCGAAATAATAGTGTCATAATTAAATGCGTTCTCCATATTCTGGTGACTGGCCCATTCTGAGTCTAATCTCCATCCGTTAACAATAAACATACCAGAGAGGTTGCAATAGTTGTGAAACCTTCTTGCATGATCTGGAAAGACGAAGTATATCTCGATCGATGGAATATCTGTATCTTCGTGGGAAACAATTCTTTCTAACGGACCTCCACAGACTTGAGATAATATACTGTTAATTCCTGATTTAGGTGGAATATTGCTAATCACAATAACTCTTTTGAATTGTTCGAGCGATTTCCTTGACACTTTTGGCTTGAGTTTGGGTTGTACTTGAATATTATCAGAAACCTTCCGGTGTGATGAACTGTCTTTATAATATTGTCCTAGATTCTTGTTTCGAAGACTAGGTTTGTCATCAATGGTAGATAAACGATCTAATTGGGGCAAATCTCGGTTCAAAGAGTGGAGGTCTTTGACAACTCGATCATTCAATACTTCATTGGTTGTCTGACTGTTGAAGGCACTTTCACGTGTGTGCCCAGCGTGAATGTGGGCAATTGACAGTCCTCTTACAAGACCATTACTCAATTCGCCTTTAGTAGAATAATTATCCAGTCTATCTAATTCCCCATTAGAGGACCAGTCTCTGATTTTGCTCAATTCATTCTCCAACCTCTCATCGAATAACCTTTTCAAGTTGCACTCTTGATTCAGTCTATTGCCTAATGCATTTTCATTCAAACTTAAGGCCACCGAACCACCAACGTCTTCATATTTCTTAGAGGAGTCTGCAAATGCTGGATGACCCCACAGACTGATTGTCTTGTTGCAAGCCATCGCAATTCTCTTGAAGCTCCTAACTTCAAATTTGGGGGAAGGCCCTATGGTGAAGCTACTAAACGAAGGCATACGATGTCCAAGCAGTTTGTAATATCTCAGAGTCTCTGGAAATTGAAAATTCTTCTGAGTTTGAAGAAAGCTTCTTTGATCCACTCCAACGCTTTTTGGATGCCCTTCAACAACCTGCTCTCCAGAAATCTTCTGCCTTGTATACCCATCGTTTTGGGGAGTGAGTTTTCGAAACATTTTAGCAATATTTGGCAATATCTGCAGTATCTGCAGTATCTAGCGACTATTAGCAGTATCTAGCGACTACCAGCAAGAATTTCAAATTCAACAACAAGTATAAGCTAAGAAATCAATGACTGACTTAGCCAAAGAGCTGAGTGCTTTTCATTTGTGCCTTTGTAAACGCATATGGTATTGGCTGCAAAAATGTCGTTCATACGTTGCAACTGTGTCGTAATGTCCTATTTGACACCATTGCAGACAGCTATACTTGAAGATGGGCATTACACAGAGATAACATGACGTCCAAGTCCTAGGAGAGAAAGGAAAGAACGCTGAAGTTGGCAAGCATACCGTTGAACTAGACCTTTGACTGAATTCTGCCTTGATTCACTTATGAGTAATATCCATTTACCAACCAAAGTGCTTCAAGGGCCTTTCTAAAAATTCGAGATGAGCGAAAAATTATTTATGTACAAAACACCAAGGAATGTTCAGACTTAAGAAATAACTATCCATTTACCTTAAAGCAATCATTCCCAAGATGAGTGCAGAATCAGCAAATCCAACGACTCTTCCAGTACAAGCTGTCGAAGTTGTTGCAGCGGCTGGAGGCTCCAAAAGAGTACTTGAAGCTGAAGATCATGACCTCAAGAGAACTAAGCCTGATGTAGACATAAGGAAGGTTGTGATGGAAACCCAAGTTGGTATCACTTCGTACATAAACAGACGCAATGCTGGATTTTTAGGTACCCTCAAACAATTATACTCTGATTTCCAAGTCAATGAAATCGGAATGGACGGCAACGTCGTTCACTTGAATGATGATGGATTGAAGATTGGTAAAAGCAAAAGAGAGAAGAGATTGGAACAAAGAGAAAAGGAGAGAGTTGAAATGTCCAAGATGTCTGCAGTAGAGCTTGCTGCTGTTAAAGAAGCTAAGAAAATAGAAGAAGAGCAAAAGAAGTTGGAATTGGCTTCCAGAGCTGAGTACGAGTTGTCCGAAGAAGACAGATCGAAATTCCTTGAGTTAATCACTGCGGAAGAGCTTGCAGACGTCGAAGCACTTTTCTCAGATAGTAAATCCATGGAAACCAAAACCACTTTTCCTGATAAGGAAATCCGTGGGAAATTACATCAATTGTTCAGAAGTGCTTTCCAAGGCAAGTTAGAGACCATTACAACGGAAACCAACGCTTTCAAAGTTGCTCTTTCAAAGAATAGTACTGGTGGAAGACAGGCAAGACAACATCCCCAAGAATCCATGTCACATGTTGACGAAAATGGGATTGTTAACTACGGTCTCGGTCACTTCAAGCCATTCTTACACTTTACAGTTTACAAGGAGAACAGAGAAACAATGGAGATCGCGTCTACGATATCGAAATTCTTGAGAATCCCAAATAAAGCTATCAAATTTGCAGGAACCAAGGACCGTAGAGGATGCACAGCTCAAAGATTCTGTATTCACAGAGGTAAAGTAATAAGAGTAAACTCATTGAACAAGGCATTGAGAAATTCCACTTTAGGAGGATTCAAGTACAGTGATAACTCTTTAGGATTGGGTGATTTAAAGGGTAACGAATTTTTGATCACCATTAGAAATGTGAGATCTTCTGAAGAGAATGGTGACGTTGAGAAAACCGTTTCTGAATGCTTTGAATCCTTACAAACCAAAGGATTTATCAATTACTACGGTATGCAAAGGTTTGGTTCTTTCTCAATCTCTACGCATGTTTTGGGTATTTACATCTTGAAAGATGACTGGAAAGGTGCTGCAGAATTAATTTTATCGGAACAAGATGTAGTTGCACCAGACTCAATTGAGGCCAGACGTATCTGGGCCGAAACTAAGAATCCATCCTTGGCACTTAAGAGCATGCCTCGTCGATTTTCTGCCGAACACTCTATCCTCACAGTATTGGAGAAGGAAAAGTTGAACGAAAAGAATGAGTATTCACAATCATCATACTTCAAGGCAATCATGACTATTCCAAAGAACTTGAAGATTATGTACGCCCACGCCTACCAATCATACATTTGGAACTTAGTTGCCTCTAAGAGAATTGATTTATTTGGTTTGGAAATTCAAGTTGGTGATTTGGTTTATGATGTTGCGGAATCGAAGCCAATTTTAGAGGATGAAGAGGAATTAGAAGAAGAAAGTACAGTTTACAGAGACGTTAAGGTAAAGGCTTTAACTGAAGATGACATAAACAGCGGAAAGTACACGATTTATGACGTTGTGTTGCCAACTCCAGGCTACAAGATCACCTATCCTGCCAATAAGCAATTGCAACAGGTATATATCGAATCTATGGCCAAGGATGGAATGGATCCGTTCAAGATGAAGAGAAAGGTGACCGAATTTTCCTTAGCTGGCTCATACAGACTTATGGTTTCGAAGCCAGGCAACTTAAGTTACGAATTGGTTAGATATAGTGAGGATGTACCATTGGTCAAGACAGAGTTGGAACTCTTGAATGAGAAGAAGGCGAAGGAGCAAAAGGAAGACGATGATAAAGCAAAGGTAGAGCAAACAAAAGAGGAAACTGAAGGAGCTGCTACAGAAGCCACAACTGAAGCCAATACTGAAGCCAATACTGAAGCCACTACTGAAGCCAACACTGAAGCCAACACTGAAGTAAAACCGGAAGAAAGCTCTGAAGCAAATTCTGATGAACTGAATTCAATTTCGGTAGAGCCACCTGTACAAAGCAGAATCATCACTCAGGAAGGTAAAGACAAGTTAGCCATTGTATTGAGAATGCAACTTGGTGTCTCATCGTACGCCACAATGGCATTAAGAGAATTCATGAAGGCAGATACTTCAAGATTTGGGGATGCTTTGAAATAAACTTGACTATTACTAACACTTCAATAATTGTGTAGTTAAACCTTAATCGTTCATTACTGTAGAAAACCGTCAAAAATGGCATCTTCATTAGAGTGTGATTACGAAATTGCTCCAAAAAGATCCTCAACTCGCTAAACTTTTCAGCTGAATAATTTCCTTCTTCCCAATAGCGAACAAGCTTTACATCGATTGAAAAGCGAACAAAGGTCCGACAATGGTTAGAATCCCTTCAATTAGTCTTGGCGAGTTCCAATCTCTTTTAAAGAGGGCTCTCCCTCATAAAGCTAGAGTTATACCAGTGGATGCCTCATGGTACATGCCCAATAGCCCCAGAAATGCTCAGAACGAGTTCTTGAATAAGGAAAGGCTCGTGAACTCTGCCTTCTTCGACTTGGATAAGATCTCGTTGGAGAACTCAGACTTCCCCCATACATTGCCCAAATATCTGCAATTCAATGCTGCTATAAACGAATTGGGGATCAAGAAATCAGACCATTTGGTGGTCTATGATAAGGCTGGTATTTTCTCAAGTCCAAGGGTGGCATGGACCTTTGCACTCTTTGGCCATAAATCCGTGTACTTATTGGATAACTATGTCAAGTATGTGGCAGAGAAGTTACCTTTGGCCACAGATCCTGTCACTCTGCTTGCTACTCCCTTGAAACTGGTAAGCAAATTTGAACCTAGCATTAGTGAATCCGAATACGAAGCTGATTACAAAGCGCAAGTTATTGAGTATGATGAATTGCTCGAATTAGTCTCTAGTGACCAATTGGCAAAGCAGTACATATTTTTTGATGCTAGATCAAACGATAGGTTTACTGGCAAATCCCCAGAACCCCGTAAGGGATTGAGCTCGGGTCACATTGATAATAGTTTGTCGTTGCCATTCACGAAGTTACTCAATGGTGATCAAGGTTATAAAAGCAAATCAGAGTTGTTGGATCTTTTCAAGCAGGACTTTGGATTGGATTTGAGCAGTAATGAGTTCTTAAAGGGAAAGCATGGGATCATTGTTCTGTGTGGTTCTGGGGTAACTGCAGTTATTATTAAGTTTGCTATTCAATCTGTTATTGGGCTCGACGTGCCGGTAAGAGTTTATGATGGCAGTTGGACCGAATGGGCCAGCAGGGCACCAAAGGAGCTTATCGTGAAGGATTATTAATATATAGGACCCTATCAATAGTAAGTTCTTAAAAAAAACGATCATTTATTATTAACACTAGTTTACAATCATAAACAGAAACAGAACTATGTGGTCATACTCTTAAGCAATAAAACGTATAACCCCAAGTACCTCCAGCTACTCTAACTCAACCTTCCAAAGTCAAGAACTTATACTTCTTCCTTATAGGTTCATAGCAATCATTCAACGCATCGTCATCGACAAACCATGTGACTCTTCCAGCGGCACCTTCATTTACTATGGAAGAAGGCAAGCCCTTTTCTGGTCTTTCCATGATAATTCTCATGACTGGGGCCTTTGTTAAACCTTCAACAACGAAGGTTACTCTTGATGCATGCGAGATGACAGGAATGCTGAGAGTGATTCTATCCAGCGGTCCCAGAGGAGCATTAGCAACTGGAATACACCATGCTAGCTTTTCTCTTAAAGCCTCACCGTCGTTAGGGAAAAGCAGCGCTATGTGGCCATCGGGAGCACATCCCAATAATAATAAGTCAAACATAGGCAATTTAACAGAGTCCTTTTTGGCGAAGTTGCTCACCAAAACCTTTTCGTATTGATCCGCACATTCTTGTGGATCATCAAGTAGAGAGGAGTCGATATGATAGACGTTAGGTTTCTTGTCCCCCACTATGTGATCGAATATCTCCCTCTTCGCCTGGCCGTAGTTTGAGTCCGGAGAGTCAAACGGCACCAAACGCTCATCTGCAAAGTACACGTCCCATTTGTCCCATTCAATGGAATCATGCTTCGACAACAAACCTTCCTTCAAGATCTTGATGAGCGACCCACCAGAAATGGCAACCTTAAACCGTCCTTGCACATTTTTCTTTATCTTCTTTTCCTTTTTAGGTTTGGCTAATTGTGTTGTTGAAACCGAGTTCAGTAACCCTACAAAGGATCCGTTCTGTGATATCACGGGCATGCTGTTGCCCACCGCAAGCGAAGGACTGCTTGCAATTGGTGGCAAGCTTTGTCTCTTTATCTCCTGCTTGAGCTGTTCCACCTCAGCCAAGTCCAACGTATTGTATAGTGTCATGTTCTGGGCCAGGATCACATGGTCGGCCACGGCCTCCGCCACTCCCAAGAACTCAGGGAACGAATAGATCAATGGAACTGTCGTAGTCATTCAGTGCTATCTTGTCCTACTCGTTGAGTTTGATTCAGGATTTCGTTGAAGTTTTATTAGGCGAAGCATAAAAGGGTGAAGAAGCGTATGCAGGACGTTGTCAAAGAGATACGGAGAGATCTCGACTTAGGTTTGGGATGTAACTGGCGAGTGAGAGGGAGTTGGAGGGAGTTGGAGGGAGTTGGAGGGAGTTGGAGGGAGTTGGAGGGAGTTGGAGGGAGTTGGAGGGAGTTGGAGGGAGTTGGAGGGAGTTGGTTAGAGTAGTGCTTGGGATTCTCCGAGAGAGCGGCCTCGGTTAGAAGTGGCATGGGGTCAAAGAACCTCAGTATGGTTGAATATGGGCAGCAAGAGAGAGCTCGTGTGAATCGAGTTGGAAGTCTTCTGAACAACTTAAATAACCGTACATAAAGGGAATAACCTACGTATCTTAACTAACTATTGTGCATGTCCCCTACCTATTGCGTACGTGCTTGGGGTAACTATCACCCTCCGTATATTGGCCTAATGGTTGCAGCGTGATGTCGCTACACCTTTGGGATCACATTGATCCCACGCGACATTTCATGACGGCGGAGGTAGTTAGGTCAAAAAAGTGACTCGAGCAACTGGAAAGAGAGAGACTGAAGTACACACCAGATCAATTCGTCTATTAGCTCATAAGAGATCAATATGATCGAGAATTACTTCAATTTGACACAAGAGTTGACATTGAGCTACCTCAAGTCGAGCTACCCCCTTCAATCGTCGACGGAGCTACATGAAGTTTGCTCCACTGCTACGTCTGCTCAGTACGAATTGACCCATGATGACAAGAAGGTGTTGTTTGCCACGTTAAACAAACTATCGCACACGGCAATAATTGTGAACTTGGTTGCCATTGGGAGTGTGAACGAATCAATAGTCGTTGATTGGGAGAACATTGGCGAAGTGAAGTTCCCAATCAACGAAATAAGCATATCGAATGATATCATACGGGAATTCAACAGGACTTTTGAAGCTGGCATTCGTGATCCTAAGGAGTTGAAGAGCTTATTCAAGAGCTTGGACCGCGAGAATGCAGAGACCGCAGCAAGGTCTTCGAAAGATGGCTGCCCTTCCAAGAACGAGAAGATACAAACGGAACCCCAACAAGCCATGGAGGTCAAACAGGACAGAGAAAGATTGACAAAAGCTGATCCAAGATTTAATGATAATGAAACAAGAAACGACCCAGGAAATAATGAAAACAGATACGAATCTACATTCGTTCGTCCAAACGATATGCCTGATTTCGATGATGAGCTCGAAATCAAAGCAAGACCAAGAGGATCAGTGGATGCATTCCCATCTATTGGAGACCAAGACTTGAACCCGCCAGGATTACCAAAATACCCTGAATTGAAGCCATACCTTGATCCCTTAGGAAGCATTGGATCTGGAGGCGGAATGTATCCAAGTTCGGATCACCCATTATTTGGGCTGCGTGGTGGAGGCAATACATCTCGCAGAGGGGTGCCACCAGGTGCACGCTATGACGATCCATATGGAGAGGACAAGTTGGAAGCATTGGGTAGTGGTTTACCTGGGAATTTGAGAGGTGGTGCCCTTGGAGCGTTTCCAAGGGGAATGAACCTGGACTTCAATGGTCCTCCTAATCCACCTGGTGGCTCTGGATTTGGCGGAGCAGGAGGGTTTGGAGGCTCCAGTTTTGGAGGCTCTGGGCGTCCGTTCTAGGGTACGGCATGAATATTTTTGTATTAGGATGGGCGAGCTACGGTTATTGGAGATGCAAATGTGTATGAGGACTGGTATCTTGCTTTTTTCATATATACTGGTCATGGTTGAAGAACTACTGGAATGAAAAATCCAAGTTCAGAAATTCTTAAATCAACAACTTTTCAAATCACTATTCAAGATAACATTTCAGAACTGTCTTCAATTGATAAAAGAACTTATCGAAAATAGTCTTCAAAAGCTCTCGTAAAAAGCTCGCTCAAATACTGATATAAACATCCCTCTTCAATAACTCGTGTAATCAAACTCCTATACCGATATTTACATAAGACTTGACCAAAGCTGAAAAGCCACACATCCACTCCTCAAAGAACTCTACCAATTACATCAAAAGAGGTTTCAGGCCCGGATACTTTTGATTCCACCTTCTTATTCTGTTTATCCATCAGTTCATCTTGATGCTATTAATACCCACTGCCGCGGCCAACCTTTGACACAAATCCACAACCTTGCTATTGTTACCCCATAGATTGTTTCCAAAATAATGGACTAAGTCGTTTCCAGATATTATGATGATCTGAGCTCAAATACAGGTAACCCTTCCATGCTACACTTGCCGGTCCGATACTCCCACATCCAGAGAAGTAATCCTCCACACCCTCCTCCACTGCCCAAATCTAGCCATTAAACCGTTGTCTGTGCATGCAATTGCTTGAGTGTACTTGAAATGCTCATAATTGTACATGCCCTAATAAGGGTAACTATTCTACGAACCAAGAAAAAAGTGCCATTAACCCCAGCTATTGCAGCTAGTGCCACCAACTATTAATCCTTCGCAGAGGGCTAGGCTTCACCCGTCGTGAAGCTTAGGTGCTCATTTCAGTTCCCCCACATCGGCACCCATCTCATGTTCAAGCCGTTTGCTGCATGCTTACAAAGCAGAGCAAACTAGGTGGACCCTGTAGGAGGGCCCAGGCCCACGTCAAGTACACTTTGAGGACCAATGGTTCACTCCATGCTAATCAGGTAAGTATCTGAAAAGTCTCGACAACCAGTTGCTATAGCATTTGGAATACTTGCCGAAACCCACTGGTACTTCTATAAGCAGTAATTTGGCTGTCCCAAATACTTCCCTCATTGGGATAAGGCTTTGCGTCTGAGATTACACAAAAAGACACCCTCGATAGAAAGATCAAAAAACAATAGTTTAATTAAAGAAGTGATCGAGAGGCCTGAATTCGGGGTATATGTTGTGAAGGCGAAGGTGCTGTTGAATAAATAGGATGACAGCTGCTCGCAGCTCGAGAATTTGGAATTGTTATTTTCCAGCGTTTACTTTCAAACGTCTATACCCATACCCTTTTCATAGAACCACTTCATAATGGGAGACCATGCTTATGACGCATATGCCCCAGGGAACCCCACAAGCAACCCAAACCAAAAGCTGACAAGCAACCACGGAATCCAGGGTCAATACGAAACCCAAGGAGGCGATGAAAAGAGTGCCAAAAGTGTGGATGAAGATCAATATCTTCCATACCCCCAAGACATTAATACCCTGTTCAATAGAGAGCATGCCGTCCAAGATAACAACCCAATACAATATGCTCATTCACTTCATGCCCCAGAAACTGCATTTGATTCCTGCCATCGCCCAACCGCGTACAGTGAGAGTAATCTAGACTCAGCTTCTTCAAGCACCTCAGAAACCACTCACACATATGTTGATACTCATCATCGACAACAACCTTCAGAAACTAGGCAGCCTCGCAAACTGAGACACTTCGGTAGCCCAAAACATATAAAGAGACTAAACTCTCAATACAATACATACCAAGCTGATCCAATTCTGTCTCAAACTGACTTCGACGTTGCTATCGTCCCAAAGGACATCGAGGGTCAAAATAAGCTAGTCAACCAAAGGAGGCTCTTTTCATTTTTCTTTTCCAATACTGTGGATCCAGTCACTGCTGCAGAAGATCGTACTCAATACCCATGGCTTCTCTCTAATTACTTCATGCAAATTGGGTTTTGGTGGCTTTGGCCAGTGTTGAAGAAAGGATATAAAAGAACCTTGGCTGCGGATGACTTATGGACCTTGCCTCCAAATTTGAGTGTCAATGAAATGCATCAGATCTATGAAGGTCACTTAAAAAGAACCCTTGAAAAGTCAAGGGCAAGACATATAAAAAAGGGAATGCCGGCTGCAGAATTCAAGTGGCCAACTTATGCTATTCCATGGGCTCTCTTTCTCACAGTCAAGTGGGAATATTCGCTTGCATGTATCTTCTTGGCAATATCATTCGTTGCTCAAGCATTATCACCATTGATCACTAGAGAATTGATTGATTTTGTTCAATATCGGTCTTTTGGCCTCGAAATACCCATGAGCAGAGGTGTGGGATTCACATGTGGTGCTGTTGTACTCATCTTCTTTAACGGTTTGCTTCTCAACCATTGCTTCCACAATTCTATGATTGCTGGAGCTCAAGCAAAGGCAATTTTAACAAAGGCACTTTTATTGAAGTCGTTCACATTATCATCAAAATCAAAATACATGTTCAATCATGGAAGAATCACTTCGATGATGTCTACTGATTTGACAAGAATTGATTTGGCTTTTGGTTTCCAACCATTCATTATTTGTTTTCCCATCCCCGTCATCATTTCCATAATTATTTTGTTGATACACCTTGGTATTCCAGCCTTGTCTGGTATTGGCCTCTTTGTAGTTTCGTTGGTGATTTGCGTTTTGTTAACCAAAATATTGTATGATACAAGAGAAACAATGGTCAAATATACCGATGAAAGAATTGGGCTTATGAGAGAGGTTTTGGAAAACTTAAAGATTATCAAGTTTTATGCTTGGGAATTGGCTTACAAGGCTAGTATCACCAAAGTGAGAGAAAAGGAAATGAGGTATTTGTTCAAGATCAAGGTGTTGCGTAACTTCATCACTGCTTATGCAGTTACCCTACCAACTTTGACTTCCATGATTTCATACATTACCATGTGGGCAACCAACCTCAGGAAATCTCCAGGCTTGGTGTTCTCGTCCTTGTCCTTGTTCTCCATTTTGGCACAAGCTATTATGCTTTTGCCAATTGCTTTAGGCTCCGGTGCTGATGCTTATATTGGCTTCAGGAGATGCAGAGACTTCTTTAGTGCTGCTGAGTTTTCTGACGAATTAGAACAACAATTATTGAGCCAAGAAAGTAACTTCTATTTCGGTGCTGATGCCAATTCCGAGTTTGAATTCAAGGGTGATTCTTGTGATGTTACTTCGGAATCAACTACTGGATCCAACGATGGTGAGGTCCATAAAGTGCGCAAAGATGTTGTAATTAGAGTGCACAATGCTAATTATATCTGGGAATCATTCCATGATGAATTGGACACTGACATTTGGGACTTATCGAAGGAGAACAAGAAGGCCAGAAAGCTCGAGAAGAAGAGACAAGCAGAGCATAGGAGAATGATGAAACTTGAAAGAAGTGCACTCAATTCCTATGCAAACTCGACGATGAACTCAATAAGGAATGCAACCACTGATTCTCTTGATTCTGCTCAGATTCAATTTCCCGGATTGATAAATCTCGACCTCACTGTTTATCGTGGTGAGTTTATCATCGTAACTGGTATTATTGGATCTGGTAAATCATCCTTCTTAAATGCTTTGGCTGGTTTCATGAAATTGGGCAACCCAGAGACCGCGAAGATCAAGATTGAAGAAGATCTCATCTTGTGTTCAGCTCCTTGGATCCAGAACGCTACTGTAAGGGAAAATATCTTGTTTGGAAGGCCATACGATGCCCGCCGTTACCAACGTATTTTGTTTGCATGTGCCTTGTTGGAAGATATGAAGAATTTACCAGCCGGTGATAACACTGAAATTGGTGAACGTGGTATTACCTTATCTGGTGGCCAGAAGGCAAGAATCAACTTGGCTAGAGCTGTATACTATGATTCCCAAGTGTTACTTTTGGATGATGTTATCAGTGCTGTTGATGCGAAGATAGGTAGACACATTGTGAACAACTTGATTAAGGGAATGTTAAAAGATAAAACAGTGGTCTTGGCAACCCACCAATTGGGGGTTATTCAATCTGCTGACAGAATCGTCTTTTTAAATGGAGATGGTACAATTGAAGTAGGTACTGTTACTGAATTGATGCAAACTAACTTGAACTTCATGCGGTTAATCGAATACACTCAAGAGCACGAGGAAGATGAAGTACCTATCTATGAGAATAAGATGGTTGGAAATGGTGAAGGTGGTGTCCCAGGTATCCCGGAAGATCAGGACTTGAAAGGTAGAACTGTATTGGATGAAGAAACTGCCACCAATGCCATTTCATGGCAAGTATACAAGCAGTTCATAAAACTTGGTGCTGGGTGGTTTGGCTGGTATGCTATTCCAATCTTCGTCTTCATAGTTGCATTAGCTACTTTCTGTCAACTTTTCTCTAACGTATGGTTGTCCTTCTGGTTGGAGAGAAAGTTCCCATCCATGGACGACAAGCTTTATGCTGCGATCTACGTCATGATGTCATGTGTGACTGTTCTCTTCACTGCCCTTGAATTTACTGTATTGGCATTCATGAATAACCTTGCTGCTGAGTTATTGAACGTTAATGCTGTTAGCAGAATCTTGCATGCACCAATGTCATTCATAGACACCAATCCTTTGGGAAGAATCATGAATAGATTCTCTAAGGATACCGACTCCTTGGATAACGAATTGGGTGAACAATTGAGATTGTTCATTTTCCCATTGGCATTAATTATTGGTATTATCATCTTGTGTATGTGCTACTTACCATGGTTTGCCATTGCTGTCCCCTTCTTAGCGTTTTGGTTTGTTTTTTTAGCTAACTTCTACCTGGGTTCTGCCAGAGAAATTAAGAGATTAGAAGCAACCCAGAGGTCATTGGTTTATAATAATTTCAATGAGACCTTGAACGGAATGGCTACCATAAAAGCATTCAAAGCAGAAAATGACTTCATAAAGAAAAACGATATGCTCTTAGATAGAATGAATGAAGCATATTATATCTCTATCGCAAATCAAAGATGGTTAAGTGTTAATTTAGATATTATCACTTGCTGCTTTGCAATGATTATCTGCTTGTGCTGTATCACTGGCCAATTTAATATTAGTGCTTCATCTACTGGGTTGTTGCTCAGTTATGTTATCCAAATGGTTGCATTGTTGTCTTTCACGGTGAGATCCATGACTATGGTTGAAAATGAGATGAATTCAGTGGAGAGACTTCACGAATATGCCATGTATTTGCCTCAGGAATTAGCATATAAAAAGGCTGAATTCACACCACCACCTGAATGGCCTGCATCTGGTTACATTCAATTTGATAACATTGCATTAAGATATAGACCGAATTTGCCTGTTGTCTTAAAAGAGTTCAATCTCTCAATCTACCCTGGTGAGAGAGTTGGTATTTGTGGGCGTACCGGTGCTGGCAAGTCCTCCATAATGACTGCATTGTACAGACTTACCGAGTTGGAGGAAGGTAAAATCTTCATCGATGGTTTAAACATTGCTGATATGGGATTATTCGACTTGAGATCCAACTTATCTATTATTCCTCAAGACCCAGTCTTGTTCCAAGGTACAATTAGAAAGAATTTGGATCCATTTGACCAATATGATGACAATTTATTGTGGGATACTTTGAGGAGAGCAGGATTGTTTGATTATGCTACCTTGGAGAAGGCATGCGTTGTCAAGTATGACCCAAAGAATAATGTTGGTTTTGATGATTTGCACAAATTTCACTTGGACCAATTGGTTGAAGATTCTGGTTCAAACTTCTCACATGGTGAAAAGCAATTGATAACATTGGCAAGATCATTGATCCGTAACTCGAAGATCTTAATCTTAGACGAAGCTACTTCATCTGTTGATTTTGAAACCGATTCGAAGATTCAAAATACCATTGCCAATGAATTTTCCAAATGTACTATATTATGCATTGCTCATAGATTGAAAACTATCTTGCAATACGATAGAATCATCGTTATAGATAATGGCAAGATTGTTGAAAAGGGAGTCCCGTGGACCTTATACAACAGCGATGGTGTGTTCAAGTCAATGTGCGAAAGTGCTCACTTGACCGCAGATGACTTTTAAGTAAGCATTGGAAGCCTTCATTATGTTACGAAATACTTGTATATTAGACTGATTACTCTGCCATGAGTACATCTACACCCTCTTTTATTAGTTTAATAAATCTGATGATAGTATGTTAATTAAAAACGACGATATTGTGGACCCTGTTCATCATGAGTAATTTTGATGAGAGCTCTTGATCCTACTCCATCTACGGAATTACAAAATAAACAGGTGCTTAAACCAGAAATAGTATACTTTAAAGAACATGCATTAAGATTGTAGTTTCTAAGTCTAATAAACAACAAAGTGGAAGTGTAGAGTTTCATTTAACTCATGAGGAGATCCTGGTCATTTCATAAAAGATTTGAGCAGCAGATGCATCGTTCATTAGTGAGTACTTAACATTACCATCAACGTCTCCATTGCAGAAGTTTGACAGGTCAGGACTATAAGATGCTGAAGTGAATTTGCTCGAATACTTGCTGTAGATAGTTTCACTAACAGCAGTTGGGTTTGAGATATACTGACCTGTTTGGTTTAGTTGTAGAAAGTTGAACACATATTCTGACTCTCTAACTAATTCTGTGAAGAATGATGAGTAGGCGTGGTTGATACTCAGGTCACTAGTTTGCCCTAATGTAAGCAAATCCGAGTATCCAGCAAATAGTAAGTGTACGTAAGACAACTGGTTGTTCCAATAGCCGTTTGTGAAGAAAGCACCTTCAGGATTTGCAGCCGTTTGGCCCAATTTCACTCCTTGGTGTAAGTACGAAGAGTCTCCCGTTGACTTGTACATATAAGACAAGGTAGACATGAGGGTACCAATTGTGTAGGTCAACTTCCCCTTATTGATGTTGCCCGTACTTATAGTCTTACCATCATAAATGGCACCATCTGAAGGGTCTTGCAAGTTATCGAAGATCCATTGAACACAGTACTTTGCAAAGGACAAAAGTGTCTCATCATTGGTTATCTGATACAATCTCATAGCCAGTAGAGCAGCTTCTGTTGTTGAAATCAGGGCTAAGTAATCCCCACCAAGTGACCATTTGACCCCACCTAATTGAGAGTTCCATTGACTCATAATTAAGGTCATCAAACTATTGGCAATACTCAAGTGCTCTTGATTACCAGTAATCAAGTAAGACTCTAAAAACACCCACAATACTTGTGCATTATCGTCAATGTAAACATCATTGTCCTTAGCTGTCAGAGCAGAAAACCAGCCTGCACTGCCCTGGTACTGCAACAAGTTTGCAGTAACTCTGTTAATGTTGGCAACGTTTTTTGAATCAGTAATTGCCTTACCAGCTACGGCCAATGTCCAAAGTGAAGGCTCAATGAATGCTTCATCTTGACAGTCTGTATCTTGGAACGAGTTCTCATGAGATTCCCAAAAGGTGCTTAAGATGGCATTGAGAGCACCACTGAAAGCACTGGCTTCTGTAAATGAGACTCCAGAGCTATCTGCATTGCTTTGAGATGAGGCAGCAGAACTAGGAGAAGAATTAGATGAGCTCTCACTTGGAGCAGTAAAAGCTGCAGCTGCTGGTGAGCTAGTACTGATTGATCCAACAATAGCAATACCAATAGCAGTTGAAGATGGAGATGTTGCTGCTATTGTATTGGCTTGAGCGGTGACAGCTGTTACCACATTGTTGACCTGGGCAGAGACTACAACTGTGGTTGCTGTTGTGCCAACCGTGACCGTGTTGATGTGAGTATTGCCCGCAGCTGCATTGAATGTTGCTACGTTCAAAGTGGCAGCATTTACCTGAACACCAGTATTGGCTTGTGTATTTGCTAGAACCGAATTCACCTGAGCTGCAGCAGGAGGAGAGCTTGTCCCCGTAGTTCCAATACTAGAGATGCCACGGAAAATGCCACTGATAAAGCTCAGAAGACTGGCTCTTTTCACAACTTCAGGCTTGAGGTTTATGGGGAGTGCTGAAGCTAGTCCTAGAACCAACACCAAGGGTATTTGAATCTTCATCGATTTTAACGAGTGATAACGAAGACTTTAGGATCTTCGTCATGCATGGGAAAAGGGATCCTCATCCTTTTATATCTCCAAGAGGAGTAGTGCCATCATATGTCAACGGATCAGGTAAATCAATGCTTTGAAATTTCAGTTGCAAATGACGCTTCTATACTGTAAGGGGATATAAAAGAGCAAACTTTTTTTTGCAGCCGTTTCTTAAGTATGGGACATCAATGACACCCTGAATAGCTAGAGGACCCGCCATTCACTCTAATGAAGTGACAGTGTGTCTCCTCTCCAGTTGGCTAATTCAGCTCAGCATGAACTTATAAGCCAGGTAAAGATATGGAGTTCGTGGGATCGTGGGGTTGATGGGTCGTCCTTGGCCTCTTCGCCCATCTCGAAAATATCCAAATCAGGTAATTTGTTAAATTTCATGTCAAAGGGGACAATGGTTGCGAATTGTTAAGAGGCCAATTGAACAGCTCTAAACACGTCGAAGAATGGGAGAGCGTCGTGAGTCTAGGAATAGGGTGGGGCAATATTTTGGAAGACTTCCACATGCTCATTTACTTGGCCAAGGAGTTGGGGTTGCAAGGTAGAGAGAGTGGAGACGCAAAGGGTTGGTTTGAGTGTGGTAGTTGACGAGGAGCAAGCATAACACGGACAAGGTTGCTGAACCGGATGACATGAACAGTTCACAGCTTGAAATAATCACGAGACAGAAAGAACGATTAGGTTTGATGTGAGTGAAAATAATATACCTTGTGAAGTGTATGCTAAGAGTATGAAAGGTTTGGACTATGCACGGAAATAACTAAATAGGCGTATAGATACCCTTCACCTGCCATTTTCAACGCAAATGCATTCTTTGCATGTCCTTGAAGCCTTATAAGCATGCAAATACCCACTACTGCCTACTCCAATGCCAAGTAAGAAAAAACTACAATATGTCTAAAATAATCTAACTACCCTCTACAATTGATAAATGTCATTTCGTATGTATTGATACGGGTGATGCCTTATGAATTCGATCTTCTTGTCCTCTTAAATCTTGTGCGTCATGTAAAACAATAGATAAGCATTGGCTCTAGCGACCTCTTGCTGTGAGATCAAGGAAACAATGCTATCATCAAATTTAAACCATTGACCGTTCCCATTTTTCACTATAACCACATAATGGCCAGTGTGAACAGATCCAATATGACAAACAAGTGCAAATAGTTCAAAAACCTTGTTTTCGTCAATTTTATCAGCTTCCAGTTGTTCTTCATATGTATACTTGGTCATATTCAAGAACAAAGGAGTCTCCACGGAGGTTTCTATCTTGGACGCTGTGTCATTCAGTAAGTTGTGTTCAAATCTCTTAAGCTGAATCGCAAGCACTGGTGGAATTGTTTTAAGTTTCAATGACTTTATAGCCTTGGTTTTCTCTCCACAGTACTGACATGTGTACATAACGTCCAACTTCTCTTCTTGAGTATATAAGTCAAGGCAGTCATACAATGATATTCTGTGATTGCTAGCGCCTTTTATCTTTTGTTTGATCTCTAGAGAGAGATCCATCATTGGGTCTATTGTGAGTGTCACTTCATCGCATGATAAACAACGAATAGAACTTTGTAATTCACCAGAAAATGAAACATGGGTAATGCATTTACATTCGTCTTCTGCCTCATGTTTGTTCATATTCTGGGCAACTCGCTTATAATCGGAATGGAATTCATCAAGCAAAAATTGCCAGAATTCATGGGCATCTTGTTCTTGAAAGCCAGCCAATGATTTGTTCTTATACCATGCCGTGATCAACAAGTTGGTGATACCAAAGCCTTCATTCGAGTCCGAAGTGTAGAAGTTTTGGAAGATGTTATCGATACTACATGTTATACATGCATTTGTTTCATCAAGAACCCCATCCCTTTGGTCAAAGAGTAATTTCTTATCACAATTAAAGAAATGGTCGTCATTGTTGAATATTTGGTACTTTATAATAGGATTGTGGATCAAGGTTTGTAGAATTGAGCTCATGAAGCAAGTGGCTCCTAGGTTCACAAACCCTTTAAGACCGCTTACAGCCTTTATTGAAGGATTTGAGTAACAAGATGCAATTTCAATTTTAGCGTCCATTTCATTTGTAAGGCCATTCTGATCGACAGTTGTCGCTACGTTTGAGGTGGTGGTTGACGAACGGTTCTTTCCAACCTTTTCATTGAAGATATCCTGACGAATGCGTTCTAATAGGGGATGATTCACATAGTCACCACACAGAAAGCAATACAACAATCCATTGTGAGAGTCTATCCCAAAAAGATGTTGATGCAGCTTGAAATGCGAGTAGGCGTGTCTACTATTGGTGAAACAGCCCACATGAGGACATTGTAAGCAAATGAAGTTGTTTTGGGTTAATGAGCAATCGGCGCATTTGAGTGAGTTGGTCTTCCTATCGATGAGCTTTTGATGAGGTACAACCCTACCGTCTTTCTTTGATGTGTAAATTTTCGAATCTGAAACCGACAGGGAAAGGCTCACCGCTTGTCTATAAGTAATAAATACTGTTTCTCTAGCCTTTGAATCTAATACGGATTTGATGTGATGACAGGGTTCAATGGTTCTAAAATTATCTGGAGGTGGAGTGAGTTCTTGGATTTTGCTTAGTGATTTCTTCCGTTTGTATTCGACGTTATTTGGGTCCTCCAGCGTAGTTTTCCCGTTCAATACGCCGTTTGATGATCCATTCGACGTCACATTGGGGTTGACAGCGGACCCAATCGGTATCGTCTTCCTGGAAGACATTATGCTTTGATATTCAATCTAAACACAATCTGGATATAGTGGAAGAAGCTAGAGGCATGGACGAGTCTTCAGTCTCTGGGGAACGGCTTAATCCGGCTGGTTAATGTGTTTGGTAACGAGGATGACGATGAAAGTAGATATTTACAAATCCCACTGGAAAAGAGGATCAAAGTCACAATACAAATTCCAGACAAAATGGAACACACTTTTTTTGAGGCAGCGTTCGATTCCAGCCAGTGGTCGTCGATGCAAGAACAGTGTGGGGTGAGGAGTGCTGAAAGATGTCGAAAGAGATAGTCTTGGAAGCGAATGGGATGATCTTCGAGGTTGCTTTCTTGGAAATGGAGTTTCAGCCATTTACGTCTGAGGATCGTGGTGCTGTTTATCGCTGAAAATCTAGTATGATATATTCGCTTGAAACACTTCTTCCTGCTCTTATCGTTTGTCCTGAAAGGGTTACCATGCCTAACCAATTCTCTCAAATCATCATAGCATTGGAACAACGAACTCATATCATAAATTTCGCTATTGTTGCACTCATTGGCGTACTCCATTGGCATACTCCATTGGCATACTATATTGTTCTACTCCATTGGTTTACTCCATCGCACACGATCTCATAATTAGGCTTCGCTACAGCTTAAGGTACAATAATCAATATTATCCGTTTATATATATTAATCTCTAAAATGTTATTCTTTACAAATTCTCAATCATTGAATCCGATGAGTCGTTGAATACAGCACTTAGTATATTGGCAGGAATACTTGGTGGAATCACATCAAACATATTGTTGATCAATTTCAATTGCACCAAATTTAGATCTCCAAGCATTTCCATAGGGAAATCTTTGAAGAAATTCCCAGATAAGTCAAGGATTTTGAGCTGTGATTTCCCACTCAATGTCATATTAAATGACTTGGAGTGTAACTTGTTGTTTGTCATGCTAAGCAAGATCAAGCTGGGAGGAACTTTTAATGCAAACTCTGAAATATTGCAATGGTTCCAGTATATTTCGGTCAAATTGCGTGGTAACCTGAAGTCTGAAGGTATAGAACGAAAGGGATTACCACTGAGTTTTAATATCTCCAAAGACTCTGGTAGTTTAGATTGTACCAAATCCACAAACTTATTCATCAGCAAATCTAACGCTTTTAAATTTAAACAGTTCAGCTTAACATTGAAACTTTTGAGTAAGCTACCACTGAAGTTCATCTCCGTTACTGATTCGGGGAAATGTAACCCATCAATGGAAACAATTTGGTTGTTCAGCACATCAATAGATTGTAGTTTTGTACAATTATCTAAATTAATGCTATTCAACTGCGTTAATCTGTTATTAGATATATCCAATGACTTCAAACGCAGTTGCTCGCCAAATCTAATTTTAATAAAGTCCAAGAAACAGTTGTTCAACTCAAGAACCCTCAAAGAACTTTGGAACTTAATGGTTCCATCCCTAAACAAGCAATGATTCGAAAATAATTCCTCCAAGTTTTGCAATTTCTCCAACAATGGACTCAATTCTCTTAAAGAAGTTCCAGATATATCCAATACTTTCACGGTAGGAGGTAATTGCAATAGCAAGAGCTTAGGATTGTTGTTAAATTTAGCAGCCCTAAGTGCACCACCCAAAACTACTGAATCTTGTAACTGGTTGTTCAGTAAATCGATATCTTTCACTGAAAGGGGGATATCACACAACCCGGATATTGAGTTTCCACTCAAACTGAGTGTTGTCAAACCATTGGGCAAACTCACTCCATCTAGCAGATCAATTTCATTGTTTGAAAGATCAAGATTTTTAATGGACTTTGCAAACACGAATGGTTTCAAGTTTCTTGCGTTACACCCAGATACGACCAACGTAATTAAGGTCTCAGGAAAGCTTACTTTCCTGTAAAGATCAGCAACATCAACATTTTCGAGTCTCAATTCTCTTAATTTTCCAAATGTCAAGATTCTCTGTTCTCGCCATTTCCCATTCCGAACGAATAGCCTCCTCAAGGTAGAAGGTAATGCAGCCAAATGCGAAGATATTTGACAGTTTTCAAAGATCAACTCCTTCAACATAGGTGGGAATCTCAATTGACGTGTTGTCTTGAAGTCCAAATCACATAAAGTTAATGAAGATAACTTGTAAAACCTTTCAAAATTAGAATTGACTAGAATCTGACCTGACAATTTAAGTTCTTTAAGGTCGAAGAAGCTTGTAGGTAACAGTTCCATTCTACTATTCTTCACAAGCTCAAATTTCTCGGTGCCATGTGCGTTGATATGGACCTTATCAATTTTCTTAGTGAGATTGAATTTGGCTAAGTTCACTTTATTGCATCCAAAGAATGCTGCAAAGCGCAATGAGCTTGGCAAGAACAAGCCTTCATCTAAGTTAAACCCATTAGAAAGAAGCAATTTTTCCAAATGGCAAGGCAATCTAACATTGTAGTCCGACCTACTCAGGATAGTGTTATTTAAAGCAGGATAACTAAACTTATCCTGGATGTCCTGTGGCTGAAGTTGTAATAATCCCAAAACCTTTATAGAATCAAATAAACTTCCCATTGATCTCAACTTACTAAAAACAAATCTTGCATTGGCTTCGTTTGCAGTGTATAATTTCACTTCAATGTGAACCAAATTGGTTTTAAAGTAGCCTGTTGGCTTAAGTATGGATAAGAACTTTATTATCTCAAGGAAAGACTGGATCGCAATGAAATTGTTCAATTTGTAGTCAATGATCAATTTTCGTTTTGGATATCTTGTCTTTCCGCTATATTTCTTATCGCTATAGATTTTCAATAATCGAATTGGGTTGGGTATATCGTTTGACAAATAGATGATTTCTGATAAGTGCAAATAAGACTTTCTGTCCTCTAACTCGATTGCCTTGCTTAAGCTCTGCGAAATACTAAGTGGAATCTCCAAGTCATTGTTAGTAAATAATCCTTCAACATCGTTTGCAAGCCAAGCGTTAGTATGATCTTGGTATAATGTTTGCTTAACATTTAAAGTAGTTGTCTTCTCAGACACCAGATCAAATGAGTTGAGCGTGTCGCAATTGGACCTCCTCAGATCAAGGTGCAATTCCTTCGTGGATGGACTTAATTTCAACTCTTCATGTACGGGATTAATGTACTCAGAGTATGTAGGAGAGTCAATTTCATCAGATTGTGGAATGGGTTCATCCAAACTGTTAAAAGTCTGCTCATATTGGGAGTACAGTTCATCTTCAAAAAATGAAAGCTTGTCTTCACGTATGACTTCCAAAGCAGGCCGCAACGCTTGATCGATCGTTGAGTAACCGTTGCTTGAGTTGCCTTGTGAATCAGGTAAGTTGGCTAGTTCAACAGGTTCGCTGGAAACTTCAAACTGTTTCTCATTAAAGGATTTCTCTCGTACAGAGCCATGACCAAGGATGTCGTCCAGATCATCATCAGACTCAGAGCTAGCAAAGTTATCATATCGAGGTGAAATATCTGCGTATGAAGACTCAGCAAGATTATACAAATATTTGCCTGATATTCCTGGCTTATAAACATCGTCTAAGGAGAGATCTTTGCTTACACCGTTAGCTGCCAATGCATGCAAAGGTAAATCAAATTTATCAACTTCTAGTAACTCTCTAGGTTGAGAAATCTTTTCGTTAACTTGTTCAGTGTTCCGTTTGATGTATATGTCTTCATAATCAATATATTTTGTAATCTCTTCGCTAGCATCAATAAGTTCAAAAGATTCGTCCTCACTTTCTTCTAATGGTACATCCATATCATCAATAGACTCATCGACACTATCAGTCTCACTAAATGTGGAGTACGTACTCATTGACACTTCTTTCGCAGGCACAAGGCTATCTTCAGTATCATCTTTCCCTTTTAAGTATTTACCAAGGTTATCAGCACGAAGTACTGAGGTCTCCAGCTCATCGAAAGATTTAAGTGCTTGGGTTGTTTCTTTGTGGCTACATTCTTCTTTAAACATACCACTTGATACAAATTCTCCAGCAAGCTTATTCTTATCACACCTTTCTTGTTCTTTCAAGGTGAAAGTTGCAGCAAAATGATCGATTCCCTCTATATTTTCAGGAGTATGAGGTATGCTCATGACTTCTAGTTCCTTGCCTGAATCAATCTTATTCCAAGAAATGCCAATCTTGACTATCTCATCGTCCCTTGCGTGTTCTAGTTCATTTTTATACACTTCGTCCGACTCTTTTTTATTGTTATTTTTGATTTCAGTTCTGTCGTCAATTATATCGAGCTCGCTTGGTTTGTGGGGTATTTCAACGTTTTCAGGCAATGTGTAAGGAGCAATAGACTCAGAAAGTCCTAAGCGTGGAAGACAAATGTTGTCTCTCAATTCGTGAGCAACAAGGTCAGAATCATCAAGGAAAACTATTTCATTTTCGACCTTGTTCCAGCTGTTACCTGAATTTGAATATTCTTTGGAGCGTTCCTCTAGCGTATCAACAGTATGCTCACCAATTATGGTTTTAATTTCATCTTCTAAAGAATTGTCGATATCAAGAGAGCTAGCAAGGTCTTTAGCGTCGCAAAGTGATTCGTGGCTAATATTATCAACAATACCTGATTCTTCACAAGACTCTGGTGTGATTTCACTTACTAAAATATAAGTAGGGTTGAAGTAATTTGAGGAGATTTCAGACACAATGTGTTCTATTGAGGTTGAATCACTGATGGCCTTTATACTATGTGCATTGATTCCACCTGTTTCCTTGATTGCAATTGAGTTGCTAAGGTCCTTGACACCTTCCGTTGTCGTATCGTCTTCTATTAGATGATATATGCTTTGAAGCACAATATCGCTCAATTTGCTTGTACCAGCTACGCTCGAAGCTCTTTCAATGTGATCTACTACGATCTCTTTAGGGTCCGCCTTCTCTTTTAATGCAAGAGCGATTTTTGGAATCGAGGAATGAACTCTATTGCTAGCAATTGACCTTGTTGAGTTAGAAACCTCAACTGAGTCCACATTTATTTGGTTACTAGTGACATTTTTAATATCGTCTTCAGAATTATATGGTTGAATTGAAGCAACTTCTCTTGGCTTTGATTCAGATATGCTGATTGAAATCTCCCTTCTTGAAAAATGAGATACTTGATGTTTTCTAGTTGAGAAGGCAGGTTTGATTTCATCATCTGGCGTCTTAGACATCATTTCAATTTCAGTTGGAGTATTTTCAACTTCCTGAGTGAAATCAGGTACATTCATTATCTCATTGCCTGATTTAGTTTCATCTTCGCCTTCAGGAATGTTGGCTTCGATCTGATTGTCCACTTGAGCCTCAGCTTCTGGAATTGCCTCAATTAGGTCATCTTGTTTCTGGGATTCTGAAATGTTAACTTCAGCAACGTTAATCTCTGTCTTATCATTAGATTGTTCCTGAGCTCCAGGAATGCTGAATTCAGTCATATTATCCTCTTGTTCCTCGACTGCAGGCTTCTCTTTGAGTAATGGCAGTTTAAAGTCCTTTTGTATATCAGGACTATTCTGACTTTGTTGAGCTTCAAATGATGTTACAACTAAATCACTAAAGATGCCAGCGGATTTTTGTAAGTGGAAATTAGTTGCTGGTTTGTCCAGTATGCCTTCATTCTCTTTGTCAACAAGCTGAGAGGTTTTGAGGCATGTTTCATCCTCCACTTCTGCTTTTTTGATTTCAGACTTGGTTTCAACGGTGACCGGTATGCTGCTATCGGTTTCTGATAACAATGCGATGCTAGGGATAAGCTCTTCGAATTCTGTTCTCAAAACAGGTGCAGGTATAAGTTCTTGTGTTTTAGACATCAATTCATCGCCAAATGTAAGGGATTGACTGTCAACGTAAGTTGCAATATTAAGAATAGCATTTAGGGCTTCTGATTTCAAATGAATCTCAGCGAAAGATTTTGGCTGATTCGAAATCATGTCTGGAAGAGCGATATCATCTGATTCCGCTTCAACTGTTAATGGAGTGTTCTGAATCTCAGTTCTTGACTCCAAGTCTGGTATTGGTACTGACTTTTCTGTAATCAATTCAGGTTTAGCCTTGTGGTCGACAGCATTCAACGCAAGATCATTTTGAGCTACAGGTTTGGTATCAGTACTTCCGCTAGCACCTGCTATACGTCTCAATATTGGGCCAGTCATACCTTCACTTGAACTGCGAAGCTTCAATGGATCGAAGAGGGTTCTTTGGATAATATTTGAAGCAATCATTGGTTCAAGGTATACTGGTTTTAAAGATTTAGTCCCAAGAGAATATTCATTCGACTTCAGTAGTCTGGATTTCTTTATATCCAATGTATTCGAGCGTTGATTAGGCTCGTCGTGCTTCAAGAATATCGTGTTCACAGTTTGAAGTTCTGGAGTTTTACAGTTATCCTCCTCAATTGCATCGGACTTGTTACTCATTTTAGTAACTTCAATATGACCCTTGTTGAGAAATTGAACTTTTGATGCAAAAGATACCTTTTCAGGAAGGGAAACTGTTCTCTTGGGTTGGACAGGTGGTTCGCCCGAGAATAATTCGGCTAGTATTTTAACCTTGTATTTCAGAGGATAAACCCCATATACCGGGGTCACTGCCTTGACTTGATGATCGATTAATTTGGACTTTCTTCTCTCTATTTCAGGGGTCTCACGTATCACCAAAACTGGTGTGTCGTTTAGCTTGGAAGTCAGTTCCGAAAGCTGTTCATGAGTTGGTTTGTCTTCAAGAGTATGAGGAGACAGTTCAAGCAGCAGAGCAGTAAACACTGAATTTGAAGTTAGCTCGGGATGCATATCCGTTGTATCATTGCAAGTTTCACATGATTCCGCTGTTTCAGCCTCAGCTAGGTGGATTGGTTCATCAAGAACATTAAATGATTTCTGCTTAATTGCACAATTGGCATTTTCAGCCCCACCATTGACAAATACTACAGAATTCGATATTGAAATCGATGCATCCTTAGTTAACACACTTGAAGAAGAATCTGAACATGATTTAGCTTCAAGTGCAGTGTCTGAAGTCAGAGGATGCACTTCAATTTGGAATTTGTTGTGCGATGGCCAAAGAGTTTCCGAGTTTACTAAAACAAGAACTTCCTTAGTTGTTTTTGTAGATGGGGTTACTTCGATTGCGATTTCCAGGTTGTTAGATGTGGTTGGAAGACGAACTGACAATGGGTCGACAGTTTTACTTGATGAGAGGAGATCTTTGTCCACGGAGATGTTGCCCTCAATAGTGATAGGGCTTGCGTTTGCTTGCTGCTTCAACTGAGCTAATTCGTCATTGATTTCTTGTAACTCAAGTTGTATCTTTCTTAACTCTAGTTCCGATTCATCGTATAAATCTGAGACTGCCTCTGGGACTAGTTCGGTTACCACAATGTATTGGTGTTTACCAACAACTTTGAACTTATTATGAACCACCGGCACTATCTTGTCATCGTCATCATGCTTATCACTTTGTTGGCTTGGTTCCAAGGATCTAGTTACCGATATTTTCTTAGATTTGAATTTTGAAGGAGCAATCTTGAATTCGACCAGGTCGTGGGGCATTTCATTGGACTTCAGTTGGAGATGTTCTTCCTCTTCATCAACTTCCGCTATTGGTTGTAGTAAGCCAGTCCCGCTTCTATCACTATCTAGCTCTTCGTATGTATGTGATGATTCTTGAATCGTTGGGAGTGTAGGGCTCTTTTGCTTTATTTGTGAGAAGTCGTAAGAGTCGACCTCAGATTCGGATTCAGTTTCAGTTTCCACACCCATGTCTGAACTGTTCGTTTCGGTATCGCTCGAAAACCCTTGTTCTGTGATAGGCCCATCGAATAAATCATCTTGGAAGTTTTTGGGAGCTTTGATGGAGGGTAATGTCTTGTTTGATTTAAACAGGTCCATTGACGGCTTCGCCCTTAAGGATCTAACTGGGTTTAGTCTTAGTGGGATCTGGTCGTTATCTGAGTCATCAGAATCATCTAGTAAACCTGGGGATTCGATAAGCTCTTCGATTAATTCATCTGAGTCTAAATCGTCAACCGTATATATTTCATAGTTTTCTTCAGCAATCGATGCATCATCTTCGATTCCCAAGCCTATTACTTTTGAGATTGAGCTAGCATTTGAACTTGAATTTGCATTTCTTTCCATATATATTTGGCCTGGGATCGGGATCGAAAGCTCCAGGGTGTTTGTGAATGCTTGTGTATGCATGTGAACAGGCGACCCTTGTTGGACGAAATTCTGCTTGAACGCATTTATAAGATCCAATGTACCGTGGAAAGCATCTCTGGTTCTATGGCTTGGAGGAAAGCTTGAGGCTGGCCTCGTGTGTGACATGGTGTTACCAGAAACAGAATTTGATACCTTAGACTGAGGGACAGGGCTCGCTGGAGCCTGATGAATTGGGCTTGATACAGGGGCCTGAAGAACAGGATGGGCATTCAAGCCTGCTAATGCTGTCCGAGAAATTTTACTCGAGGACAATCTGCGGATGGAACCCTGGGGAATGGTATTGGACCTCGCTATTATGGGGTCTGGTAGTTTGGGTAGTTCTTTGTACTTCAGCGAACGTAAGACTAAGGGATCAAATATTGACCCATGGACCTCCGTACTCATTATTAAACTAGCCAACAATCAGTGTCAAGAAGAAAGAATATGTGGTTGGAAATATTAAAATGTCAACGTCAAACAACCAAACAACTTAAACGAGAATGTCTATCACCTCGTCTTGGAGCATCATCTTTTCCCCTACTTTCATGTGGGTTACCCACTTCACTTTTCGTTTAAGGATACGATGTGCATGTTTGCTTAAAAGCTTCGATGCAACAATAGTTTCTCGCTAAATTATTTTTTAAGATTAGACGACTCGCCATCGAACAAACAACAATAAGGGGAAATTCAGTTACGATTACCGTTTAATATTGCGTCTCCCATGTGCTTAGCTTTTTATTGATGGCCGGTGGGTTAAGAATGTGAGTGGAATTTTGTTTTGGAACAGGAGGGGAGATGGGCATGTGCATGGGGGAATAGAGTTTTGGCAGCGAGCTGTGAGGTAAGGGAAAGGGGTAAGGTTCGTGTAATATGTGGTGGGTGTAAGGATGGTGCTTGGGCAGAGGAAAAGGGAGAGGAAGAGTGGCACGATGTTTGGCAGTCTGTCAGAGCCATCAGAAGTCAAAAGGAATTCCCAGAAGTGCAACCACCATACGAGCTACAATATCACTCTGATGAAATGCACACAGAACGATCAACACCGTGTACCCGTACAAGCCGAAGAGGGAGAGTGCCGTGAACACTAAGATTCAAAGGCATGTGTGCGCTGGATTGTGTGATACCGTAACAACGTCACAAAAAAGAACCAGTGCAATGAGGTACCAGGCAATACCAGTTCCAGGTACCAGTGAGACAAGAACCTAATGCACAAAGCACCGTCAGCACCAGGTACAAAATCGCACTTCATCCCATCCAATGAATGACTTATCGAAGACGTTTATCCTCGAATATACTTCTAAGACACTCTAAATAAGCTTTGTGCAAGCTGCTGAGACCTTCATGATACGGAAGCCTATTCCAGTTCCTTTGTCTGATACTGCAGAAGAGAATGGATTCTGATTTGTGAGGGTAAAGACATTGAAGGGGGTAGATACAAGCTCATCGCTGCGACAATGGGAGTGATCGTGAGATTAAAAAGAGAATCTTGGAGGAACAAGAGGCCTTCTGGTTGTGTACAAGTTACATCATATAAACACCTCTGTCAACAGATTAGTACGGCCAAGGCAGTATCGCGTGAATAAGGCAACACCAAGTTCACTACGAGACAACATCAAATCACTACAAGACAACAATGAGGCAATATCAAGGTGCCAAGGGTAGAATCGTGATATGAAAACATGAACATCTTGATTTTAATTGATAGCGCAACAAATCACTACAAGACAACAATGAGGCAACATCAAGGTGCCAAGGGTAGAATCGTGATATGAAAAGATGAACATCTTGATTCTAATTGATAGCGCAAACTACCAATTGGAAACAATTCTCGTAGAAAATGCCTTTCGAAAAATCCTGCTCGCTGACATCTCCAAAGACTTAAAGGAAAACTATGAAAGATTGTCATAAAGTCAACCATAAAAGACAGTCTTGACTAGAAAATTACTGCAAATAACATTCATAATGATCAAATACAAACAATAATTCCCTGCGTTCGTAGACCTCTTCCTAATCACATTATCAATCGTATATCTAATCGTAAAACCCTTCATCATTGTCGTCGTCATTATCTTCATTCCTTCCTCTCAAGGATTTCTTCACAAATCGGAGCTTGCGTTCTTCTTCGATATCATCGTCGTTCTGTTCATTGATAGTCAACCTTCTATCAGAGTGATCCACCAAGCTCAAGTCAACCATTACTTTCTCAATATCCTTCAACCTCGTGTCATTCCCTCCTAGCTCTGTTAAGGTGATGTACTGCTTGATAACATTGGTTTTATGGTAGAATATCAATGTCGGGCAGTTGGAGTCAGGGTAGTTTTCAATGCATCTATTACCGGGAATCTCACAAACCTTGATTTCAGCAAATGTTTCAGCAATCTTAATTAGAATTGATGATAAAAGTCGGCTCTGCAAGCTGGATTGCAATGACAAATGTACAACAACAAAGGAGTCGTTCGAAGCTTTGGTGATTTCTTGTTCGTATTCTTGTTTGTTAACAGGCATCACATTGCCAAACCTTCTCTGTTCTCCCAACTTTTTCAACTCAGCCATTCTCTTTTGCTTATAAAACTCGAGGAAATCCTCGTCTTCATCGTCTTCCAATTCGTCCAATTCGTCCAAATCCTTGTTCTCAAGTCGATTTTCATGTTGTCTTCTAACCACCTCATCCAATGCATCTTCTAGCTCTTGTGTTGGCGAGGGAGGTTTCTCCGGGATGATCCCATGGCTTCTCAAAATGTCATTCCATTCCGTGTCTTCGGTCGGGTCGACCTCCACCTGGATCTTTTGGTTATTCATCTTGGACCTGGTGTACTTGATCAACAAGCAATACCTCTTTTGTTGAAAGAAAATATTTTTGAACTTTGGCACTGTTGGAGCATGTCACGTGAATGTGCTTGAATTTGCAGCCATAAGCTACTATTCGAGGACTTGAAGGATAGTTCCTGGTTGCTGGGAATTAATATTTACAATATGACTAGGCGCTTTTGAGTTCAAGTAACTGGAATTTCTGGGAGGAATGGAGTTCGGTTTGAGTTGAAAGGTTGGAATGCAGAAGTGTGATTTCTACTGGCCATTATCTAGTAGTAAGAACTAGGTTATCATCGAAGCATTGCTCCAGGCCATTCAGTCAGCCACTATTGAATACGAATAAGCTTTTGGGAAAAAGCTATTTACTCGGGCCATCCGTTGTTACTACGCAATTGCATATCAATAAGCAGCAGTAGGGTCCGTCACTAAGGAGCAACATCCTTTGTTGAATTCATCAAGCTCAAAAGTAGAAAAGTATATGTAGAGCTGACACGGTCCCTTTGGGTCACATGCACTTTGCTAGGATAATATTTCTTCCCTCTTAGCTACTAGCCTTCGAAAAGGAGTATGTTGCAAAACGAAAGGAATTCCGTATGCGTTGTTACATGCAAGGATCACTCAGATGGGAGAACGAATTAAGGAGTACTCTATTTAGGTTAGCATTAGCAAATCCCACATTCAGAGTTGCTCCATTTACCTAGAGTTTTGAGAATGGTCAAAAAGTAATATCTGCACCCGTATGTCTGACATGAAACAATGAAGAGAATTTGCCGTGCGAAAACTATATAGTATGCAGAGCAGGATCCAGTTTGAAGCAATAATTATCACTTTGTAGTATTTATTATTAAGTCATTGCCATGATTGACCTAATATACTTGCGGTTTGTTGCTCTAGGTAGCTAATAACTATATTACCCGTTTCTTCATAGTGTAACTTCAAAATATTGACTATTAGAAAATTTTGCAGCCATCACTACTAACAGAATAACAATAGCTTCTCAGCAATGATCGCCTTCACGGAATTAGGATTCTTATCGGAAGACGAATCATCTTCTTTGTTGAAAACCTTGGTGCTCCTATATCTCAAAATTGACACATTTGGTACTGGATTAGTCCGATCGGATTATTATTGCTTCGAACCGTCTCACGTAGGGTTAAGTTAGGTCATGTGAGTTCAGCTTCAGTATAATTGACACAGTGTAGCTTCAGCTTCAGTATAATTGACACATTGTAGCTTCAGATGTCGTCTGCAGAGTGTGAATAGTCGTGGTATTTGAGCCGGATCCTATGGATACGAAGCAGAAGACATCTAGCCACTGGTTGTTAAAATGGCTCTAGCAGCTTGATCTTAAATCCGAGCCCTCCAAAAGACATAGCCTCACCAGTGTCAAGGCTCGTAGGTTTTTGGCCTTTCCCGTGATGATGGCTGTGTCCATTCCTTATTTGTGCTCCTATAGTCACCCTGTCTGACTGCGATCTACTTTAACTACGTGAATGGTTGGTGGTCCTCTCTGTTCGGCCGTCGTATCACACCCAGTATCTTATTAATCTCGCGCAAGATTGTGGTACGCTGCCCAATGATAATCTTTTTGATCTTAATCAACGAGACATCACGACCAAGGGGCCATACCCACTTCCAATTAGCAGCCACGCACGCTGTCATCACCAACTAGTAACCACTGCCACAGCTCACCACTGCCATCAACTCCCCTTCCAGCTATCAGCAATCTTTCATCGCACCCTCTTTCTACATTTGCTGGCCTACATCTCTGTTATCTTAAATTCATTATATTCAAACGAAATTTCTATACATTTGACGTTTTTATATACATGGCAACATTGAACTAAACAAAAGGAAGAGCAAGGCTTTTGGCTAATAAATATTAGGAAACGGAAAGGAACAGTCATAAAAAGCATACGACAAAGTAAAATGAAGGCAATATTGGTCTAATTAGTATCCTTTTCAGTGAAGTGCAATGCAGTCTTCGTTCATCTTACATATTTTTTGAAATAGATCTTTTGCAGACTAGCTTACTTGGTAGCCTTGGCTAAGTAAGTAACCAAATCGTTTCTGTCCTTAACCTTCTTTAAACCACCGAAGGCCATCTTGGTACCTGGGATATATTTCTTTGGGTTTTCCAAGTAATCAGACATGGTTTGTTCAGACCATTCAACACCCTTCTTCTTGTTGGCATCGGTGTAAGAGAAACCAGCTGCTTGACCGGACTTTCTACCCATGATACCGTGCAAGTTTGGACCAACCTTGTGAGGACCACCTTCCTCGACAGTGTGACATTGCAAGCATCTGGTCTTGAACAAGTTAGCACCCTTCTTTTCAGATCCCTTTTCAAATGGAGCTGGCATTATATATGTGTTTGTTATAAGTTGATAGAGTTATTATTAATCTTAAAGAAAAGAATCAATTGAACAACAAGCTTTCAAAAAAATTTTAAAGTGAAGATTTCCCTCCCATTTATATACAAAGCACTGGAAAATTCGCGAGGTTTCCATTGCGTGGACTAATTATAAACGTCTGTTTTCTCATTGGCTCATGTACGATGCTTTCCTGATAATGTCTTTGCGTTCACACAAAGCTGGCTCTTGCCAGGTCGGAGTGGAGGCACGCTTGCTTTGGTGGCTGTTCCCCAGGTCCTGCTCTGGTTCTGTTGGGGCCGCTGGGGCCGCAACTGCCATGGTTGATGATGGCAATTGATGATTAGGTCGTGCTGATGGAGATCCGATATCGTCCGCAAAATCGATGCCCAATATATGAATGCAGAGCAAAATAAAAAGAAAGAGACTGTTGGTGATGGTGATTTGCTCAAGCTTTCTTTGTGGTTAGAAAGTGGAGATATAGCCGTTAAGTTCGGCTTATATAATAGTTTTCGTGAAGTATGGTGTATTGGTTTGTACTAGTTCTATATTCAAAGAGTGCAGTTGAGTCTTCAGGCGAGCTGGGTGGGTCTCTAGTGTAGTGAGAGTATGTGTTGTGAGAGTATGTGTTGTGAGATGATGTGTTGTGAGATGATGTGTTGTGAGATGATGCATAGTGAGAGTCTAGCGGTATGATGTTATTGAGTCTAGTGCAAATCCACTGTGACTCTGTATGGGGTCTGCATTGAGTCTAGAGAAAACATCGATTGAGCACTTTTACGAATATAGCGCAGTTAGTGACATATCATGTGATTGTATTCAACCTCGTAGATTCATCAGCTGGTAAGGCACTGAATCTCGCGATATGGCAGCTCGTGAAATCATACTGGGGACATAAAGTTCAGCTAAGAATGAGCAGAATGAACCACATCTAGTTCCACCTCAAGACCTAATGTGCTGGTACGTGATCTTCATCCAGTGCGTGTGAACTCATAATAGGCTCAATCTTCTTGTCTTCTTCGCTTGGAGCCTCTGCTTGGAGAGGTGCTCAGCACATTCATTGATGCCAAGTTTCGGGTTCGGGCATTTTCCACAGACTTACTCCTCGATCTCGAATTACTTCTTGACCTCGAATAGCTTCTGGATCTCGACTCACTCCCCGACCTTGAATAACTCCTGGATCTGGAAAAACTGCCCGAGTCGCTTCTCGGTTCACTTCCTAATCTCTCCCTCTGTCTCCCTCTGACTCCTTCAGGCAAATCCTTTAGAACCATTCTCATATTATCTGTTAAGACACCTAGCCCAATTGCAGTGAAGTAATTAATAGAAAACCGTATATTATCGGCATCTTTCCATGTTACTCCAACTACCGGAAATATCCCGTTGATCCTCGGACTCAATTCAGAATCATTGACCAATCTATCCTTTATTTCAGCAATTCCTACCTCTTCAATCATTTCTTGAAATATGAACTTTAAGAAGATCCTGCTTGCTGAGTTAGTGTCACGTTCCGTTAATTTGATTTCATCCCATGAGTACTTGACTGATAATGAATCAGATCCAAACAAGTGCCCAAAGAACTTACCAACATTTCTAATTGCATTGTTTTCAAACTTGTCAATTTTCGAGTAATACACCTTGAACAACCTCACGAAGATATTATGCCAATACTTATTGATCAAACATAGTTTCTCTCCAATAACTCCAAAGTATTTGGAATATGTCTTCTCTTGTGAGCAACACTTGATAACCATATCCACCATTAATTCGTTATTCCTCTCTTTCTCTTTATTTTCCAAGTTAAAGGATAATTGCATTAGTTTGTGTACTGCTTCGTCTGCTGACATTGATGACATGATTTTCAAGTAAACTGTCTTTTGGTATTGTAAAACGTCTGCTTCTGTCAAGTCCACCACCACTTGGACAGGCAGATCTGTCAGAAGCTCCCTCACACCACTCGATTTAACCGCTTCAGTGAGTTCACTCGATTGTATCCCAGCTTTAAATTCTCTTGATTTGATATCCGGAGTAACCTCCTCCTCCTCCTCCAATATTTCCTTACTTATCAATTCATACTCCCTTTCATTCTCTGAATACTTTTCATCGAATTCGAACAAATTCAATTCGCTCAATGCTTTTATTCCTTGACCTAGTTCGACGATATGCGTATTTTGATCTTCTTCTTCAACTAAATCAAAGTGCTTCGGTATTATTGGATATTTGGAAAAGCCATTTCTATTCCAGTCTAGTATAATCTCGATCGTTTTCGTATTTTTGATTTGATTTCCTTGAAGGATGTCTCTCAACTTCTCCATAATCATGCTACAAGCAGGACTCGAATTCTCGAATAACCTCCGTCCCGTTATCTTGAGGATCTGGAAGCAAATGTCCATGGTATCATCAGTGGTCTTATCCAATAATAGCTGCAAGATTTGTAGAATTAGTATCTCACTAACTACATTTTGATTGACCAAATGTGAAAGGAACTTGCTTGAAGATATGCACAAGGATCTGTCATCTTGCAAGTATCCTTTTCGAAATTGCAACACTAACCGTTTCACCAATAGTTCTCCGATATCTTCAAACTTAGAGTTGATAACAGCTGCAATAGCTGCATAATTTGGAATCAACTTATCATTATCTATCTGAAACTTCATGATTGACCGAACAAACAACCCTTTGCCTCGAATCAAGTTCAATTTGAACATTTCAATGACTATCTGCCTAATGGGTGTGCTTCGTACACTCAGTAATTGAAATGATATGGACTTATTTAGGGCCTTCCATTGGGTCTTTTGGTACTGTACGTTGTTGGGAGCAACAATAGGTCGAAATAGTCCCACGTTATACGGTTTTAACTCTCCCCTATTCATAATAACTAGATTACGGAGTCTCTTCAATCTTCACCACTATTTTTTGACATTTGATTTTTCAATTTTTTGACAATCAAATTCAATAGAGGGCATCGCTTTAGACCAAGAGCTAAATGTTACGATCCAAACAGAGTTTTACTCGCCTCCGGGTCTCTTCGATCGTCCAGCGTACTGCGTTGTCGCCGGCAGTAACGAATTTGCAAAAGTACTATTCTACTCCAAGAACCCCAAGGAATATTGCATCCAATCCATCTCAAGGTCAAAAAGAACTAGGCACTCACATTCAAACGAAGCTCGATTACTTTATCAAGTCTGGTGAAATATTGGACTACACATGGACCGAGTACAACAAGCTTCTCATACATAAAAGGCAAGCCTTCCGATCAACGAAGAATCTGAATGAAAAGCAAGTGATAGCTAGAGGTTTGGCCATCTTGAAAGGTAAGTATGCAGAGTGTATGATACAAGATAATGAAGGCAAAGTGATCAATGTTGAAAAGCTAACTCCCAATGACTTGTCTTTATCTTCAGATACTTCGTTAATCATATTCAAGCATTTGGATTTACTAGAGAAGTACAAGTACGATAGAGGAAGCTTTGAATGCGTTACCAGGGCACTTTTGGGTGTGAATGAAGCTACTTTGGATGATTCATACGCTGTGACATGGAGGTGTCTTAGGTTATTGGAAAGAGATGAAGAACTGGACCGTGCTGTAAAATTGGCACGTATGGCACGCCTTAATGGGGTTGTTGCCATGAATGCTATCATGCAATGGCAGCTTGAGAGAGGAGATGTTGACGGAGCAATGAAACTTTTAAGTGATCGTGCAAAATGGCTGGTAGTTGCCAATTCTCAAACCTACTTGATATTGCTCAATGGAATAGCTAATTGTCATGGGTGGGGCAAGGTTTCAAACGGATTAGCAGATACCGTCGTTGAGATATTTGACAAATGGAGAGCCCGTGTTATCTATAAGAATTCTGAAACGAAGCCTAAGGAGATATCCTTAGCAGAAGCTTTAAAGCCACCTCCTGAATGGATTCCCGGAAAGAAGAAGATAAAGGCTAAAACTAAAGAAAAGAGTTCCAAGTTCGGCCACGAGGCCCATCTAGAACCTTACAGGATCACGCCGTCAGGCAGGAATGTGATTAGAGGCCCACGGTGTGATGTGGATCATTTCAATGCTGCATTAAGTGTTCTCGTTAAAAACTTCACTAATGATCAAGAATACGCTTGGGCGTTTTTTGATAGATTAATTCCAGACCCAAACAGTCTCGATGATCCATTGATAGCGAACAGTCAAACTTTTACAATTTTCCTACAGGGAATCAAAAAGCATAACCAGCACCGTGCTGATTTGATTAGAAATGATAGAGAAATGTCTGCGAATGCCAAATCACTTGCCTTGTTGAAGAATCAATCAAAACTAGTTCAAATTGCTAACCTAATTATTGAAAAGGCTTTGAAAGCTGCCCGACCACCTCAAGTTCCGGATTTGAAAGATGTTGTTGAGAACAAAAAGTCATTCAAAGAATACAGGATGTCATTGGAAACCCCAATCGTTAATATTGATGCCCAGTTAGTCTCCGTTTTCGTTTCTTGTTTCATTAACAATTTCAGTGGTACTGGAATAGATGTGAACTCTGGCTCGCATTACATTTACAATCAACATGCGTTGAGGTACTTGAAGATCTGGTGTCCAGAAATAGACAAGATATTCGAATTCATTAAAGCTAAAAATGGCAGCGAGAATCTCAACAATAATTCCGTTAAAGAAATAACCAACTCTAGAATCGAGAAGGCAGTAGAGAAATTTACCAAAAGTTCCTCTGGCAAGCAAGAAATGCTAGAAGATATGTCTCTGATTGAAGAGATATTACCGTCAAACGTTTTGCCAAAGGAAAAGCTCACCAAGGAAGAATTGAATCCAACAGTAACTTTTCCCCCTTCAAAGATAAAGGCCGGTGACTATGTAACTGCCATTGATAGACTCAAGCCATCTAAATTAGTTGATTTCACAAGGGTTACCATCGCAGAGAGAACAAAGTACTTGCTTCGCAATAAACTCCAATTCATGACAAGTTCTGATTTCGAAACTTTCAATAGAGACCCCATCAACAAGTTCATATTGATACACGCTTTCGAATATTTGCTTAACTTAGGGCAGAAGAGGGAATTCGTGATTGCTTTATGGTACGTTTTACAGACTTGGGGTGGTATCAAGTTATCAGAAGAAGAGTTGGCGAAATTGGCTAATGACTCCTGTCTTGTTAATGGTATACTTGACAAAGAATCTTACCCTAACCTTTTTCAAGGCTTACAAGTTACTAGAAAGCGTGGAACAAGTGGTGCAAACGAAAATATCGTTGATATTGTTTTGATTGAGAAATTCATCTACATTATCAATGAAAACTTTAAATCCCAAGGAAGGAGTTCCAGCAGAGTGATTGTTGACATACTTTCGGCGTTGGTAAATCCTAATTTAAACACTGCCAAGGTTTTGCAACCTAGATTGAAGACCATTGACGTTATATTCTCCAGTTTAAACACCGATTTGCACTACTATAACGATTTCAACCAGAATGCGCTTATACTTGAAAAGAATGCAGGTAAATTCCCAAATAATCCTCCGAAGTTATCCATATCTCATGAACAATTAGAAATCTTCTTATTTACATTAACTAAGTTCATGGATACATTACTTGTTTATGAGTCAAAATATGACTGCAAGACATATTTATTACCAAACAACTTCATCATCTCCTACAACAAACTCATTGAGAGAATCAATAGTTCATCGTGGATAAGTATCAACGAAGAACAAAAATTGCAGCATCACAAGTCTATTGTCAAGTCTGGTATCTTAACATACAAACCTCAACAATTGATTGACTTCTCCGAGAACCTTCACTTCAGTACATCGATCTACCGGTCCTTAAAATATCTTGGCGATAAGATCAAAGAAGACAAGCAGCAATCAAAGCTTTTCAATGCGTTACGTTTGTTGAACAACTTGGAAAGGAACGATTCTGGGGTCAAAGAGAAGCTCAAATCGTACACCAACACCATCTACAATAACGTTTAATGGGACTTAAGCATTGCAACCAGTCAGTCTGGGCGTCACTCTGGACGTCATTCAACATTTCTCCAGCTTCCAATAGCCCCAAGATACTGACAAGATCTCCCTGCTCGTTTCAAGACCACCCTGCTCGTTCTATCTGTTGGTGCCATTGGTTGCAAAATTCCTTCCACTATAAATGCCTTCCCTGTATATAGCCCCAAGCATTTATCGAAGAAGAATCGACTGTGAATTTATAGTGTAAATATATGATCTCCATCGTTAGCAAGAGACTTAATGATGAGCAACCCCGTAATTTTAGTGCACAATCCCATTAGCAGCGATTATTCAAGATTGTTGAAGCAAGTCCTCGAGGAAAGAACCATTGGCTTGAGCGGAATAGACATTTTAATAGGTGCTGAAATAGCTGACCACCAGAAGTTGAATTCATCGTTGTCACAGTTATACAACACAGCAAGGAAATTGGCAACTGAAACTGGTTACGACTACACTTTTGGCATCAACGTATTGTTCAACAAACACAAGCTGCTAGGCAATTGGAGATTTGTATTTGTCTATCAGGATGAAACTAAACTATTTGATTTCTACCCTGGTGCCAAAGTAACTGCGGTGGAAGGCGGTCCAGCCGCAAATACCAGACCTACTTCAAAGAGCATTCCACCAGAATTGAACTCATTCAACACTTCTGCTGTAGGCGGCACCTTTGACCACTTGCATGATGGCCACAAGATACTATTGTCACTTTCGATCTTCTTGACTCTGTCTAGACTTGTCATAGGGATAACAGGACCAGACTTGTTGGTCAATAAGAAGTATTCAGAGACCTTGGAACCATTTGCAAAGAGACAAGAAAGTGTCATCAACTTCATAAACACTATAACGAGAGATTCCCAGTTAATGAGACCAGGTTCTCGATACGAGATATATCAGATCAATGACGTGTGTGGCCCAACAGGATACTTAAGAGATATAGATGCATTAATTGTTAGTGAGGAATCTGTGAAGGGAGGCCAATTTGTCAACAATTTCAGATCAGATAAGGGTTTCGGGGAATTGGCCATTGCTGTGATTGACGTTATCGGAGGTGATTCGTACTCCAATAATGAAAACAATTGGAAAGGAAAGTTAAGCTCTACGGATATTAGAGAGTTGGAGCTTAAGAAGTTGCAATCTCAACGAATATAATAAGTATATTTGACTTAAACTTTAGAATAAACACTGCATCAGCATAACTTCAATTCACATAACTAGCTATTAAAATAAAACAAGTGGGACAACGTTCAGCGTATAAGGGGCATTACACATATTCTAGTTATTTATTTGATAGATATACCCTTTTCAAATTGGTTGTGACGACGAGGAGTTCTGTCTGGGTGATCCAATGCGATTGAAAGGCTGTTTGCCAGCTTTCCAGCTTCATCAAAAAGTTTAATTTCATTGTTGCTACTCTCTAAGTACGCACCTTTGTCATTATTATCAGCCAATGCAAACCTAATCTTTTCAAACGCTTGGGTTCCCAATCCAAGTTTCTTTCTTAATCGTTCCTTCGTAATGTTGAAGGTCTCATCCTTATAGATAGGCAACAAAAATGGAGCACCATGTACATAACTAATGCTTTTGTAGAAATGGAACCCAGGAATAATATTTAGACTTTTTGACATTTTGGTGGCCAATAAATACTCTTCCTTCCTAAACTCATCTTCAAAATCTTCCAACTTCACAGGATCATTATTAAACTTGTTCATCAAATCGTGTGCTGCCAATATCTCAACTTCCGCAGGACATACTCCAGCATACAAATCCAAAGACTCATCGATCAGTTCAATGCGTTTTTCAAATCTTAATGACTCTCTATACTTATGATTCTTTCCACTCCATACCAAAATGTGCTTTTGCTCCTTTGCCGGTATCTTTACCTTGTGAATTAATTTGGTGACTAGATCGAAAACGGTACCATTCTTTGCCACTAAAAGTTCAAAAGTTTGAATTTGTAGGGCGCTGATTAGCCAATTGATTCGAACTGATTTCAAATTCTCAAACTCAATCATTTTTATGTTCAAGATGGAATATTCAAAGTGAAATATCTGATTAACATGGCATGTCTTCGGGAATACTTGTGATAATGTATGATAGCTCTTTAATGGGTGTCTTACCCCTTGGTTCAATACAAATATTCTCAAATAGTTAGGGTCAACGTTGCAACCAATTTTCTTTGCTATCTCCTCTGCAACCTCTTGATAGGTGTATAACGTTGACACCCACAAATCAAATGCCTTCTTGGGGATATTCTGCTGCAATACTTCAGCTTCAGAACCACCACGGCTTACTAAATCAACCTCATCTTTATCAACAAAGTCACTGTCTTCTTCAGTAACGTCTGACTTGAAAGGCCTTACATCAATGTGCATCCTTGTCAAGAGGAATCTATAATAATCACGAGCTTCTTTAAATTTACTATCGCCAGCCACTGCTGCAGCGTCATCGACTTGCACCGTGATTATGTCACCACTTCCAAATTCGCTCTTCTCAAAAGTCAAACTCTGGTCAATTTCTTCAATCTTTGAATGAGATAACTCTTCATAAAATACAAGCTTTTGAGTAGTTGCAAAATTGAGGAATTTATTCACTTCTGGAGCAATCGAGCCAATAACTTCATCGTTTGAAACAACAACATGCGAGAGACCTCTCACTTTTTGGGAAACTGGATCGAAGTACTTGATGAACAACACAATGTGAGTAGACGAAATCTGTTCAAACTGGAACTTCTCAAAGCCTGAAATTCCAACCTCCTCTATCTTAGACAAAACTTGACTGAATTGGAACTCACTTGGAGAGATTGCTTCCCTTACTATTGAAGCATTCAATTGGTTGATATGTGTCATCTCTTTGTTCAATTCTTCAACATAGTAAAGCATTTCGTCATATTTTCTATTAAAACATTTGTGGTAGACATCAACAACTGAAGAATCAAGCAACTCATCAGGGACAGTTGCTTCTGCTCTGTTCGTGTGATTAGTTCTGTGAGCAGTTGTAATTAACCTAAAGGGAAGAGTTTTTGCCAAATAAGATTCCCTTATTTGCTCCAAAGTGATACCTTCCTCAAAATACCCCAATTTAGTGCCAATAACTTCGTACAAATGCAAAAATGGAGCATCACGCTTCACCTTAATGGAAGTCGGGTCCGCTAATGTGTTCACCAAAGACTCCTCGAAGAGTTTTGTGTTGGCCACATCCAAGCCCAAATCAAAGCCAGCGTAGGAATTAAGAGTTGCAATCGTAATAAATTTTGCATTGGTATAGTAAAGTGCCTCTTGTCTAGCCTTTTCTATACGCTTGCTTTCGTCAATTTCATATTTGATTTGTTCTGGTATATGTGAAGGAATTACTTTAGTGATTGCTGATTCATCCGCAGGCAATATTTCGTCTAATTCAGTTTCTCGGTAGTAAACCAACATATAAGCTGATGTCACTCTCCTGATTAAATTCTCTTGCTGCTCAGCACGGTTCAATCTAGAAAATTCTTCTTGTGTTAATTCGTTAGCACCAAAGTTTTCGTCAAAGACTTGGTGTGGAAGAACTTTCAAAACTTTGTCGTCATCGAACTTTAACCAAGTGGAATCTCTAGCATTAGACTTAATCATAGCATAGTAATGTCCATTTGAGATGCTGCCCTGATGCACCAACACGCCATGTAATTTATAGTTCCAGTTCTGATCTCTCACAGAGCTAGGAAGTTCTGAATCCAAGAAAGGTTTTAAGTCGATACGGTCAGGAAATTCATAGAAATCATCAATCTTGACCAAGTCATCGACCATGAAATCATATTCAAATCTTTTCAACTGCAAATGCAAAACGGGTGGGAAGGATTCAAATACTACACCTTTTTTAGCGTCCTGGTAACCTAATTCCTCACCAGCTTGGTATTTGTTTTCACCTTCCAACATTTCAATTTCAATATAGTTCTGGAAGGATGCTTGTAAGTTTTTGAAACCCTTGACATTTAATTGGATATCCCAAAAGTCTTCCACTCTAGAAGACTCATATGCAACATTTACACATCTAATATACGACTTCATCTTACCGACAAAGACGTCATTCAAACGATTTTCCATAGGAGTGCCCTTCATTGCTATTTCCAATTTGTCCATCAAAATACGATTCAATTCTTGAACATCGTGTTGAGTGAAGGCATCAGAGGTATCCCAACCGAATGCTTTGGTCAATTCCATAGTGCTTACTGGATCATTCGAAGTACTCAAAAGGTAAAAGATTTTTTGAAGTGACAATGCTACCGAAGGATTGCTTGAAGGCGAATTACTTGTTACGAGTTCTTCTGCGTTAGTTGGTGGAATCTGATACACCAACTTTCTAAAGTTTTTAGTAGAGAAGTAACTTTGCAAAAGCGAGTTCAAATAACAAGTTGCACCTTGGTTGTTTAAGCCGACGAACCCGGTATGCTTCTTCGAGTCGTAATCAATTAAATTGTGACCCAAAATTCCAGTCTCTGAGTCGTCAATGACTCTGACGTATGCTGTGATATTTAATTGGTTATTTTCCAAGATAGGCTTAGTGGCTCGTTGGAAATGTGGACTGGTAAGCTCTCGTGGGTCAACCAACGAGGCAAACCCCCAATCTGTTTCGTTCTTGTCGAACCTATGACTAGAGCCACTAGGTAAATGTGAACTAGGATGATTTGGATTCCAAAGATCTAAACCAAATTGTGCGTAGACGTACCAAGCATCTTCGGCGATGGTATCAGCCTCTGACTCCTCACCATGTTCTTCTGATACTGCGTTAACTATAGGATGGGGTTCAATGTAGATTGAAAGGTGCAGATTATTATTATTGCCCCTTGGGAAAAGAAGGATATTCCAATTGAACCCACCACATTGGAACATTGGAGACCTTATCTTGTCGCCTGAGAGCGAGCTCCAATCCTTAATTTTCCAAACATAATGAGATTCTTCTTTTACCGGGTAATGAGGAATAGGTTTCAATAGTCTTTTCATCATTCCCTGGAAATCATCAGCAGGGGCATTGAGGTATGAAGGTACAGGTGGAGGTTTTTGCAGTCTTGGGGGTTGTACTTGAACCTCATCAACGATTTGAACGTCATCGTCGCTATCTTCTTCCTCTTCTTCGACTACTGCTTCATCTTCCTCATCTGCATCTTCATCCTCGACGATATTTACCTCAGTCATGTTCAAGCCATTTTGGCTTGGTCTATCCAAGAGGGATTCATCCTCGATAACGAGATCATCATCGTCAGCGATAACTACGTAATCTGCGGATTTTATGTCCATTCTAGTAGCAAATTATCGATTATCTCACTTCCTTGATGTCAAATAAAGGGATAATCAGTATCGTTTATTTAAAACGGGGCTATTGCACTATGTGACAATATGCACCAATACAAAAGGTTCTTGTTTCTTCACAGAAAATACAACAAATCGGGAGTTGGTATTGTCAATGGGCTTCTTTTCAATCACAGGTGCTAATGAGAACTTGATTGATACTAAGGCGCCTCTGTACTGATTGTGGTGGCAACTATGATCAAGGAAAATGACTTCTACTGCTGAGCTCCGATTTTTTTGCTTTGATTCAGAAATATACGTGGGTCGTGTATGTATGCGAAAAACGATTCAAGCGACTGCTACTAGTCGAAGAGATTGTGGGACTGTAAAGAAGACTGCTTAAGAGGAAGCTCAAAGGTATGACTTAAATGCTTGTAGAAGTATACTTTGAGAATCTGGTTCCCAAAGAGGGTTTGGTAAATTTATTTTCTAAACGTTTGTTTCGCAACTGTTCGTGTTAGGCCTGATGTCAATCAAACCTACAGCACCTTGCTTTCTTCAAACTTTGCTTTGAATCTAACTGTATGTCACAACAAAGGTGAAGCTTGGACAAAGATGATTCATTCCAGAGATGATCTTGATTCGAAACATGCTAGAAGAAGTTTCAATGTGGTGATAACATATTAAATTTCGTTTATGCATGAAGATCAATCATGCTTTGAGTAAGTAGGTGAGAGGCAGGTTATTGCCGTCATAGTTTATGCAGTTACAATAGGGTTACGGAATCCAATCTTTTGAACGTACTCTTATCCCAATCAAAAGTCCACCTTATCTGAGTCTGTATGGCTTGTAATTAGTATCGCTTCATACTCAAATATTTCATATTCCTTAGTTTGTGTATTTTTCTTCATAAATAATGAAAATTCAACTTAGAACCGTTTCGTTAATATTTATAACGCAGCAGAATCAGATCTCATTGATCTCACTCAAGTTATCATTATCATAATTTGTCTCCCCTAGGATCGGAGACGACGAAATTTCTTGCTTGCCATTTCTCTTTATTTGAACAAGTTTCTTGCTTTTCGTGTCCTTTGATATCAATCTCTGCTTGCGACTATTATTCAGCTCGTCATCTGACTCAACGTCTACTTCGCTCTTATCAAGTTCATCAAAATCTAATTCATTTTCTTCATTATCAAAATTGAATTGAGGAAGAGATACTGAAGAGTTGGACAAACTCTTGAGATGATCAAATCTCCTCGACTTCTTAGAAGAGTTATTGTCTAGCAATTCATCTTCGTTGTCATCATCCTCTGTCCCCTTACCAGATTGAAATTCGGCAGTTTCAGAAGCATTTTCTGCGTCTTCACCGATAGCTTTAGCAATCAACTTTGCCTTCAATTCTTGTTCTAATTCAGTTTCCTGTCTCACTGATTCTTCAACTCGCCTGTAGTCAGCCGTTTGCGTCATTATTTGGTCCAAATACTCTTTCTTGTTTGCTAAGTTGTTTTGGAAGCTTTCCTTTCCATTTGATAAGACGCTGCTGAGTTTAGGTCCACCCAATAACTCATTTTTTGAGCCTCTTCTACGATAGAATAACAAGTATGCTGCTCCTGTGATACTCTCCTTCGGGTCTTTCACTTCTGTCACTCTGCTATCATCACAATAATACCATTTTTCGTCCCTAAAATTTTTGACGTAAGCCGTGTAATGGCCTCCACCTAATCCACCATAATGATTATCAACCCCTATCAAGTCATAAATATTGGCATTCAGCTGAGTAGAAACAAACTCACTAACATCCAATCCTTCAATAGGAAAGTCAATTATCATATCTATCTTATCACTAAATGCTCTTGCACTATGAAATCTTTTCAAGTGTATAGTCAAAATATCACCAGTTGACCAGATTTGAATAGTCTTGGTAGCTTGTTTATGGTCCAAACAGCTTGGACAGTACCATAAATCTTGTTCTCCTAATACTTCAGGAACGCTAAAGCTCTTCAAACATTCATGTAACGAAATCTTAGAGTTTCTTTGCTTCTCAAACCTAGCTCTGTTACGCTCCAATTCGGGGTTTGGCAACAATGGGATATTCAGCCAAGTTTGGTTAGATTCGTCTACAAAGAATTGTTGGTGAACGTCAGAATTCCAGTCGCAAAGTAAAACAGATTCTTTCGTGACAAGAGTTGGGTGATTGTCATGCTTAGATATAGCAGGCGGCACTTCCTCATCTTCAACTGGAGAGTTGACGTTGGAAGGTTTGACGGAATCAGAAGTTGGTGGTAAAAGATTAACAGAAGGATTTGGATCTTCGTCAAATAGACTACCCAATGGTTGTTCTGCTTCTGTTTCTTCATCTGAAGAGCTTGATTGTACAGCAGAAGTAGGATTTCCTTTGGATTCATATCCTACAAGTACAAAGCCATCAGTTTCGCTATTTTTAGTGTTCTTAGAAATAGCACTTTCATCATCCTCGACCTTTGCATTCTCATCTGAATCTTCAGCATCGTTGGCCATATTTTTGGTAACTTCGTTCGCCATTTCTTCCATTTCCAATTCCAATTTCTTATTAAAATCAGGGTAATGATAGTAGTTTCTTTTGAGTTCAGGTAAATGATTCGCTAATTCGGTAAAATCAGAAGCTTGTGGCCTATTAAGAGGAACGTTGATTAATCTTTCCTCAGTTGATTTTTTATTATAATTAAATCTTGGACGATAAGACTGCTTGGTTTCGTTACAGACTTTAATGGTAAAACCAAATGTTACGTCAACATAAGGATTAGCAAGTGAAATATCAGAGTCATAATCCGAGTCTTCTATGTCATCGTCCACTGAGTCTTCGCATGTATTCTGCGGTTTAGGGTTCAATACTGGAAAGTCCCTTGCATTGTAGAATTTCTTTAATGTATAGTTTTCGCAGCTCGCCAAAACAGCTTCATACTGTTCTCTGATATCAGTATGAGTCAAAATCTTCGCGATGTCTTCCAACTTCTTTCTGATGGTTCCAAAACTGACCAATTCACTCGCTTTATTCAACACTATAAATAATGGAACACCAAATAAGTCAGTGACTTTGTAAGACTTATCTGGATCTTCCACAGAATTCAAGACAGGTACAATCAAATCAGTTATTGGATCATGTGGAATGTAGTATACGAATACCTCATCGTAATCCTTGATTATCTCACTTATTGGCAAGTACTTATTTCTGCTGTAGTCCAATTGAAAATCGCAATGGAACGAATTACGGAATATCTCATACAAGAATAACTGGGATATTTCGACTTTGAAGAATGAGGAAAAATACCTCAATAAATCGTCATAATTTGAGTTCTTATTCAATTCAACTTCGAACTTTACTATCTTTGAATTCGAGTGGAAAATATTATTGTTAGACAAGTCAACAATTGTGAAGGTATGATACCATTTTTTGCTTATAGGCAAAGGTAAAGTTAAATCATTAAAAGGGTCGAAAGTAATCGAGGTTTTTGCGCAAGTGGGGCACACCAATGTAGATTGATACAAACCAGTAAACAAGTCTATAATGACAGAATCATTTCTTAGTCTATGTTGATTCCAACAAGTTTCTGCCAACTTAGTGATGGCGTTGGGATCTTGAATCTCGTCATCTTTCAACTCTGGTTTTTCACAGTATGGCTTTTTCTGTATACGATTCAAGTCTTCATGAAGAGCGTCTAGGAGCCAGCTTAGAAACTCTTGAGAGTCTTGTTGCATATACCCTGAGAAAATTGACGAGTAACGACCAATGGTGTTCTTAAAATCGCGGGGTGAAACGCAGGAAACGGTTTTCGATGTGGGACAGGTATCGAACGACTGTTTTAAAAGATTTCCAAACGAATTTGCAACATCTCCATGATTGCCCAATGGGTTGTCAAAGTTTAATTCCTTTTTGTACAAATTGTAAAAGAAATAATAATTGATCTCTGGAACATGCAATAAGCATTGTAATGCAGAATTCATGTAGCATGTATTCCCCAAATTGTTAAGCCCCAAGTTTCCACCTTTTAACAAGGCCGAGTTGATGTCATACTGATCGCTATCTACTTGAGACAAGTAAGTGTCGACGGGGAAAATCTGGGACGATGAAGACGCCTTCTTATCAACTACTTCTACTAGTAAATGGAAGGTGGCAGCATTCACACCTTGACTTTTCAATGTCTCCTTTAATATTCCAGGATGCACAAGTGATTTGTTTGACAATTCAAAGATAAAGGTATTGAGCGAGATGTTTTGAGGTAGTTCAACCTTTGATTCCATAAACCACACTCTGAAAGGATTTACTTTATTAGCTGGGACCTTCAAGAAATTTACCCTAATGGTATCTAAAAGATCTTGGAATGTGCTCGTTTTTGAAACAGTTATTGCTGGGACAGCTATTGGGTCTTGTTGGTTGTGATGGCCGTGAAGCTGACGATATGATGAAGTTTTCTTTGCCAACAGGTGTAAATAGAAGGTTGGAGGAAATCTTTCTACTTCTTTCGCTCCGTCTATCATGACAATGCGTCTAGTGACAGGTTCACCTAGGACGCCAAACCAAGACGATAAGTGATCGAATATCTCAGGAGTTATATTATATGTCCCAACTGGTTCCTCATTTTCCAGGTACAAGCGGCCATTCGTGTCTACAAACGAGTTGCAATCGACAGGACCAAGTGATAGATTAAGTTCGTCAAACCCGATCACTTTGGCATTTAGAAACTTCGTGAGGTAATCAGCGGGTATCAAGTACATGATGTCACCTTCGTTGCCATTATTGCAAGTACGGATTAGTTCTGTTATGAGTTGTCTTCTTTCAACAAGCAAGAGCGCATTGCAAACTTCATTGTTGGAGACATCATCGCCATCTTCATCTTCGCCTTCTTCATCTTCGTCTTCTTCATCTTCGTCTTCTTCATCTTCGTCTTCTTCATCTTCGTCCTCCTCTATATCTTCTTCTTCTGCAGAAGAAGTGCTATGGGCAGTATACTCTCCGTTATTGAGATTCGTATCAGCATCTGTTGTAAGAGGGCGAACTAAAGCACTTCCATCGATCCCTTCGCTTTGGGCGAGGTCGGGAGATCCGCCAATGCTGCCACCACCGGGAGAATCGTAAGCTTGCATATGTATGATAAATCTATCCATTACCAATGTACGAGGTTGCAAGTGTAGTGAATCGTGCTCAACTGAAGCAGATCCCTAATGAGTAGAAACTGATTCGAGATTTGAATTCCATTTTTATTTTTTGGTTTCGACGCGGGAAAACACAGTGAGCGAGAGAAGGACTCGAAGATGCGTTGCTGGGGACGATATCGATGTTTAGTAGTGGCTGTGGTTGAAACACGAGATGGTGGTCGGTGATGATTTGGCATCAATCTTAAGTCTTAAGTCTTAGAGAGTAGGTAAGGCTAGTAGTTATTGGATTGAAAGACTATATGTGTTTCGAGATGAGATATTCATTGCTCACTGTGTGCTGGGATAGTACTGTGCTGCGTCCGTTGTTTAACTCTATTGAAGTGCTATGTGTATTATCTACCACCATAGCAACTACTGCATCGGCCTATCCACCCGTACATTGTACACTATATTCATGTAGTCTCGTCATTACATGCTCCCGTTATACCCTATCTATTCACATGCATATTCTATCTCGCTAAGTATGCTGCTTCTCTACTATCTATTAATGTCAACTATCTGTTATGGTCATATTAGCTTTTATTTCCTTTGAGGAATCTACTGGCTCAGTTTGAAGTCTCCTTCTTGGCTCTCAAACGTGCGATATCAATGGCTTGTTCTAATTCATCCAAACCCAAGTTTCCATCACCGTTGACAAGGGAGACCTTCTTCAAACGACCATCAGCAGTGGAAATCACAGATATGCGTGACAAAACACCTGTTTCTTCAGCATCTCCTTCTAAATCAGCCAACAACACCGTTTTTCCAGTTTCCTTAACGTTGATAACACCGAAATTACTTGATTTCCCGAAGTTCTCGTTGTTCAATTCCAATGGGAACAGAACTTTTGCGTTTGTATCTATGCGGAGATTTGTTTCCAGAGCCACGAATCCCCTCTTGTTCTTTGACGTTACTCTACTTCCCATCAGTATCAGAGGGGTATCCTCCAAGTATATACGAGGTAACCTTGCGTCTTTTAAGACTTGCACGGTGCTTTGATAAATCAAATCAAAAAGAGCGGAGGTAGAGCCTGATCTTGAAAGCACTTGAATTTGCGATTGCAAAACATATTGGTACAGCTTCTTGTGTGCCTTGAATATATCGTTTTCTTCATCTTGGTCATATATTATTTCACTTTCACCAATCTGAACACCTAACTTGACTTCCAATGAGCTCGAAGGTATGATTTTTGAATGGTAGATAGTTTCATGTAAGGCTTGGGCAAGATGTATTTCCTCATCTGTTGGCTCACCGATTCTTCCCCTTTGGATTTCAATAATGGGATAGATTGTGGCGTACTCGTTGAAACTGGTGGAATTTATTTCATGCAAGGCAACACTTAAGTTGTTTATGATAGTGGCATTCCCTGACTTGAGTACAGCTGATGCAATGATGTTGTCTCCATGCACGGAGTTTGTAGTGGATGAGATGTGCACCGGTTTGAACTCGGTGAAATTGCGTAGGTTTGGGCGAATCCCAAGGGCCAAGTGTCTCTGAAGCGAGATCTCGGGCGAAATACGGGCCAAAACCTCGGGAGGGAACGATATCTGTTTTACGGTGGTCATTGAGGTGTGGTTAAGGGTAGTTAAGGTCGAAGAGTTGAAGATTTTGAATCTGATTTTTATTTGAAAAATGAAAATGTCGCGAAGAGATGGTGTTATATGCAAGAAGATTGATTGAGTGGGAGAGGACATAATTACGAAGAGAGGAAGAGTGAAGTATGGTTAATGGGGTATGAGGTGATTATGGAGGGACTTTCGAGGAGATATATGGATAGCTCTGAGGAAGATGGTTGAAATGGTGGAATTTTGGTTGAGAAAGAGGAATATTCGGTTGGTTGGTGATTCAGTGTATTAGAGCAATGCAAGTACGTGTGTTGTATTGTTAGGGTAAACAGTACTAGGGTAAATTCAAACTCAACTTGGTGTTCTCGTGATGGTGAATTTGATGGCTTCGTTTTCATTTTCTTCTCTGTTCACGGTTTGTTCGAAGATGTGGCTTGCTTGTGATATTCTCTGGTGTTTATGTATTGATTTTTTGCAGCTATTTGGTAGTGTGATTTGGGTAGGTGAATGTAAGCAAGGCGAGGGTAGGTCAAAGAGTAGGTCAGAGAGTGGGTCAGAGAGTAGGTCAGAGAGTAGGTCAGAGAGCAGGTCAGATACCATCTAAGAATGTTGTTCTAAATCCCCAGATGCAATTGACCAGTGCCTCCATCGCATCAGCGATCTTCGCCAATAAAGAACAAAAGCCATTTATCCGGGCAGCATTATTTAAGGCAATACCAGGTCTTGTAGCAAGAGGCAGGAAGAGTATAGTGGACACTTCTGAAGTTGACAATACGAACAATTACATCAGTGCTATACCAAGAAGTAGTACCAGCCATTCTAGAAGGAAGTAACGTACTTGCTACTAACACTACCACTCACTAACACTACCACTCACTAACACTACCACTCACTAACACTACCACTCACTAACACTACCACTCACTAACACTACCACTCACTAACACTACCACTCACTAACACTCCCCACTCCCCACGACGTAATCCGCTTCTCCAGCATCGGAGCTAGGAACCGCACCGCTTCTCCCCTCCAACTTACGGCCCGGTACAATTAATTGTTCGCAGCGATGATATAGGCGTAATAGTTATCGCAGTAGTCACAATGCAACGGCTGCTGACCCTGGAGTATAATTAGTCCAAGAGTGGAACCACCATCCTATGGTGCCATACCATCCCCCTCTGAAACACCCACCACTCCCCCTCGTGCTACCAACCACAATTAACCAACCAACCACACCCAACCACCCATCGCCCTTCCTCCGACACCCTTCCTCCCACACCCTTCCCACTCTCTTTCTCCCACTTCCTTTATCGCAATTATTTTTTGCAACCTCGCTTTTTGTTCAAGCCACGCATCCTCTTATAAATCAACTATTCTCATTGGCTATTGATTAGAACAACCTCGCGAGAACAAAATTTTTCACTTTCCCCTTGTCCTTTCGAAACACCCTATCTCATGTCTCCCAGAACATATCCTTCCCTAATAAAGTTAAGCTTGCCCGAAATCGCAAGAAAAATTGGTTTTTACACTGTCCCCACACAAACCAAATTAACCCATGTTTCTTCCCCCCCCCCCTGTCGCACGTTCCATTGGTTGTCAAAACTTCTTCCAAAAATCTCCCAACTGGTCCAGTATAAGAATCTTTCAATATCCTTGACATTTTGAACAATAGTTCGAAAAAAATTTACCTTCTCTTGAAAGTGTTCTTGAATTACTCTTCCCTATATATTATCACCACTTGAAGTGCAAATCATAAGCACTCTCAAGTTCAGAACACTCAAGATCATTATCACTATCTTGTTGTCTACACCGGTCTTATCGTACTATGTCTTACCTCCAACAAGATGATTTAATACCTTCGGTGTACAAATACGACGAAACTCCAGAAAATACCTCTTGGGCATCCACTCTCCCAACTGCAAAGGGTTTATATAACCCGGACTTAGAAAAAGATGCATGTGGGGTGGGTTTCACCTGTCACATCAAAGGTGAACCTTCCCATAAGATCGTCACAGATGCTAGAAACTTACTCTGTAATATGACCCATAGAGGTGGTGAATTGAATCCAAAGGACGGGGATGGTGCTGGTTTGTTATCTTCTATTCCTCATAAATTCTTATCCCGTGAGTTTAAGTTTCACTGCGGCATTGACTTGCCTCCAATGGGACAGTACGGTACCGGTAACATCTTCTTCAAGAAAGACGACGCCATTTTCGAGAAGTCAAAGCTGACCTTTGAGTCCATCGCTCAATCCTTGTCTTTGAAGGTTTTAGGCTGGAGATCCGTTCCTCACGATTCAACCATCTTGGGCCCTGCATCTTTATCAAGAGAACCTCTTATTTTGCAACCAGTCATTGTGTTGCAAGAATTGATAGGCTCTCACTTAACCCCAGCTGAATTTGCTAAATACCAGACTGACTTTGAAAAAAAGTTGTTCATCTTGAGAAAACAGTCTTCTCACACCATTGGTTTGCACAACTGGTTTTACATTTGCTCACTTTCTAGTAAAACCATTGTATACAAGGGTCAATTGGCCCCAAACCAAGTCTATGCTTATTACCACGATTTGGTAAATGCTGATTACGAGGCCCATTTTGCTTTGGTGCACTCCCGTTTCTCAACTAATACTTTCCCATCTTGGGACAGAGCTCAACCTTTGCGTTGGGTTGCCCATAATGGTGAAATTAACACCTTGAGAGGTAACAAAAATTGGATGCGTTCAAAGGAAGGTGTCATGGCCTCCGCTTTATTTGGCGATGAATTAGACAAGTTATTCCCTATTATTGAAGAAGGTGGCTCGGATTCAGCTGCTTTCGATAATGTTTTAGAGTTATTGGTCATTAACGGTGTATTATCTTTGCCAGAAGCTGTTATGATGCTTGTGCCAGAAGCTTGGCAAAACGATACCAATATCGATCCCAAGAAAAAGGCATTTTATGAATGGGCTGCTTGTCTTATGGAACCTTGGGATGGTCCTGCTTTGTTCACTTTTGCTGATGATAGATATTGTGGTGCTAACTTAGACCGTAATGGTTTAAGACCTTGTCGTTACTATGTCACTGATGACGACCATATGATCTGTGCTTCCGAAGTTGGTGTTATCGATGTTGAACCCGAAAACGTTTTACAAAAAGGTAGATTATACCCTGGTCGTATGCTTCTTGTCGATACCAAAGAAGGTCGTATTGTTGATGACCGTGAATTAAAGAAATCCGTTGCTTCTCGTTTCGACTTCAAGTCTTGGGTTATGGCCAACATGATCACTATGAAGGATTTGATTGAAAAGTTGGATCTGAGAGATGTGGAATTAGCTTCAAACTGTACCTTGACCTCAAACGTTACTGTGCAATCCGATCCTAGATTAATCGCATTTGGTTACTCACATGAACAAGTCTCAATTGTACTTGCGCCAATGGCTGAGCGTAAAGAAGCTCTTGGTTCAATGGGTAACGATAATGCTTTAGCTTGTATCTCTGAACAACCTAAATTACTTTATGATTACTTCCGTCAATTATTCGCCCAAGTCACGAACCCTCCTATCGATCCAATTAGAGAAGAGATCGTTATGTCTTTGGAATGTTACGTTGGTCCTCAAGGTAATCTTTTGGAAATGAAACCAGATCAATGCAACAGATTATTATTGAAATCGCCTGTTTTATCAACTTCAGAATTATCTGCCATCAAGAATATTGAAACAGTCTACCCTAAATGGTCTGTAGCTATCATTGATATCACTTTCGAAAAGTCTGAAGGTATCCAAGGGTACATTAACACAATTGATAGAATCTGCCAATCTGCATCTAAAGCTTTGGCTGATGACAACCAAGTCATTATCCTTTCTGATTTAGCCACTTCTGCTGAAAGATTACCAATTTCTGCTCTTATCGCAACTGGTGCTGTGCACCATCACTTGGTCAGACAGAAGCAACGTTCCAAGGTTGCTCTCTTGATCGAGACTGCTGAAGCAAGAGAAGTCCACCATGCTTGTTGTTTGGTTGGTTATGGTGCCGATGGTATCAATCCATACTTAGCCATGGAAACTTTGATTAGAATGAAGGCTGAAGGATTGCTAAAGAATGAATCTTTGACCAACAAAGCACTTATTGAAAACTATAAGTACTCTGTGGACTCTGGTATCTTGAAGGTTATGTCCAAGATGGGTATCTCCACTTTAGCTTCTTACAAGGGTGCTCAGATTTTCGAAGCACTCGGAGTTGATAACTCTGTTATTGATAGATGTTTCGCTGGTACCGCTTCTAGAATTAAGGGTGTCACTTTTGAATATATCGCTCAAGATGCGTTCTCCATGCATGAACGTGGTTACCCAGGAAGAGACATTGTTGCACCTGTTGGTTTACCAGAAACAGGTGAATATCACTGGAGAGATGGTGGAGATGCTCATATCAACGAACCTGCTGCTATTGCCTCTATTCAAGATGCAGTAAGAAACAAGAACGAAAAGGCTTATGAAGCTTACTCCAAAAAGGAATACGAAGCTGTTAAGAACTGTACCTTACGTGGTTTATTGGAATTTGACTATGATTCTGCTAGCGCTGTGCCAATCGATCAAGTCGAACCTTGGACTGAAATTGTACGTCGTTTCTTCACTGGTGCAATGTCTTATGGTTCCATCTCAATGGAAGCCCACTCTACTTTAGCCGTTGCTATGAATAGATTAGGTGGTAAATCCAACACTGGTGAAGGTGGTGAAGATTCCGCTAGATCAACTGTCAACGAAAATGGTGATACTATGAGATCTGCCATTAAGCAAATTGCCTCTGGTAGGTTCGGTGTTACTTCATACTATTTGGCCGATGCTGATGAATTGCAAATTAAAATGGCTCAAGGTGCCAAGCCTGGTGAAGGTGGTGAATTACCAGGTCACAAGGTTTCTGCAGCTATTGGTAAAACCAGACATTCTACTCCAGGCGTTGGTTTGATTTCTCCACCACCTCATCACGATATTTATTCCATTGAAGATTTAAAGCAATTGCTTTACGACTTGAAATGTTCCAACCCTAGAGCCAGAACATCTGTGAAGTTGGTATCTGAAGTAGGTGTTGGTATTGTTGCCGCTGGTGTTGCCAAGGCTGGTTCCGATAACATTTTAGTTTCGGGTGGTGACGGTGGTACTGGTGCTGCCAAGTTAACTTCCATTAAGTATGCTGGTTTACCATGGGAATTAGGTTTGGCTGAATCTCACCAAACTTTAGTTCTTAACGACTTAAGAGGTAGAGTTGTATTGCAAACAGATGGTCAGATCAGAACTGGTCGTGATATAGCCATTGCTTGTTTGTTGGGTGCTGAGGAATGGGGTTTCGCCACTACTCCTTTGATTGCCATGGGTTGTATCATGATGAGAAAGTGCCACTTGAACACATGTCCCGTTGGTATTGCCACTCAAGATCCAGAGTTGAGAAAGAAGTTTGAAGGTACTCCTGAACACGTTATCAACTTCTTCTACTACTTGGCCAACGAATTGCGTGGCATCATGGCCCAATTGGGTTTCAGAACCATCAATGAGATGATTGGTAGAACAGAGAAGTTGAAGGTTAGAGAAGATTTGAGAAACACCAAGAATGCTAACATTGACTTGTCCCCAATCTTGACCCCAGCTCACACAATTAGACCTGGTGTCGCAACCTACTGTGTCAGAAAGCAAGACCAAAAGTTACATGTCAGACTTGACAACAAGTTGATCGATGAATCAGAATTGACCTTAGCAAAGGGATTACCTGTTACCATTGACTGTGATGTTGTTAACACTGACCGTTCTTTAGGTACTACTTTGTCTTACCGTGTCTCTAAGACTTTCGGTGAAGCCGGTTTGCCACATGATACAATTCATGTCAACCTCAAGGGTTCTGCCGGTCAGTCATTGGGTGCCTTCTTAGCCCCAGGTATTACTTTGGAATTAGAAGGTGATGCCAATGATTATATTGGTAAGGGTTTGTCTGGTGGTAGAATTATCGTTTATCCACCAAAGCAATCAAAATTCAAGGCAGAAGACCAAATCATTGCAGGTAACACTGCATTCTTTGGTGCAACTTCTGGTGCAGCCTTCATCCGTGGTATTGCCGCTGAAAGATTTGCTGTCAGAAACTCTGGTGCCACTATTGTTGTTGAAGGTACTGGTGACCATGGTTGTGAATACATGTCTGGTGGTAGAGTTGTTGTGCTTGGTGGTACTGGTAGAAATTTCGCTGCTGGTATGTGCGGTGGTATTGCTTATGTCTTGGACATGGCTCAAGACTTTACCGACAAGTGTAACGCTCAAACTGTTGAATTATCTCATGTTACTGAGCCAACTGAAATTGCTTTCTTAAGAGGGTTAGTTGAAGACCATCGTCACTACACTGGTTCTGAGGTTGCAGACAGAATCTTGAATGATTTCAACAGAATTTTACCACGTTTCGTCAAGGTTTTACCATTTGACTACAAAAAGGTTTTGGAAGCTGAGAAGTTAAAGGCAGAAGAAGCCAAAAAGAGCGAATTGAATTCATTCCTCAGGTCTTTCAAGGAAGATCCTGATGCTGATGTCACCAATGGTGAAGCTGCAAAGATCAAGAAGGGCCATGTACACCGTCCATCTAAGGAAGCATCTGCTACCTCTGCAAAGGATGGCCATGCTGAACCTAAGCTTGTTGATGTTGAAGATACTATCTTGGATATTGATAACGAAAAGAAGACCATCAAGAAATTGGACAAGGTCAAGGGATTCATGAAGTACAAGCGTCGTAATGAGAAGTACAGACCTGCAAAGGAAAGAACCAGCGACTGGAATGAAATGACTACCAGATTACTGAAGGATGAACTAAAGCATGAAACTGCCAGATGCATGGATTGTGGTGTTCCATTCTGTACCAGTGACACTGGTTGTCCTATTTCCAACGTTATTCCTAAGTGGAACGAATTGGTCTTCCAGGACAGATGGTACGATGCATTACAAAGATTAATGATGACAAACAATTTCCCAGAATTCACTGGTAGAATTTGTCCTGCCCCATGTAATGGTGCTTGTGTTTTGGGTATTAACGATGAAGCTGTCAACATTAAATCTGTTGAATGTGCCATTATTGACCACGGTTTCGAACAAGGTTGGATTAAGCCACAACCACCAACTACCAGAACTGGCAAGACCGTTGCCGTTATTGGATCTGGACCTTCTGGATTGGCAGCTGCCGATCAATTGAACAAGGCTGGTCACTTAGTGACTATTTTCGAAAGATCTGATAGAGCAGGTGGTTTAATGATGTATGGTATTCCTAACATGAAGCTCGACAAGGGTATTGTTAAGAGAAGAACCGACTTGTTGGCTGCCGAAGGTATTACATTCAAATGTAACACTACTGTCGGTGAAGATGTCTTGGTTGAAGACTTGAAGAAAGACTTTGATGCCGTTGTGTTTGCAGTAGGTTCCACTATTCCAAGAGATTTAAGAATCCCAGGACGTGAATTGAAGAACATTAATTTTGCCATGCAATTATTACATTCTAACACCAAGGCTCTCTTGGATGATGAATTGGCTGATATCAGAAAGAACTTACAAGGAAAGAATGTTGTTGTAATTGGTGGTGGTGATACCGGTAATGATTGTTTGGGTACTGCCACTAGACATGGTGCAGCTCTGGTTACTAATTTTGAGTTGTTACCAAACCCACCAGCTACGAGACCTAAGGATAACCCATGGCCACAATGGCCAAGAATCTTCAGAGTTGACTATGGACACACTGAAGTTGCTGCCCATTATGGCAAGGACCCAAGAGAATACTCTATCTTATCAAAAGAATTCGTTGACGATGGTGAAGGCAATGTTAAGGGTATTAAAACCGTTAGAGTTGAATGGAAACGTTCCGACAGTGGGGCATGGCAGATGGCAGAGGTTCCAGGAAGTGAAGAATTCTTCCCAGCCGATGTTGTTTTGTTATCCATGGGTTTCGTTGGACCAGAAGCTGACAATTTAGAAGTTTCAAAGACAAAGAGAGGAACCATTGGTACTGCTGATCCAAACGCATACAGCATTAGTGAGAATATGTTTGCTGCCGGTGATTGCAGAAGAGGACAATCTTTAGTTGTATGGGGTATTCAAGAAGGTAGACAATGTGCCAGAGAAGTTGATAACTTCTTGATGGGATCTTCGAGATTACCAGGCAATGGGTCTATTGAGCCAAGAAACTACAAGTTATTGGAAGAGTTTGCCGAAAAGGTGTAAATGTATAGTGTTTTTGTTTTATAGGTTGTTTTTTTTATAAATGTTTTAGTATGAGTGATTAAAGTAGATAACAGTGATTCATATGAGAGGATGGCAGGTTACGTGCTTTGAGATGCGATGATGAAAAGCTCGAACTCTTTGAGATGAGAGGTGAAAAGGAGCTCTTACGAAAAGGCAACATCAAGAGTAATCTCAGTGCCGTTCTTTCGCAATTGAATTCACCGAGGCAGTCTTGTCAAATGAAATTTCCCCAATCACATCTTCAACCTCAATCTCCTATAACAAAATGTTGACCTCTTACTTTTGTAACCTAAATCACGTTGGGTAGTAGCAAAATCCGGCTTTGTAAAATGATTGAAAGCCCCACTGCATTGAATTCTTCATCGGCAAGAATCCTACTCGGACTAAGGGTAGCAGGATTCGGTTTAGGTGTTTCCATAGAACTTCCTGCTGTTTTATGACGGTCAAAATTAGGAGTTGGATCAACTTCAACAAAGAGCAGGTATTATGTAAGATTGCATGCCATCAGACTCTACCCCAGATTAGCATGATTGAAGTATCCAGACTTCAATGATTTGGCCAATTCAGCAATCCCTCTGGCCATTGTGACTCTGGGGATGGGCACTCGGGATCATCTCCAGAGACAGCAACTCAGGACCCTCTCATGGAGGACCTTCTAATTCATCTACAGCTCAACGTTCCTCTCAATACTTCTTTTCTTTTGTTGAATTTTGTACGTACATTGCAAGCTTCCCCATTTGAAAAATACTATATAAGCCAACAAAATCCTGGGAAGAAGTACAAGTAAATTGAAACAATATTATTGCTATGAGCTTCACTTCGTTCGTTAAGTTTGGGATCCCTGACAGGGCAGTGTGGACGATTCCGACGGAACACCCACCTATTCCCCAAAGCCCCTTTGAAAGCGAATTGTTGAGTTCCTTCTATAAGGCATCCTTGAGTAGCTACACCCCAATCACAATTGCATTGGTCTACTTCACGTCGGTTCACTTCATAAATCCGATCATCACAAGAAGGCAGTTGGCCAAATACTATAAAGAAAACCCAACCTTGAAAGGCAAGAGACTCAGTGAATCTGAGATGAAGAGATTACCTGCTGTTCCATATCCAATTGCTAAGACAGGCGTGTTCAAGCTCTTTGTCTTGTTGCACAACATTTTCTTGAGTGTGTACTCCATTTGGACCTTTATTGGTATGACATCTTCGATCGTTAAGACAATGGAGTTATTCAAATTGGATATCTTGCCAAACTTCCTTAGTCAGTATAACGAAGGCCTCAAGTTCAATACCTTTGAAGTGTTCTTTGAAACTGTATGCGATCTAAATCAAGGTATATTCTCGAGATTATCATCCAGCAAGTCAAGTGGTCACCACAACTTGGAAGTATTCGGTTACTGGTTCTACATTTCAAAATTCTACGAAGTTTTGGATACTATTATCATTCTACTTAAAGGAAGGCCTTCTTCCCTTTTACAAAGTTACCATCATGCTGGTGCAATGATGTGTATGTGGGCGGGTGTTAGATTCCAATCTCCACCTATTTGGATATTTGTTGTCTTCAACTCATTCATCCATTCCTTGATGTACATTTACTTCTCACTCTCGTGTCTTCGTATAAGAGTGCCTACAAGCTTTAAGAGAGCCTTAACCTCGTTACAAATTACTCAATTTGTAATTGGTGGAAGTGTTGCAATTGTTCACGCATTTATCCAATTCATCGATACTTCTATTGATTCCTTGGATGGAAACTTGAGGGGATGTATATCGTCACCAAACCAAGCTCTCAGTGTCCTTTTGAACGTTGCGTACTTGACTCCTTTGACAGCTTTGTTTGGTGCTTTCTACATTGAGAGCTACCTCAAAAGAGGTAAGAAATAAGCGAAGATGTTTTGTGATGAGATGACAGGGAAAGAAGAGATACAGTTGACAGTAGTCAAATTTATGACAACGAAAGCATGTAAATACATGCATATTTAACCACGATATAAAGTATATAAATACATATCCAATGTTCACGGATATGCGTTACAGCACATGGTTTTGTAATAATAATTGTTGTGCAATCGTTGTTAGGACTAGTTGCATGAGCAAAATCAGTCCGTCCTTGATTAACGAAATCAAAGGCAATCGCCCATTCACTCTTTTTTGAAAGAATCTTGCTTAAATGAGGGGTTGTAATTGTCTTTAATTCCAACAATAAGCAAGGGGAACTCGGTTTAACATCTTATCTGCCGTATGTATTTGGTACAAAGGAATCCATGTCGTGGTTATTGTTACTTGCTTTTGCTCTGAGCGACTAGACCCCTCAGCTTGGCTTCCGGAGTAGTAAGTCCTTAACGAAACTCGCCATTTGATGTTTGAATCTTAAAGGGTCCAAGGTGTTGATACTTACACATTAGACCTGAGGACTATAAGACCTCAATTCGAACGGCTGCAAATTTGTTTTCTGATGGATGGTATGGCTGCATCCCAAACTTCAGGACATATTAGTATCATTATGACCGCAAGTATAAGTACAATACAGACTCAAATGTCCATATTAGCTCATCTTATTTGAAAGCGTTAGAAGAGAATCAAACCAAGTGTCATTGGCTTGATGATGTAATCGTAACGGTGGCATTATTACCTTAATGGCCCACCAACATCTTGGATAAAATTGCTAAATTGCATGCAGGTGGAGTATGCTTCATGGTGAGTGGTGGTCGTATTAAACCTTGATAAATTGATTTCAGATTATTAATATGAATCGTTTGAACTAATTCTAGATATTCTACTGTAAGTGGTTTACTTTAAGATTCAAACTCACTAGGTACTAGAGGTCAAAATAGTCACCATAGTAGTAGTTAGTGGGTCAGAATATTGTTTTGGCTTGCACAGGTAATCGATGCAGCCAGAAGTTAAATAAAAGCTTCATTCATGACACTGCTCGTTATTGAACTTACTAGGCTCAGCTATTCGATATCTAATTACGAATAACTTGTATTTTTAGGTGGCATGATTACGATAAATTGTAAATATTGTAAGCTTTTTGCAACCATTCTGTAATAGTTAGCTCTACTATACCTTAGGATAATGTACAGTAAATATGGACAAAAAGCATTCATTAATACCAATTTCCAGCACGCAAGCTTTGATTAATCAGAAAGCTTCTACCAATGAACTCTATACGTACAACTATTCATAAACCACATACAACCATTCGCAGGTCCAAGCACGCATTTAACATCATCATCTTCTGCGTTGGTGCTCCACGCGCACTGCCATCTGTTTCTTATCGTGCCTGACAATCAACTATGACGTCAGTGATATTCGTATGCCCTTTTTTTATCAGAAGCCCAAACATTGTTTATCATAACACATATCAGTTAAACCCTCTGCAGAATATGGATACAGAGGAGAGCAAATGGTTGATCAATGAACCCGAGGTACCGGGCAAAAAGAAGGATTCCTTGATAAATAGCCATGTTGGCCTGAAGCGTGGGGTTGGCTCGAGCCTACCAGATAATGAAGACGATTCATTTGATGAAGCCCAACTCGACAAGAATCCATTCGATGAAGCCCAACTCGACAAGAATCCATTCGATGACGACCCCCTCAATGATAGCCCATTCGATGTCCATAACCAACTGACCAAGAGTCCATTTGATGATGGCCAATCCAGTAACAATGATTCTGATATTATGGATCTTCGTGGGACAGATTTCTTTGATGATTTTGGCAATCTGTACTCCCATATTGATTTCAATGCTAGACGATACACGAGCAAAGTCAAGTTCAAGGGAAAAACACTAGTTTACTTCACATCTGCATTTGTCTCGTTCTTTGTATCGCTTTTTGGCTATGAACAAGGTGTTTGTTCAGGGATATTGACATTTGTCACTTTCACCAAGTACTTCAATTCTCCTTCACCTACAGAAATTGGGGTAGTGATATCCATCTTGGAGATCGGGGCAATGATCAGTTCACTTTGCGTGGCCAAGTTCCTGGATACGTGGGGAAGAAAGAGAACGATTCTATTTGGCACATTGGTCTTCATGGTTGGTGGTACGCTTCAAACGTTTTCAACTAATCTCTGGTGGTTTGGTGGAGGACGCGTGATCTCAGGAATAGGTGTCGGTGTATTGTCTACCATGGTGCCATCATATCAATGTGAAATCTCCCCCAGTGAGGATCGTGGAAAATTGGTATGTGGCGAATTCACGGGTAACATTGTTGGGTATGCTCTTAGTGTTTGGGTTGATTATGCATGCTACTTCATACAAGACGTCGGCGATGCACGCAAGAATCCTCATTCATTTGTAGCCAACTTATCGTGGAGATTACCACTTTTCATACAAGTAGTTATTGCATTGGTATTATTCATGGGTGGGTTCTTCATTGTAGAGTCACCAAGATGGTTGCTTGATGTGAATGAAGACCAAAAGGGATTCAATGTCTTAGCATTGCTTTGCGCTTCAGATAATGATCCACACAAGGCTCGTACAGAGTTCTTTATGATCAAGAATTCCATCCTTAAAGAAAGAATTATCACACCCAAACATGAAAGGCTGTGGAAGCACATGTTTACCCACTATAGTAGACGTGTTTTCATTGCTTGTAGTGCAATGGCATTTGCACAGTTCAATGGGATCAATATAATATCCTACTATGCTCCGATGGTATTTGAACAAGCGGGATTCACTGATTCGAATGCCTTACTTATGACTGGAATTAATTCAATTGTCTACTTGTTAAGTACGATTCCACCGTGGTTCTTGGTTGATAAATGGGGACGTAAACCGATTTTAGTTAGCGGGGGAACACTCATGTTTCTTGCGCTTGTGCTGATTTCATGGATAATGTACCTAAATAAAGGATTCACACCAGGAATGGTAGCATTTCTTGTTATCATATACAATGCAGGCTTTGGATACAGTTGGGGACCTATTGGGTTCTTGATCCCGCCTGAAGTATACCCACTTGCAGTAAGATCCAAAGGTGTATCGCTTTCCACAGCATCGAATTGGATGGCCAACTACATAGTTGGACAACTAACACCTATATTACAAGAACGAATTGGGTGGAAAATGTATCTATTTCCAGCAGGTAGTTGTTTGATTTCTGTTGTATTGGTGCTTGTATTTTACCCAGAGACTAAGGGAGTTGAGCTAGAGAATATGGACGATGCATTCAAAGAGTTTTACAGTATTCCTACTGTATGGGGAAGAGTAAAGCAAATAATACCACTGAAAAGTGTACGTGGAACTAGCAGTGGAGTTTCGTATAATATTGTTGATGATGGAGGAATTGAGTTAGAGACTGTTGGGCGTAGGCGTGGAGAGTGGGATATTGGACAAGAAAGACAATAACCAACGAGAATTCAATCGGACAAAATCTGTAAGTATGTACAATGTGTTAAAGGGATACTGCAAGGCAGAGAACAAGGCAGAGTACAAGGCAGAGTACAAGGCAGAGTACAAGGCAGAGTACAAGGCAGAGTACAAGGCAGAGTACAAGGCAGAGTACAAGGCAGAGTACAAGGCAGAGACATGAAAGAGGGGGGTTGTTGACGGGGTATAACTGAAAGAAGAGTGATGTAGTTAGCACAAAGAAGGCAATGGAGACCATTTGAGATGGAAGAGGTGGAAAGACAAGTAAAGAAAAAGCCAACGAAGGTTTTCAGGAAGACTTGATTTGTGTTGGTGAAAAGACAAAGGAGAACGACAGGGGAAGCTGAACATTAGTATGATAATTGAGGATTCGTGAAAAGGTTTCAACAAGGTATTACGACATTATCATGCTGTGAAGCGTTGATATTTCTAGCAAGTAGGACGTATCCTTGAGACGAAAAATTCTAGAAGGAATTTCAAACCTTAAATGAAAGTGAAGGCGGTAAGAGGAGTCGTTCATAGTTTATGAAAATAAGACAACGAGCTTTGTACTGGGGAGCAAATATATCGAAGTTAGTTTGCTTTTTGAATAGTTTGTTTCCCCAGTACTGGAGGACTTTGTCATGGCAATATCCTATTCTCCTATAGAAGGGTCTTCGGAGACACCATAACCAGACCCAACTAGCTAGATAAACATAGCACACCAGGCTTCCTACAAAGCGACTGTACCAAACAACACTCTCAGGCTGAGCGAGTCGAATTTTCATTGTACAAATTTCACCTTCTGCATGTCGCACCCATGTAAACTCTACACTGGTGGGGTACAGTGACTTGGGAAGGCACTCACATCACCAACTAGTGCTCCGCAAGTAAATGCCCAAATCAACTGATCTTCTGTGCAGAGATGGAAAGGTTAAACTTCGAGTACAAAGTCGACGTGCATTGAGGTTCGAACCTCCTATTAGCGTAAGTGTATACTGAATGTCCCACATAAATCAACTACCAAGAAGACTCTAAGACCAACCAACACACCCAGTTCTGTTACAATGCTGTCTCCCCTGTGCCCTGGACTACCCTGGTCCACCTCTTCACTCGGCTCATCCCCTATGCACCTTGAACTGTGGTCTGAACCGTTGTTCTCCAGTGTTTTTTATTTTTCTGTTTGTTTCTTTTCTGTTATCTCTTATCTGCATCCGCTTGAGGATCAGCTTTCCGTCTCGTGCCTCTCATATAAAAGGGCAAAATCTCGAATTAAATCTGTCATCAATAATTGTAACAGCTCACAGTATAGTAAACACGAAGATGGCCATTCAAATAGACAGCGTGGCCTACGAGACGCCTCTGTTGGTTTTCGTCAGACCTTCGAGGGTGTCCCACGATCCGGAGAAGTTGGAGGATCGATTTAACGATCACAAACCATACAATGATCAGAAATCCTTCCTACCACAGAAGCCGTACCAGCAGCAAAAATCATACCAACTACAAAAGCCCTATAATGACACTACGGTCTTCCAAGAATCACCAGGATTTGAAACTCACAAACAACCCTATATTGGCCAAGTTTACCAGAAGAAAGCACCCATAAATGAAGTACCTTTAAGTGACCAATACGTACCTTATGATTTAACACAATTCACAGAATCAGATGACGACGACTCATGCGATAGTATAAGCGTCGATGCAAGCACAAGCATGGACATGACCTTCTCATACACATCTAAGCGTAAAAGTTATTCGAATCCATTGTTTCCGGATGAACTAGCTGATATAAATACTCCATTGACAAGATCGTATCAACCAACACAAAGTATACCCATCAGAAGAGGCTCGTCACTCAGACCTATTAAGTTCCGCAAATCTTTCGTTGATTTACTCTCAGAATCCTTAGAACATGAGCTTTGTTCTCCATTAAGTGAGAACTGGCTCAAGAGAAGAACAACTACATTCACGTCATCATACACTGCCAATAGAGGTACGGTATACACTCACAGACACTCGATATCAAAGTCCGCCATTTCAATTCCTTCGCTAGAATCGTCTACCTCATTTTCCCCACCACTTGTTGTATCGTCTCTGCCAATTGCGTCCGTGAGTTCCACGAGTGTTCATTCTCAATTGATTGTGCAGCCAAGTAAAACTTCAGAAGGCTTGCATTTTCTCCTTGGCCCAATCCCTTACAATGCAAAAGTCATTCCTCTGGAACAGCAAACACCCTCCCCTACAAAATACACCTCCAACTTGACAGCCAAGCTTAAAAATTGGAATATCCTGTCGACTTGGTTGAATTTGTATGCATTCACGCCTCGTATGACCGACGATGTGGTGCCTCAAACCCGAAAGTTTATTACTGCACCACCTACTCCAGCACAATCTTTAAATAACGAAACTCCATGTGAGCTTACAACCTTTAAGCTGCACGATTCCACCTTGACTCGCTCATGCGACGATTCTGCAGACGAATTGGCAAAGCTTGTCGCTCGCCGTTCTTTCAAGAATAGAGATCAAAGAATTAACTCACAATTTCTTCGACTCTATGCAATGGACTTTAATGCAAGAACTGTTGCACACACATTGCCAAATTCAAATGATGCCCAGGAGTTGAACTACATGATCTCTCAGAAGCCGCATTTGAAACAGTTCCACTACAAACACAATTTATTCCGTATTTCGAACATGTCTCGGGATAAATTATGGAGCAGTGTGATATTAGACCCACGTTCAGATCCATCTCCAACCTCTGCTATAACTGATGATTCCTATATTAATTCTTACAGTACGAACTCGATTGTTAGGCAGAATGGAGGACATGTCCCATGGACTGGATCCAGGGGCATGAAGCCTATTGGCGTCCATAAAGGAGGAAAGGTTTTAGAAAATGGGTTAGCTCCTAATTCTGGAGTGACAAGAACACAATATGTAGTAGTTGGGTGGTGTTCTCAAAAATGGATGAGTCGTCATTGATTGGTACAGTCTTTGCAATCATTCATACATCCCCACAAAAATATTTTATTCCGTCGTCGGAAAACGCCTTTCATCATAATGAAAGAGAAGGTCCAAAAGGAAAGTTATCGTCAGCACTATCCAATTTATTGGGTTAAATGTTTTGCACGATCCCACCACACCGGGATCCCCTTTAATTCTTCACAAGCTCTGCTTGTTTTGCATATATTCTTTATTTCAAGCTTCACTTTTAATTTATGGTTCTTTGTAGCAAGTTCAACCTTAGATTCTTATCTACAGCCACCTAGCAACTAACACTAAACTTTGACAACGAACATTCCATGCCAACCCCACCACACCCCCTTGACACCGCATCATCAGTGGCAAGGGCCAATGATTCTCTCTGAGCTCACATTTTATCGTTTGTGTCTTGAAGAAAGGTTTGGGGTCTTTTGTGTATCGAGGTTAGTATATTAGCTAGTGATATTTTATCCTCTTTGGGACAGGCTTCTCGTTTGACATGGCACGTGATCGGTTTAGGGCTCGACCCCCAACTCGCATCGACACTAATTTTTTTGTATTGAAGTTAGGGTCACCACGCAACTTCTTCTCATCTCACGCTGCTAATGATCCAGTCCTCTATACTTAATTTTTTTTCAATTTCATTCCAGTTAGAAATATTTTCACCATCAATCATCAACTATCCAACATGGCCCCAGGTAAGAAGGTTGCTCCAGCTCCATTAGCTAACAAGTCTGCTAAGACTGAATCCACTCAAAACCCATTATTTGAACAAACCAAGAAGAACTATGGTATTGGTCAAGCCGTCCAACCAAAGAGAAACTTAGGTAGATACGTTAAATGGCCTGAATACGTCAGATTACAAAGACAAAAGAAGATCTTGTCTTTGAGATTGAAGGTTCCTCCATCGATTGCTC
>JAJMSH010000110.1:0-16546 GCA_030558315.1 Kodamaea suecica
TTCTTTTGGGTTGTTTCACATTCAGTAGTAGTGTCATGTGGTGGTGTTCTTGTTTCAACAGTAGTAGGAGGTTTCGTATGGGTTGTTTCACATTCAGTAGTGGTTCCATGCGGAGTTGTCCTAGTGTTAGGATAACCGAAACCACCGGCTAATCCAACATTTCCGTTAACCTCAACACCTGCGCCATTAGCACTGACAGCCGTGAGCGCACTTGCAATAGCGATAAGTGTCTGTAACTTCATTTCAAGATTTAGTATGATGCCTTAGAATATATCTTAGTCAAGTACTAATCTGTCAAGTATTTCAGATGCTTTCCAAAAAATGTTGAAACCTGTGAAGATCATCTTTGATATTTATAATAGTTGGATATGTCCATAAGCTTCGAGGTTGAGACCAAACATAGTGCTTTCATCGCACAAACTTGCTATGATAATTTTCACTTAGCTTGGTGGACACTCTTATCGAATTATAGTTTCTCTAGAAACGGATTCAATCGCCTTGAAATTAAGGATCCGTTATAGCCATATTTTTTAACTTCAATTGTTGTTTTGCGTATCAACATCAAAATTTGAACCAATAGTTTGTAAAAATATCACAATTAAATGACACCCATATTGACTTTAACAAATATTTAACAATTGTCACTTGATTATTTTCAGATTCACAGAAAGATAACCTTTGTATGCAACAATGGCATTTAATTTGTCAACCTTCGTTTGTCTTCACCTAGTTCAATCTGCCTCTGTCTTGCTTGGAATTCCTTTGTATAGATATTAAGGCTGCAAATCTTTGCCTGTGTGCGATTCCACAGAAATTCGCTAACGTTTGCAAAATTATTATTTGCTGTGCAATAACTCTGCATGCATCCGTAAGGAACAGACGAACGCTTTGTCTTAGCTTAGCGAGATGAGGCACTTGTGTAAATATATGCTCGAGTCTCTTCATTGAATCACAAAAATGACAAACTCGTCTCCTGTCCGCATAGTCTCTCGTTAGGCTTTAGATTTTAAGCTTTTGGTCTGTAAAGCGTCCGCCCATTGTTTACTCTTAGCTCATTTCAACTACTCTGTCGTAAATAATGTCGTTGAAGTTTATATACCTTTGCAGATTTTCGACTTTCGAATACAGAATTTGCAGCACTCCTAAATGCACCGCACGCCAAAATGTGTAGAGGTGCGCCTTGCACCTCATGTTTGTTACAAAGTTATGAGACAAAATGGCCCGCTAAGGCGTAGAAGATTACATGTACATTTTCCATAATGTTTCAAAATTCACGGGAACCTAAAAGGAATCAACTTGCTTATGAATTTGACCTCCTTTTCTATTTTTTCAAGGTTACTCCTTTTGAAGGCATCGACACCGCATTGAGGAAGGATGTGATGATTTCGGCTTTCGCTGTATCGGCTAAAGGTGCTTTATTGGCATTGAAACGCCCATGAGTCTTTGCTCACCCTTACTTCACCTTGTTTGCTAGTAATCCTCTCGTCACCCTCCATCAAAACTTCGGGTTTTGGAATCATCGGAAATTTCTCAGCCTCTTTTCGTATTGAGAACAAATAGCTCTCCTTCAAGGTTTTGCCATTATGGTAGCCTGGTTTGAGATAATACATTCAAGATAAGAACAATTTTCAGCCTTGTGACATAAAATTGATTCTTTAAGAGCATAAACTGATATGCTTCATTTTCTTACGATGGTGTTGGCAATTGAAATGGGTTTAAGCGCACATTCTCAAATGATTCGAGTTCAAGTACCAGCAATTCATAACTAGAAATGTAACCGATTATGCTTTTGAATCAAGTTCTTTTGCGTTCTGTGCAACTAGCTGTGTTCTAACTCTTATGACATCGCCGCCTCATCTCATTGAACCAAACTTTAAAATGACGAAATTTGCAATGTGGCAGGCACAAGAGGTTCTTATCAGACGCAAAGCAGGTCCCGCCTGTATGGGCGTTCATGGGAAAGTTCTCTCTAGGCATTTAGCGGAAGATGAAGTTCCATTACGATATTACGAGAATCACAAACAATTTGATAAGGCTTCCCTATACTTCAATCGAATCTATCTCCAGAAAAAACTTTGAACGTAATCAAAGTTTGACAACGTTCAAGATATCGAGCACTCATTACTTAAACAAAGTTATCTTTATAGATTAAAAACGTAATCTACTTCCTCTTTGTAAGTCTATGAATTCTATAAATAACATCATCGATGTCCCCTTCTTGATACCCCCCTTCGTACTCTCCAAACACCACCGATCTTTTTCTTGTTCTCAAAGCTAATGTAAGGTAGTTTTCTTACTTGCCACTCTTCATTTGTTTCCTCTCCGCCTCTCTTTTGCAGCTTTGCACCTTTGACTTGTCTTTCATGTTCCATTAATAATTCTGGGTGCAAAAACTCGAAAGACGGTACTTCACCATCACCTTTGACGAGTATTAGTTTAAACATTCCATCTTGAATTAACTCCTTAATTTCATTTGCATTTTCTGGAGGTAGGTATATGTTAAAGTATTTTTTATCATGGTCAATACTGTGCACAATGCTGATCCCCATGAATTTTACCTCTTGCTCTTTGTCGTACCCAATGAAACTTTTGTAGTCTTTAAAGTTCAAGTACATTGGAAGGTGCTTTTGTGACCTCAGCGAGTAAAGTTTTGGAGAATGTTTCTCAAATATCTTCTTGTCTACCAAGTATATCCCAAACAACAGCGCATCTAACATCAATAGCAAGTCTTCGTGGTCAAAGCTGGTAGAAACATCAAAGTTTAAACATGTGACAGCATTGATACCAATAAAATCATCCCTTGAAGTATCCACAGTTGCATAAGATAACTTAGCAGGTGCAGTCAGGAGTAAATGGTGCTGGAAGTCAAATTTCGAGTATGCAACTTGATGAAAATAATATAATTTATTCAAGCTTCTAAGTTGAGCAGCAGTGAATTTGGATTGCAATTCAAGACCTCGGCAAATATCTAAGTTCTTGTAAGTCAATTGGCTCAAAGTGTCCTTATTATCTGGGTCGTCTATATCTAGTGAGTGAGATAACAAAATGAGGTGATCAGGTTTGACCATTTGTGTAAACTCAATTAACATTTCCTTGCCAAAGCCCTTGATCCAACCTGGTGTGTTTATGATTAGCGAATTGCCTTTAGTTTTATGGTATTTGACATAGTGGGTGAACAAGTCCTTGATAATAGCCACATATTCTGAGGGCTGTTGTGATGGTGAATTAAAGCCGAAATAGTGATCCACATTAAGGTTATTATGTGAGTTTGAGTTGTTGGAAGTTGATGAAGGGATATTCAAACCAAGTGAAAGTTCTGGGGAGCTGGTTAGCGATAGTGCGCTGGGAATTGAGAACTCAGATTGACCTGGATCTATATCCAAAAATGAAAAATTTATGTGATTTCTAAGGATGAATGAATTTAGGAATGTCTTTGAGAGAGTAGACTTGCCTGTATTCTTATTTCCTATGACCATTATAATCTTAGGGTCTCCATTGCAAAGTTTCTCAGGGCCCACCACATTTGAATTGATAGAATTCCTTTGTGGTGGGATAGAATCTAGTATGTTGGTGACTGCGTTGGACCAAGTTTTGTTTATTTTCAAGGCAGCTACCCCAATATCCTTCAAAATGATCTCGAACGTTTGGTTCTTAAACATATCACGCAATTCTAGATCATGTTCGGAATAGTCGCTAGTGATCTTAGCCTCGAACAAGTTTTTAAAGGCTGGATAATGTCTACCTATCGTCTCCAAGCCCGTTTTTATGGATTCAAGCTTCACAACAGAAATGAACTCTTTATTTTCGAAAATTCCACCTTTCTGTTCATTCAGTATTTTAGTATTCTTATCGTTTGAGTGTGAACAGTGTGTGCTTGATATAAGAGGGAGGCCTTGTGACTGAGGTGCTATCAACCGATAGCTTGTCTCTCGTTGCGAGAATTGCATGTAATGGTGATTATTTAGTAAAACGGCACCTTTTTGAATCACTAGATTGCATTGCCCACTAACAACAATGTACTCATTTTCTCTAAGTCCAACCAAGACTTTTGAGTCGTCAACGAATATCATATTGGAGGCATCTGGTTCAAACTTGGAATAGAAAATTGGGGTATCAACATCTATTTCAAATGAATTTTGGAGAGCCACCTTTGTTACTTCAGAAGATTTCTCTTCTAACTCATACCGGATTGGATCTTGATCATCATCATGTACATGATTCTCGTAATCATCCTCGTCAACGCTCTCTTCTGAGTTCTCCTCATACTGGATTATCTCTTCGTCTTCCTCATCATACTCATTCGTTCCAGCAATTTGGCTTATCCCTTCATTCAACCTCTTGGAACTGAATATTTCAGTTAATGACTTGCTACTCTTTAATGCAGCGAAAGCACTCATTTATCATTGGGGATGGTCCTTTGGCTTCCGTTGATTGAGAGATGACATCAATTTTTTTTGTCCACGCAAAATAGGTCTGCATACAATGATAGAGAGTTGATAACGAAGGATGGACCAACGTATCTGGACTTGAATACTGCTATTAGATAGTTGTAGCCTTCAAGTATTTCTATTGCAACTAACGCAACATTGTAAAACATAAGCAAGACACACAGTTTACCTGAGAGGAGTCGTTGCGTCATTGTTTTTAGAGTATGTTGAATACATACTTAACTAGTTGACAATTTCAACTAACCTCGAAGAATTGTGGGAAAGCACTTTATGCAATTGCAATATTTCAAGGAATCTCTTTTGTTTATTCTTATCAGCATAATTTTATCGTTATTTACATGTTTTTTGAAAGAATTTGCAAAACTTGACATTTTGCAGCAAGTGAAAAGACACCTTCTTTTACATCGCGAAAGTACATTCATAGATTAAATAGCAGAAACTAGTACTTCAAAGTAAACATATGGGTACGACAAGTACTATGAGTTATAACGATGAGAATTGAGATTAGAGCAATATATGGGAGGAATTAGCTCAATCACTACCCGATGATGCCTTTAACATCTGTGTGAGAGCGAGAAATATCTGCGATGCGAAGTTTGTCAAGACGTACGAAGTCGCCATCACGAGTGTGCCAATCGTCTTTATGAAAGCGACGCCGATTTTGCTTTCCTTACTTTGCCCGACCTTAATAGAAAGTGAGCGCAGAAGTCGTAGATTGGATGTAGAGACACTTTGGAAGACCTTGGCAGAAGGTAGGTTGTATGTATGAGTAGTCTTGACTAGTATGTGACTTTGCAAAAGCGGGCTTAGTTTAGGGGATTGATAGTCATGATTCATAGGCTTTAACACGAACAGCAATGCTATAGGGGATTTTCCAAATGTGGTTACATTGGATGTATTATCAAACGATGAGGATGCTTTGAACGGCTGTAGTACTAATTTTGGCTCACTCACCTTCAGTATTGGTATGTCCAGTAGTTCAATTATCGGCGTAATTGACGGAGGACTTCTGGCTTCTGCCGAAGAAGTGGCTGATGTAGATGAAAAGCAGACAAATTGTTGCATCGGAGTCAACTGTATGAGCTTCGAAGTGGAAGTTGTGGTATTTAAGCTGGTCTCATCGACTGATTTGGTCATTTCTTTGTTTTCCAAGTTGATATCCTGGATGATATCCTGGATGTGTAAGACAGTATTAATTTTGTCTAGGACATGGGTTGAAGCTAGTATATCTAGTTCTAATTGAGCAATACGGAGTTTACTCTCTTCAATTGCGTTGTTCAAGCGTACCATCTCAGGCAGTCCATCATATGATCTGCGATCTACTTCACAAGTACTTAAACGGGATACTTTGCTTCTTCCTTCAAGGAGGAAACACGAGGAAACAGTACATCTCTTGTAAATTCTATGTGCCCTTAGGATCCCATACATGATGTTCGGGTGAATAATATGCAATGGTGCTTCTGTAGTTGGCTGCAATATTTATCGTCTGATAACGGTTGTTTGTATCTGTATGTTATTGTGCTGATAATTACTGGTGCCCAAAATTACGCTGTGTAAACGAAATCATCTACGTTTGATCCACGAGTCAAATGAATGAAAGCAATTATACTGGAAAGCGGAAAGTTTGGAAGAATAACATAGTCAGCTAACACACACAAGCTATCTGAGGTGCTCTGCAAGAAATTGGGTAAATGAAACAATGGCTGCAAAAAAGGTAATAACATGAGCAGGAGAACAGCTAAAAAATCAAATTCAAGGAAAGTTCTGAAGTCGAGAGGTACAATAGTCACTTCAAGAGCAAGGAGACGTGATTTGAATGATCTAGCATCTCATTATCTTTCGGCTCCACGAAACTATCTTTCACTGTTCAGTAGAATTTCATGCATAGTGCCTTGAAACCTATTTAAAAATGGAACTTGAGCGACTCAAATGGACTAAAACTCAATACGAGTTCCCCAAGCTTTATACTAAACAAATTAGGTCTCTTTGAAACCCCACAAAGGAAAAGTATGATCTATCAATTCACTGTATCAACTTATCATCATCTGTTATTCAAGAACAAGGCAATTTGTCCGAGTGGTCTAAGGAGAAAGATTAGAAATCTTTTGTGCTCTGCACGCGCAGGTTCAAATCCTGCAGTTGTCGTTACTTTTTGCACTAACATTCGTGTAGGTGATTTGCACCCATTTTTTTTGATATTCTCACCTGTGAAGCGATATTGAGAGACCGCTTCGTGTAAAGTTTGAACAGCATTTAGGTAGACCCTTTACACATTAACTTTTAAGGAACCCTAATAGAATCCATAAGCTGAAACGGAACCTCTGAAATCACTAACTTACAACCTGTATAAACATGTATTGCCACTTTCGAATCACCTGAATTCAGGTAGAACCATTAGACAATAAAGTATAGACCTTCGCAACTTTCTTTGTCATACTTATCTTATACTCCTAAAATTCGTAATTGAAGTCTCACAGAGGTGCCTATTTTGTACTTGGGTAACTGCATTGATTATATGATATTCAAATGGAAGATTTCCATGGTATATTTGTCTACGTAAAGTAATCATCTTCAGCATGAAAATCGAAAAGCTTATCCTCATCAACCCCTAAGTACTTTGAATAAAGCATCAAGTCTTGAGTGTTATGGAAACTTGAGAAATATGAGTTGTCTTGGATTTTGTCTGGGTAGTTGGTTAAAACTGAGGAGTAGTATTTGTACATTTCCACATCCTCTTTAGTAGTCTGAATATCGAAGAAGTCTTTATCAAATTCACTTGGATTTGAATCTTCTGCAAACAAACGATTTAAGTTCAACTGGTCCTCGTAAATCTTTTCGTCACTTTCACTCAAGCGTGGTTTAATCAAAGAGCAAGAAAGGTATTCATGATCTCCATTCTCCGATGAAGAAGAAGTGCTTCCCAGATCAGAGGACTCTAGTTTATCGTTGGAGTGGTAGATTGACGTAAATTTACCAGCATATCCTAATTTTCCCATCTTGTCAGCTAAGAAAGTCTTGATCTTGCTGGGTTGACCTATAAAAGAGTCATTCTCGAAGTGACTAGAATTAGCATTTCTAGCTTCACTAATGCTCTTTTGATATGAATACGAACTTTCCTTACCATCAAAGTCATCTGTGGAATAGAATGAAGCTTCCTTGACTGGTTGTTGTTCCACCAAATACTTTAAATTGGATTCGCTGAGTGTCGAGTTTCCTTTGGAAGGCGATGTTTTGACTAGGGGATATAAGTCGTCTTGCTTCGGTTTTCTAGATTCAAAAGGGCTGTAGTCAAAGGACTTATTTGGATCATTGTTGATATTGGAAGGGAAATATCTAGCATTTGAGTTCATATTGAATTGGAAAACCTCATGTAAGGCCTGATATTTGCGAGGAATATAGCATTCATTAAACCAGTTGTCATTGAAATCAGGATATGGTTCAATTCTGTCTGTCTCATCCCAATACTTATTTTCATCTGTAGTTGGATTATTTTTGTCTGTCAATAAAAATCTTGATTTAGAAAGGTACGTTGCGTTAAACCATTGAATATAACTAGTCTTAACCCAAACTTTGGCAATTGCCATTCCATTATGCAAGGAAAAATCGTTTTGCATTTCCCATAACTTCGTCTTGTTTGCGTCGTAGATATAGTTTCCTAAGAACAAGTTGATTGCCTCTTGCCTAATCAGATCCATGAACGAGTTCGAATAAATTCTCTTAACACTGTTGAGAATATCTCTGGTGTGCGACGACCACTGATTAATTCTTCGATACGAATCCATTGTGTTAACCAAATTAGACCCCCCGTATTGAACTGCAATTGTGTCGCCATGGTCATGGAACATCTCAGTTAGAATATTAATTAAATCGGAGTCATAGTCCAATGTTTTTGTCTTTGCGATGATTCCCAAGCTTCGTAATTGATGCATAAGTGCTTCCTTGCAGATGATGAACTGAGCAGCATTGGTCCTGTCAAGACAGTCAATACAGTTTGTTCTGATGATGCCTTTTTGCAACTTCGTTGAGCCTAAATCACGACCATTATGGAAGAACCCAGTTTTGCATATTGCTTCTGATGCTATATCTTGTAATGGCTGAATTACATCAAGGTTCTTTTTCGAATTCTTGGACATGTCAAAGCTGTGAAATTGAAGTTTATCTTCTTCAGGAACGAATTGGTTCAAGTATTTAATGCAGTCTATGAAATGAGTATTGAGTTTCAGTTCCCTGGGCTGTTTTTCCTTTGTCTTGATTAAATTCAAGACTATTATTGGCAGACCATATCTTTGAAATAAGTTGTTGAAGTGAATTGAGGAACTTTGATAGAAAGGATCGGAAAGATTTATCTCTATGGGTGGCTTTGGTAGTTTATTTAAGTCCTGGGTCCAATATAACGGGATTGAGCCTCTGTGTTGAACAAAACTGGTGTACCTAGGGTTATTAAAGAAACCATACTTTGGGTCATGAAAGGAAGAGATCAACATGTCAGAAACAATTTGCTCTGTTTCTATTTCATTTGCAACATTGCCACTATCATTTACACCTCTTTTCAAAAATCTGGCACCAGCAAAGTGGTGTGAACGTCTCGCAATAACCGTAATATAAATTTTCTTCCCGTAAATAGAAATGTTAGCCTGGTCGATAAAACCATGGATGATTGGTTGAAACCATTCATATGTTGCAATATCGGGACTATCCACGAGTGGCTTTAATAGGAGGTTGTTCCAGACAAATCTCTCATTATGCTCAAACGTGGTATATTTGTTATTATCTTTTATCTTGCTTTCGTAATCTTTGATATTATTGTGATATTCAGTTGCAAGTCTCTTGCTCCTAATGAAGTTCGTTTGCAATGAGTTGGTAATATCATACGTATAACTGAAATAAAAAGTTTTACTTAAGTCCAAATACTTGAAAATAGACAACAACTTTTCCTCATCACTATACTTTTCCGGTCTTTTAAAATCCATATCCAATGGGATAAGCTTGGTTTCATCTATGTGATAAATGTAATGACCACCCAATATAGCAACCTGGCTACATTTAGTGATTATACTTAGGTAGTACCCTTTTGTGAATTTGATCAAGCCTAGTAGACCGTATCCTTGGGCAATCTTGTGAATACCACCTTCGATACTTTCATCCAACCCGTCTAAAAGCTCAACCATATCCTTTCTGGTATAGAAGTAGCTTTTATCCTCTATGATTTGTAGTGTATTATGATTGTTTGGATCTTTATCAATTTCCAATATTCTAAAGAGAGATTCTTTTGAATTGCTTCCCACAATATACATTGTAGTTGAAGAGTTGTACACAGTGAATCTTTGTAGAATTATTCGCTTGTTGTTAAATTCAGGTCCTGAGTTTGATTCTTCATCGGTATTATTATCGTCTTCGGGATTCAGTCCGGTATCTTCTGCTTGATCTTGGGCTGTCTCATTGGCATTATGAGTGTTCTCATTAACCGGAGGCACATTACTTTGATTAGCTGGAGTATTCGGGTTGGTAGTTGTGGGAATATTGCGATCACTTGATGTGGCTATCAATGGAGCATCACTAGGTGTTTGGGCTATCAGATCACTCCCAATTTCTGTATCTTGTGCATCAAGTTGTTTATCAAGATTCATTTGAGTTTCTCGATACAGACCAGACTCCGGAGTATCATTTGTCATGGCTGACGAAGTGATATGGTTAGGATAGAAGGTTTAATTCGATTAGATTCACTCATACCAAAATTGTATGGTGGATCATTCTGCGACTTTCATGTCGTGATACGGATGTCGTACTTAAGCTTTAACTCCTGCTCCTCAATAATAGAATTGCAACCATATGGCTGTTCTTATACCATAATGGTATCAAGAGTTGTAGATAAGACGAAATTAGGGTCACCATGCTCATCTGTGCTGCCCAATCTGAAATTAATTCTGTCTAGTTGCGAAAACGAATAGGGTACCTTATGTACTATGAAAATGTTTGTACAGTTTAGTAGAATAACGAAGTATCCACTAGAGGCCTTGGCGTCCATCCAAATTTCCTCATGTGGTATCAATTAGACTATTTCCTATTTCCATTACCGAATGATATCTAATCCGCCGAATGCAAGAGACGACAATCTTATGCATATTGATACTAGGCCTGACTTCTCCGTATTTTCAATACCTACAACTCCCCAAGTAGAGGCATTTTCCAAATCAAACCCTCTCTATCATATTTACAGCTCGATCCTTCGCCTTCATAGTTCCCAAACCTATTTATGAACTGCCGTTTCTGGTAAATGGTGAGGAACTTGAGCAGCTTCCTGTAAGGGATATTGTTGTAGAAGAATTCCGAATATAGCATTAGTTGAGAATCTTGCGAACTTCGGGGTTCAACAGCAATAGCTCCACCGTCATGATCCTCAACATGCAGATGTTTTCCTTTGGCTTGCTCACTTTCAGTGTTTTCTTCATTTTCTTGAGGGTAATTATAATCATACTTGAGCAAATAAGGATCGCCGGTCCCATAAGCTGCACCACTTTGTATAAAATTCAACGCTTTGTATAGGTTCTTCAACGGTATGTTTATGAAATACTTGTAGTTCGACTCCTTAATTGTATAAAACAACAATTCATAGTCATTAAACAATATAGATGGCTGAGAAATATCGATGAAGTAAATACGGAATCCGGACTTTAAGTAAAGGCCTATCTCCTCCATGACCACTCGTACTCTTTGCAAGAAATTGGAAGTTCTCTTAACGTAGAAGTCACCGATCTTAAGCATACAGAACTGATGCTTTGGTAATATCTCATTGATGTTTGTTGGTGGATAGAATGTGTAATTTGATTCGCCACATTGAACTTCGAATTTCGTTGTACCTAGCCCGTTGCCATGTTTCACTACAATCCCAAGACTTAGGTTGTAGAATCCTGGAGTGAGCCATATATCCTTACTATATGATAACAAGTAGGATCTATTTATCTCGACGTAATGGCTGTAAACATAGTTCATGGGCTCATCTATTTGATAGTCATCATACTCTGCAAAGAGTCGTTTGTTCTGTAAGACCGAATAAATAAACCTCCACGAATCAGCTATGTATTTGACTTTAAGTGGATCGTTGAATGAGTCGGTCTCAAGCAATTGTAACTTCTTAGTCGTTATCTCTCTCGAGTCACGTCGAAATACGTCCAAGCTCCTGATGTAAGTCTTAAGCCAGGGTAATATCTTAATCATGACATTTCTAATGGTGGGGCCGAATCGGGAGAGTATCTTGTGGTAGAATAGTTCATTGAAGACAGTATAGTAGTGTGAATTGACGTGTTTGAGCAGGGAGCGAGGGACTAGCCTGAACACTTGGAATTGGATCTCAAGTGGTAGTTCATCAATCATTCTTGGGTATAGCCTGTTAAGACGGCATGGGGTTACAAAAACACTGCAGAAAAAAAACTGGCCTAGCTCCTGAAACTTTAATCGACCTGGAGTCAAGAGGCCGTAGCGTGGATAAGAAAATAGTGAGGAAACCGCAGGAAAATAGGGAGGAAACCGCAGGAAAATAGCGAGGAAACCGCAGGAAAATAGCGAGGAATTTGCCTGAGTCGGCAGAAATCACGAAGAGTGATGAGAACTTATGAGCATCCAAACAAACCACCACCGCGAAACAAGCACAAATTAATAGCAATCAATGCACAAGGACATCATAAACATGTCCCGATTATTTCAATGTCGAAACCGATTATACTAAAACTATTGACGGTATCATAATCCTGATGGCATTTGAGATCAGGTAACACCCCTAAGTTTAATTTAACTTCATTATTAGTCGTTTTTTATGGACATGTCCTGGTTTCTTTAACGTCCAGTTCTATCTCAACTCACACTCATTATTTCTTCACCAGTTCGTTTCGTCACTATTGATCGTTCGACTCACTATTTTCTCGCTATTTCTAGCCCAAATCGCACTAATATTCGCGCTAATATCTCACTAATATCTCACTAATATCTCACTAATATCTCACTAATGTATCTCAGCATCAGCTTTTTCTTCACCGCCTCAACCAATTCTCACCCCTTGCCCCCCAATGGTTTCACGGTCCCCACGTGACACCCATGGAAGCGTCCAGAATTTGGCCACTACGATTTCGGTACTGCAAAGTGAACGAAACGATTCTGGAAAATTTAAAGCAAAACTTCTTTGAATATCTTTTAAGTATACCTAATTGATTAAAGATAAATATATAATGTCTGTTACTACTCCTACCGTTTTATGGGCTCAACGTTCTAGTGCTGATGAAGCATCCAAAAATGTTATCTACTTGACTATTGAAGCCTTCGACACAATCAATACTAAGTTGGATTTAACTGCTACCCACTTGAACTTAACGGCCGACCTGAAGAGTGGCAAGAAGTATGCATTGACCATTGACTTCTTCGAGGAGATTGATCCAGAACTCTCCACCGAAACTGACAGTGGTGCCCACCTCACATTCGTTTTGAGAAAGAAGGAAGCTAAGGAAGCTTTCTGGCCAAGATTGACAAAGGAAAAGTTGAAGTACCATTACATAAAAACCGACTTTGACAAATGGGTTGATGAAGACGAACAAGACGAAGTAGTTGAAGAAGAGGCTCCTAACATGGGTGGTCCAGGCGGTCCAGGCGGCCCAGGTGCTGGTGGTATGGACATGGCCAGTATGATGGCCGGTATGGGTGGTGCTGGTATGGGTGGTGCTGGTATGGGTGGTGCTGGCGGTCCAGGTGGCTTGGACATGGCTAGCTTAATGGCCGGTATGGGTGGTGCTGGTGGCCCAGGCGGTATGGATATGGCTAGTTTGATGGCCAGCATGGGTGGTGCCGGTGGTGCTGGTGGCGATGAGAAGTTCGATATCAGCTCTTTAGCCAGTCAATTGGGCCAAGCTGGTTCTGGTATTGATGAAGCAGGTGAAGATGACGATGGCGAAGGAGAAATCGAAGAAGTAAAATAGTTTCCTTAAATAGTAATATATCAAATGGTATGAAATTAGACGTCCTTACTTTCAGTTGGTAGTAAAGCGAGGTTATGTAGGCTAGATGATTATTCAGTGATCTGGTGGAATTGACATACCTGTCTTCACTTCTTATTTGCAGAAAGTAAATGCAAGATGACTTCAAATCAACTCCTTGCACCAAAGTTAGAGAGAAGAGACATACTTAAAAGCCTAAGCAAGCAGTCCTCGTAAACATGCTTTTCACCATGCAACAACCTCATTCAATCCATTCAGTACTTCATAGCCTTTCCAACTTGGTCCACTTTTCCAAAATCAATCCCACACGAACCTTATCTTCCTTGAATTCAGCTTCCCTCTTTGCTTTCTTAGTAAATGGCAAGTTTAGAATCTCACGAAGTGACACTTGGCCTGTTTCACAAATAGATATTGGTACTTTGAATTGTTGATTGTAAGTGAACAATGTATGACAGCATTCGTTCAAATCTTTGGCATTGTACGTTAGACCTTCGAATATACCGAAGCAGGCTACCAAAGAACATGTTTGAGGCATAGAATAAAGACTATGGATCAAATCTGCAACATCATATAAGTTACTCACCAACACAACTTCAATCCTTTGTAGAATATCTACCTCTCCAATGGTCAAATCATCGCATGCTAGCACACTCAATGGCATCAATTGCAGTTCTGGTATGAGAATTTTGGCAGTTTCCCCGATCCTGTTTGCCTCCAGGAGAACACGAATCGCTCGGCGAACGTATTGTTGCAATGTAATCTCTTCTTCGTAATACAGTAACATTTACATTTCTAGGTTCCGGGTGGTAGTTGATGGGATTTCCAGTTGGCACTAGATCAATTCCGAAGGAACAGCTTGGATATTATAAAACGATAATTGCAGCTTATCTGAATTCGATCTTCAATCCTCTAAAGGTGTTTGTTATTGGCTATTGCAATGATGTTGGCCTCAACTCCACACTTGGAATCATATTTCTTCGAAAATATTTTTGGAATTCTCTCAGAGTGTTAACTGAGCATATGGATCAGCAACGCATGTAGAAGAGATGGTTGGGGATCAAGTGAAAATACTAGTTAGATAAGTGAAAACTACCAAATATTATGAGTAATTGAAAATGAAGATTAACGTCATATTTAAGCAAAGAAATAGTAATGGTCTACTTGCTTCTCTGCCACCTCAGACAGCTACAGGCACAATGCACTCCCTCTAAAGATGTTCACTATAAAAGTCTTTACGATCCAAAAGTCCACCTCAAGTGTCCAGGTAGCCAACTACGAATATTAAGGTATGAAGAGCATAATTTTTAACTCGATGGCTCATTCTACCAACTCTTGATACTACCACTTCTTCAGTGGTGTTCAAACTGGTATACCTAATAGCTTACGTAATGATACTAATTAGTAAAGAGTCCCTTAGACATCGATACAAGAGGCACTGGCTTATTCCTCTATAAGCGTTTCATTTCGAAGCATTTGGCAGCAAAATTCAAGTCAACCTTTCGAGCTTTGTTTTCGTCTCGTGTGCTCCCACAAAGTTGGTGCTGTATTCTGCCATCCGTCTAGTGAGCTGAAAGTGATCCAGCTTCGTTTTCGAGATTTTTTTTCATCTCTAAATTTTTCACTTTTGAATTTTCGACTTTTTGTATAATCCAACGAACACTAGAGTACCCACCCTACAACATCGTCGTCATAATGTTGAAGGTTCCTTTGTATGGCCATCTCAGTGCTGTAAGGGGTGTTCGTCATGTTACATCTAGATTTTACTCTGTGGCGCAAGAAATAAGTGAAGAGGAGGCTACAACATCTGGCCAGAAAGAACTACGTGAAAAGATTATATCCGATGCTGTTGCAAGAGATGAAGAGATCAATGCCAAGAATAAGGCATTACGTGAATTAAAGGTAACGACTAGTAACTTAATCTCAACTTTGAATAAAACACCTTCAACCTTGATCAACGCTAGACTAGCTAAGTTGCAAGAAGATTTAGATAAATTACCTCAAGAAAAGGTAAAACAATTGGATGAAGAATTGGAAGACTTTATGTTCAAGAATATGAATTTACCTCGCAGAGATGTTGTTAACAGACCATGGATTTCTGACTCCAAGAATGCTAGTAAAGCTGAACAGAGTGGTGCTACCATAAAATTAGGTACCACCGCCAATATGTCTTTCTTGAACCAATTTCCAAAGTTGGTTCCATCTCCTGAACATAGACCATATTCAGAGCAAGAGTTATACTTGAGACAATTGGCACATTCCCGCCAACTGGGTGCGATTGGTTCTCTGCTCACTAATATTTATACCGCACGTAACCTCGTGAACAAACCTTCAACTATTCAAGAAACTACTATTGCCAGTTTGCTTGCCGCAGGATGCCATTTGGGCCATTCAAAGTCGATGTGGAGACCAACAACACAACCATTCATCTACGGTGAGTATGATGGAATCCACTTGATCGATTTGAACGAGACTATATCTGCATTAAAGAGAGCTTGTCAAGTTATCAAGGGAGTGTCACGTAAAGGTGGTGTTATATTATTTGTAGGTACTTCAAAGAACTGGGAACAACAACGTTCTTTAGAAGAAGCTGCTAATAGATCGCAAGGTTACTATGTTTCAAAGAGATGGATTCCAGGTATTATCACCAACTACATGGAAGTGACCAAACAAGTTAAGGGAGAAGATGCAAAGATCGAACTCGACATGATGAACGTTCCTACAGGTAGAGCACTCGGTGAACAAGTTTTAATCAAGCCTGACTTGGTTGTGATTTTGAATCCTGTGGAAAACAGAACCTGTATTAATGAATGTCTCATGCTGAGAGTTCCTACAATTGGTTTATGTGATACTGATATGGAGCCTTCATTATTGACATACCCAATCCCATCTAATGATGATTCTGTACGTGCTACCGGATTGATTACCGGGATTTTATCCAAGGCTGCTGAAGCCGGCTTGCAGGAAAGATTGGCTACTGTTGGTGCGTTTAGAGAAGCGGCCACTTTAAAGCCTTTAGCTGCGTAACTGAGTAATACATTGTAAATAGACTCAACAAATTACATATTTTAAAATATCCCACGAGGTATCGAGAACGCTGTAGGTAGTAAGATGCCTTAACCC
>JAJMSH010000111.1:0-16168 GCA_030558315.1 Kodamaea suecica
ATAACTACCTTCATAAATTTGAAGGAGTTTGGTCTACGTACGGATACTACAAAGTATTAAGATATTGTGGACTAAGGACACTAGGACTTATTTGAGGGACAGTTTTGCATGTCCAGTGTGTACCAATCTTACTATAAAGAAGATACTTGGGAATGTTGAGCCCAAAAACTATTTGATAGGCTTCTGCAATTGCCTGGAACAAAAAAGCCAGTAAAGATGAGAATGAGAACTTCAAGTTGATTCAATGGACGGGATCACCAGATAGTTATCAGATCCACAGTGGCATTTTCAAAGAAGCTATAAATCTGGGCCTTATTGTTGCGAATTGAACTTTAACGTTGAGATTTAACTCTTGAAGATAATGTGATTACCCTAGCATATGATGCTAAGTTGGTGAGGTTGCAAATTACTTGAGAGGGTTCATGGGACGGGACCTCCTACAAGGAATTAAGATCGTTAACGAGTAAAATGGGGACGGTTGGTTCCAGAAAACCATTCATGCAAAGGGGTGGAGGTTCGGGATATAAAAACAAAGCTGTGAGCGTTCAGAATGGGAACTACGAGTTGATTCTAGGGACATGATCTCTCGTGACTTCTCAAGAGAGCGTTTTTCGACGAAGCAGATATATGTTTGTGCCAAAACTTCAACAGGAGGTCTTACATCAGAATTCTGTGAGTGTGCAGTAACACGAGGCAATTCAAGGGACGGGGTTCCTCGTTGTTATTTGAGCATGAAACTTACCGCGTTGTTGTATTCTGGATCATTGCTTCTGCAACAAGATTAGTTCGAGCTCCTTATATCAAACATCCAATGGCAAGGTTGAAAATAATACTCCAAATGATTTCAGGGACAAAATCACTCAAGTAATAGTTTCAACGATGTTAGTGGATGCAGAAATAATCGGAACCTCATTACAAAAGGGGACTGACACTGATACGAAATGTTGAGATGTTCAGAACTGCGTGCTGATTCAAGGGACGGGATCAATAGCAAGTATTCAAACACCCAACGATTTCGCATTATAGAATGTCATATAGGCAAATTTGTGAATGTACACTTCTTGAGTTGATTCAAGGGACAGTATTGCTCAAGAAATCTACATTATCAAGTACCAGTGGGATTCCTTGTCTAATCATCAGTGCAATGCATATTCTGTTGTTCGATTTCATATTATCAGATACCAAGCTAACAAATTTGAGAAGGAGTATTCCTCTTTGATTCAAGGGACGGGATCACTAGGTACTACTTTCATCTACATTGGTAAGTTTAATGTAATTTTGAACCCCTGAATTTTTCAAAGGTTGACTGTTGAACCTTTCCTTTCCTTTCCTTTCATTTCCTTTCAAATATCAAATTCAAATATCAAGGTACTCAGAGGTAATTCGGAACAGTATTACCCACTTCTATTATAAAATGCTTTATTGGAGTTATTTTGGAGTTCATAGCATCAACATAAAGAGATTCCACCAAGAGAGCTCGCTATATTTGTTAAATTCTTATACTATTTGTTATATTATTAATTATTGTTATGATATACTGAAACTTTCAAGTAGGGAGTGGCTGCCCCATTGACGTAGGTGAAATCTCTACAATCATTCTTCTCACATTTGACTATTGGTGCAGTTTGCAGCAACTGAGTCTGACGCATTTGGAATTTTTTGCAGCCATCGTTTTGGTAGCGCAAACCATTCCAATAATATGTGATTGGCATTACATTTTGGGGCTTGTATCAACTAAAACCATTCTAATACTCACATTATTTATTAAAAACGAATGAAAGTCATTCACACCTACATATCTTCTCTATTTGTTTACATCTTCCTTCAATGTGACGATTCTGTTTAAAATCAACCCAGTTTCATCATTAGAGTCACAATCCACACAGAAATATCCTTCTCTCAAAGCTTGGAATCTAACAGTTTCAGGTCCCTTCTTTTCCTTGATGTTGAATTCACTTCCTTCTATAGCAATGTTTAAAGGACTATTCTTCTCGGTTTCATAGAAACTTGGTTCAATAACTGCAGTTTCAATAATTTCTTCAGAATTAGGGTGAATGTCCTTTAAGAACCCATCTGGGTTTGCGAGAGGGTTTTCACTCTTGAATAGTTGATTGTAGATTCTAACTTGCTTTACCTTTACTGCACCATTCACTGGAACCCATTGAATAAAAGTCTTTGGCTTCTTCTTTTGAGATGGGTCATTGTCATAATTGACATGGATCTTGATGACTTTACCATCGGCATTCTTTTCAACAGACTTGAAACTCAAGTTGAATGGAACCCTCATCAAACCAACTGATTGACCTGGAGCCAATCTGAAGTAGTCTTTCGAAATTTCTTCGCGGAAATCATTTCTCTCAATGTACACCTTGTTCGCAAATGGGACAGATCTCGTACCAAAGATTTCACCTCCATTACCTGGTTTGTAAGGAATATCTATCGATTCTACGTATGAGTCATCCAAGTTATCAATGACAACTTCGACTGGATCCAAAACCATCATTAATCTTGGTGTAGTTTGATCCAAGTATGATCTCACAGCGCTTTCAAATCTTACCACTTGAATGTTTGTAGTAGATGTATTCACACCTAAAGTGTTGATGAATGACAAAATGGCACCTGGAGGAACACCACGACGCTTAATAGCCTCTAAAGTGTATAATCTAGGATCATTCCAGCCACGTACATACTTGTCATTGACCAACTTGGCGATCTTTCTCTTAGATAACACAGTTCCGGTGATATTCAATCTACCAAACTCACGTTGAGCTGGTCTGTATGCATGCAAGACATCACAGAGCCATTCGTAGGATTCACGCGATAATATGAATTCAGTGGTACATAATGAATGACTGATATTCTCAAAGGAATCAACTAAGCAGTGAGTAAAATCATAGGTAGGGTAAACCTTCCATTTGTCACCTGTTCTATGGTGAGTGGCATCCAATACTCTGTACGCTACCAAGTCCCACATTTGTGGAGAATCAGAGGTCAAGTCCTGTTTCATTCTTAAGGTTGCTTCACCAACCTTGTAATGTCCATCCTTCATGGCTCTGAATTTTTTCAAATTTTCTTCAATAGATGTTTCACGTTCAGCACAGCCCTTTCTCTCTCCACCTAAAGTTCCATCTTCCTTCATACCTCTATTATGCTTAACTTGTTCAGGAGTGCAGTGACAAACATAAGCCTTTCCAACTTGGATCAATTTCTCGGCTAATTCGTACAATTCGTCAAAGTAATCAGATGAGTAGGTGATTTTCCAAGGTTCAAATCCTAACCATGCAACCATATCCTTGATGGAGTTGAAGTAGACCTCTTCTTCAGCTTCAGGGTTGGTGTCGTCAAATCTCAAGTAGCAAACACCACCATTGTGCTTGGCATAACCAAAATTTACCATAATTGCCTTTGAATGCCCGATATGTAAGAACCCGTTAGGTTCCGGAGGGAAACGAGTGTAAACCTTACCCTTGGTAACCGCCAAGTGTTCTTTGATTAACTCAGGATACATTTGAGGCTGCTCCCCAGCCTTGTGTAAGGCACCAAGGAAACCTTCGGAAAACATTGATCTTTCTACAGCAGGAGCAGAAGTAGTAGCTTTGTCTGTCTTTTTAGCTGCTGATTCCTTCTTCTTTGGCTGTTTGGTGGTGTCACGCTCATCCTTAGGACCCAACAAGGCCAAGAACAAGTCATCAATTATTGGCTTGAACAAGTTTGGTGGAGCCCATTTTAAAGACGGTAATTTCTTAGACTCTCCTAATACCTTCGGAACCATTGTATATCTCTTTTCTTCTATTTCCGACTTGTTTTGCTCAATAAAAGCTGCGATTCCCTTCTTAACGTCTTCATTAGACAATTCAATGCCAACACCAGAAGCTGTATTGAACGCACCAACAGATGGGGCATTGGATTCTGACTTCACAAACTTTAAAGCTTCCGAGACTTGTAAATTAGTCTTCAATCTGCCATCTAAGATAGCTTCACTAACAAGTTTTCTGTTTGGAATTTCAGCACCTTTACTCTCAACTGCCAAACTTTGTAAAAGAGCCAACTTCTTATCATCGTACGGAGCAGACGATAAATCGATCTCATTCTGTAAGATCTCATACAATGATTGAGCAACTTTCTTGTTCTTCACGATTTCAGCAGTTTTCTTGTCTGCCAACCCAACCTTGGAAAACAAGGCTGAAAGCTCTTCTGTAGCACTAGACATCTTGGATAATGAATGGAAACGCTTCGTGAGTACACTTTTTTTGAATCTTGAAGTGTTTTGGATTCACGATGTGGCAAATGTAGAATTCGTGAAGGCACACGACTTTTTGTTAATGAGTTACTGAACAAAGATAACAAGTAGAGGTAGTTGTAGAGATATCGCTGGGTGCTTGGATTGAGAGTGGTTCAGAAGTATTCTAGATGTTTTGAGTCATGAAAAAGCCTTGGAGTCTCAGCAGCTTTTATTGGGTGTTTTAGGGTACAGTTGGTTTGTCTGTTGAGTTTGGTACTGGATTAGTGTTGCATAAGTGTAGCTGCAAAATTTTCTGGCAATTTTACATATGTTAAGTGGAATGGTATTCTAAACTAATATATGACTCTAATTAGTGAAAACGTTCGCTTGTCGGTACTTCGAATGTGTGCCTGAGTTCCTCGTGCCTCAAAGATTATCATTAATTACACGAATAGGTTTGAAAGAAGAAATGTGACAAATGCTTGATATTTCTCAAGAATTACTCCAAAAATGAACCAAATCTGGATTACAATAATAAAGAAAGTCACGAAACAACCTGACTACATCAAACTTGATGCCTCCAATTCCTCTACGATCCAATTAAGTAGAATAGTTAACATAAATAAAATAAATAAGCGAAATGGTTGAAACAATCAACAGCACAAAGTCCAAATTCAATGGCACATACGCGTTCAAATCGAATGATTGCAGTAAGATTGCTTTCCAATTATAAAAGGGAAATGAAGGAACTAAATAGTATTCAAAGATTGAATATTCTTAAATGTGCTTGGTAAATCCCAAAAACTTGAAGACTTGCCTGGCAAACACAGTTGGATTGTCAAGGTATAAATGGTGGCCAGAATCAGGAGTAATTGCATAATCAGCCAAATTGATCCCATATTGTTCGTTCGACAACTTGTTTATCTCGTCTTTCATGTATAATCCAGCTTTCTCATCCATCCAATCTCTGTCACCATAAAGCCAAAGTGTAGGCAACTTCATGTCGACAAACTTTTGCGGACACCTATCCAATAATGGGTATCTAGGCATCGCACCGAAAGCCAAGATCCTAGAGATGGCAAACTCACCTGATCCCTTACCGTTAAATACTCTATAGATGTAGTCATGCAAGGTCTGGAATTTGGCAGGGTCTTGACGGTAGAAGTTCGCAAATCTCCAAGTGGTCCAATTTGAAACCATCTTTGATCGCATGGGACCAATGTTACGAACAATGGAGAAGGGAGAAAAGTTCCTACTCCACATGGCATTAAGTATTCTCCCACTTCTCTTTTGCATATAGAGGTCAACTTTATCTTGGACTTCGAAAGCATAATCATGAGCATCAAGTTCAGCAGTCTCGCCAGGTGGAATCTTCAGAGTAAGTGGCTCTTCATTTTGAAGAGTTCTCTCCTCGTCAGTAGCACCACCTTCGGTATGAGCAGCATTTCTGACGAGCGAGAATCTATTTCTTTCCAACCCCACAGGACTAATCAAAACCAATTTCAGAATCAAGTTCTGAGCCACTCCTGTTTCATCCCCGATCTTCTTGTTATACTTTAAGGCGTAAGCACAACTAAGGTACCCACCAAGAGAATGGCCCATCAATACAAATTTCTTGATGTTTCTGGCCTTTCTCCATTCTTCCAAAGAGTCAATAAACCAATCTTCAGTTTTGCAGATATCTTCTTTGGTCTCAACAGGGAAGTTAGGGAAGGCTGGTCTTGAAGAGAAACCAAATCCAAGCAAATCAAGAGCGTGAACCCTTACACTTGGAATCGAGGAAAGAGAATCAAAATTCTCGATAAACAAGCCAAGAGATGCGGCATATCCGTGCACCAAAACGATATCAACAGGCTCAGCCTTTGTCGACAGATTATCAGCCGCAGTTTCTGTGTTCTCGATGTAAAATTCATGGATGCGATTGCCGTTACCGAGTTCCGTATTGATAACCTTAGCAGTTCTCCTACCATCTGATTCCGGAAAGAATGGAAGTAGCGACAACAACCTGCTTTCCACTTGCTCATCTGTGTATTCTTTGTACCATGCATGTTTGTACCAATCCTTGAAGGAACTCTTCCAAGGGTAGGTGTATCTTTCCAAGTTTGGCAGGAAGTCCGCCTTCTCAGAAAGTTCAGAGGTTTTAGCAGCAGTTGACATTGAGGTCGTGAGAGTGTGACGGAATACTGGACCAGAAAGAAGTAGTTATGAGAAAGGCCAAGGCAAACACCAAGAACTATAGCAGTAGCAAAGTAGCAGGATAAACAACTATTTCAGTACCAACCAAGTGATATCAGCTCTCAACTACCTCCTATGTCGAATTCAGATATTCGTACCAATCTCATGGAACATCCTCCCAATTTATACGTACTCCAGGTGCGTCGCCACTCCGCTTATCACCGAAGACCTGTTGAACGGGCCAATCTTTCAATTTAGAGCTGCACGTGATGCATACATAGGAGGCAGAAGGCGCTCAGTGCGACTGGCGCATCGTGCAGGACGACTCTGGTTTCTGAGCTGAAAAATTTTCGAGACTCTCACACAATTTTCATTAGGTGAATTTTTTTTGATTTTTAACCACTGAGTTTACTTCTTTCTTCTTGATATATTATAATTAGATTCAAAATGGTATGTAGTAGTGTGGTGGGAGGAGACGGTCAGGTCATGGAACTTGGAGCAGGGAAGAGTGAGGTGCCGGGAAGAGAGTGGATGAACTCCTGAAGAACAGAGCATAGTGTGTCGTGCTGGATGCACGAACATGGAACAGATGAAGCAAGTTGAACCACTAATGGTCATATTGAATGAACACTCGCCACCAATTACTCCCCAACAATACCAGCATTAGAATAACTTACTAACTCCCTATAGGACACTAAAACTCCAGTCACTTTAGCTAAAGTCATCAAGGTCTTAGGTAGAACCGGATCCAGAGGTGGTGTCACCCAAGTCAGAGTCGAATTCTTGGAAGATGCTTCAAGAACCATCGTCAGAAACGTCAAGGGTCCAGTCAGAGAAAACGACATCTTGTGCTTGATGGAATCTGAAAGAGAAGCTAGAAGATTACGTTAAGCATTGCAATCAATCAATGTTCACAATCTCGTTTTACTTGTCCAACTTTGCAATAACATCATTTCCCCTTGCTTGACATTAGGTTAGCGCATAACGTGCTTTTGTAAGAATAGAGTTCTCGAGTGGAGGTCTTGCAATTTTGCTGAGTATAATGATCCTATCATGTTTATCTACTTGTCATAATACATACCAAGTTTAACTAGTTGTAGAATTGTTGTATAGATTTTAGGTCGTGGGCGTGGATAATTTTGTAAACTGGCACGTGAAAAGCCCTAGCCCTGTCCTAAAATGGATTATTGGTTATATGCAGGTCATGCATGTTTTTGCAGCCATTGTCAACTTGAAGAGCTGGGGGACCAGTTGGTAGTGGGATGAGTTAAGTTGAGTGTGATTTACGTGCTAACCTGGGTGGTATTTCTAAAGTACTTTCTAAAGTACTTTGTAAAGTATACATTCTTTGTAAATCCCGAGTCTATGATACACCGTGAGTCTTCAATTTTCCATTTTTCCCCAGCTCACTGCAATGCAATCATGTCCGTCCAACTCACCATGTAGCACTTACAAGCCCTCCCACTAATTACCACTATAGCTCCTCGCATATACAATGTCTTCTATTTTATTTGCCGTACCCTCTCAAGCCCCAAACATTTCTTAAATGATATATGTTCCATGACATTGAAGTTTGGTTTAAGCACTGTTGTGGACTTGCACCAATGTGACTATGTTCCTAGCAAGTAATCAAAATAGTGACTCTCAGCTCCTACACGGGCGATAGCATCAAATTTGCTGCTAGTTCAAGACCTCAAGTATTGCAACTTGAAAAGAATTTACTCGATAACGGGCCTTCGACATTATTCTATAAAACCACGTATATACGTTTAAAGTGTTGCATAAATGTCCTTTGGGAGATGGCATATTTACAATGTTTTTAGAGGTGTTCAACTTTTATGATTAATGTGGTTAAGCTATTTCAACTCTTGTTTAATGCACAAACTCCCAAATAGAGAAAATATGTAAGCATATAAGAATAATAATAATAACCAAGTAAACCCTCGACTCCACACTTCAGGCTTTTGTATGCACTTCATGCCAGCCATCACATCCCTATTGCCTACACTGATTCCCCAGAAGAACTATCATAAATATGTCGTAACTTAATGTCGCACATAATTTTTGATCACGACAAATTGTTGAACATCAAAAATCAGTTCCAAACAAGCACCCATTAGGCTGTTCAAAACACAACATCCCATTATAATATGTCTGATTTAGATGACGATTTGTTGGCCCTTGCTGGAGGAGCCGACTACGAATCTGGCGCTGAATCTGATTCTGGTTACCAACCTACCTTAAGTGGTAAGGTTGTAGATGACGACGATGATGACGACGATGAGGCATTATCAAATAAAAAGAGAAAGGTCGATATATCTGATCTAGAGTATGACAGCGATGCTGAACGTGGAACTGAAGGTGAATTGGTGAACCCCTACCCTTTGGAAGGCAAATATAAAGATAAGGCTGATCGAGACACCTTGGAATCGATGGATGAAATTCAAAGAGAACAGATCTTGTTCGATAGAACGCAAGAGATGGATCGTTTCAAGGAAAAGAAGTACTTGCTGCAAAGAATACAACAACAAAAGAAGTTGCAAAGAAAGAGCAGAGGTGAAGATGATGAAGAAGATGATGAAGACGACGATGATGAAGAATTCGCCAAAGGTACTAGAACTTCCACACGTAGTAAAGGTAGTAACCAACGTTCATCGAAGCTCGATAAGTTGAGTGAGTTAAGAAAGCAAAGAGAAAAGAAATCGAAGAGACAATACGATGATTACGAAGATGAAGATGAAGATGAAGATGAAGAGGAGGAAGAGGACCACGAAGCTGATTTGGAAGATGGAGATGATGCTTACAGAGACGTGCAATGGGGTGGTCATAGTTCTTCAATCGCTTCTAGACCCGTAAAAAGATCCACTGAGCGTGCTAAGATAGAGGATGTGAACCGAATCAGAGTTGGTAGAAGTATGTTGACCAAGTACTGTTTCTACTCTGACTTCGCAGATGTCATCATTGATTGCTTTGCTAGAATCAACTTAGGGTTGGACAAGAGAACAAGACAACCATTATATCGTATGGTAAAGATCAGCGACGTGAAATCTCACCCTTCTAGGGCCTACAGACTAGGAAGTTCGAAGTGTGATTTATTCTTACTAGTAAGTCAAAACAGAAAACAAACCAAAGAATTCCCAATTACTATATTTTCTGACTCTGTGATAACCCAAGACGAATTAAGCAGATATTTGATAGAATTGGAGAAAACTAACGAAACAATGGATTTCGTAGATGACGTGACCGATAAGTTCAAACAAGTGCAATCGTTCATCGATAAGGGCGTAACTGATAAGGATGTGAATGAGATGATTGCAAGAAAAAAGAAGTTGAAGTCAAATATCTCTGGTCTGGGTACTGGTGTGGCTGTCATAGCTGGTTATGATGCTGTTTTCCAGAAATCAAGATTACAAGATGAGTTGAAGGTTGCAAGACAACAGCCACATAACCAGGCTCAAATTAATGAGTTGATTAGAAAAATCAAGGCTATAGACACATTATTAGTTGATAGGGTAACAACTCATAACAGCGCTCAAACACTGAATACTATGTCGAAGGTCAATGAGAGAAACAGAAAGCTCAATAACACCAACATCAGAAAGGCCGAAATCAAAACAAAGCAAAATATACTCAATGGGACTACCTTCACAGATGGCGGGGATCCTTTCTCACGTTTGAAGACTGTGACAAGAATCTTCTACCATGACTTAATCAACGAAGAGGAGAACCAAAAGGCATTGCAAGATGCGCAATTGAACTACGAACAAATGCTCAAGGATAGATCAAAGCAAGAGGAAAAGATTGCAAGTTCGACGTACAGAGTGTTGGGAGAGATGGATAAGTTGATCAACAGTATTGAGATTGACATTGATTTGGAATTGTAGCTAGTGATTCTGTTTGTACTATAATTAAATCAAATAAGGAGCTATTGTAGAAGTAGCGTATTATCGAGGATAATGGATTGGCTATGGTATTTGGTGTTAGTGTTTCAACTTTCCCTTTTGGTGAACACAAAATACGTTCTAATCAACTAAAAGTCGTTTGCAGCGTCCCCATGGCTAAGCAACCTTCAGTGAATCGCTCTACTATCTTCACGACCATATACTATACAATGTGGCACATTGTAATTAATGCGCCAGGGTATCCTCCATTTCTCCACATCCAGTTGTTGCTTCATATCTGCACTTTTCTGTTGAAAGTTACAGCCATATTTACTTGCAGACAAGAAGTATTGATTAGAAGTTCTAGGATGTAAAGATTCACCTCATATGCGGGTCCATTGGAAGATGGTATGTCGTTACTTGATTCGTGTGGGTCAAATGTTCACGGGTCAGGAGGTAAGATATCTACGTCTCGAAGGATGTTGCTGTTCACCAACGTTAACATCAATGCCAAATCATTCAAATTAAAGTGCATTCGATATATGAGAACCTTGCATGCTTGGAGTATGAGGAAAGGTGGTAAAAGCTACATTGGAATACCCTCCATATCCTGGCTGCAGTTTAAAAAATACGCAATGATCATGCTGGCGAGTTCTGAATACAGTACCAAGACAAAGCACCCAAGCAATACTACTATTGGTGTGATGCTGGTATGTATATCTAAATCATACTCATACACTGATCTTGTCTTGAATTTTGCAGCCGTTGTGCAAATAAAACTATATCGCCTGCAGGAATCAGTTCGGGCCTCTGTTTCTCTTTACGCTATTCCATGGACGATGTCTCCGGCCTAATACTGTAAGCATTGTAGACTTAATAGAGGTTGGTAGGATGAAACCGCAGCTACCGGAATCTTCCTCGCTGAAACGTACTGCGTCCAATGCTGTCGTTAATTCCCATATTTACTTCTCCGACTTTCTACGTCCTCCCTCACTTGCTCTTATCCACAGGCTGGTCGTCATTTTCTTATCCCCTTATTCTCATAGTCCTCCTGTCATTCGCATCCGTCTTCGTCCTCTACTCGTCCTCCTCGTCCACCTCGTCCACCCTCTCAAGGCCGCTTTCCATCCTCCTCATGCGTTCCCCCCTTCTAAAATGACCTGGAGATAACGACAACACATCTCAAAGAGGTAAAACGACGGGCGCACCTCAAGTCCACACTTCCATGACCTTCCGTCAATCTCATGCCTCCAACCAGAGGCACCACTAAACCGCATTCCAACGGCTTTTGTGCTGCCCAGTTAGAAAAGAAACTGTCGGGATAGACTGTTTAGGCTGCTGTGCTTGCTTCCCGTGCCGTAATCGAGTCTCGAAGAACGTAAAGGGCGAGTGTTTGTGCATTATGCGGGGATTGATGGATAGACCATGAGACGGTAAGGAGGACAGTCGATGTTGCGCGCTGCGCGTTTCCTGTTGCTTGATGTTGGTTAGAGGAGGTCCTGTTGGGTTAACTGTGATAGCAATTGTTGAGATGTTGACGACGTGGCTATCATATTAGTATAAGGTACTAGGCTTGTAGACTTATCCCCGCGTTCTAAGTTTTTAAACCTCTTCTAGTGGAGTTTTGCAACTTCGGTGAAGATGTTTGGGTAACTTAAAAACCAGCAAGATGGCTTGAATCCACTATGGGTCTTAGCAATAACCCGGGTACGCTGTTATTGGTGGCCACCTATAAATGGTGCTTATTCAAATGCTTTTACGTAGTCACACAGCGATCTCTAACCCCTACCTTATTTTCGACACTATCCTGCCACACTTTCATTATCACTTCAATGTCAAAACTATCTGACCACCACCTCATTTACACTCTCTCTACACGCTCATTATCACTAACCGTTGTCATCATTCATAAATATTATATACATGTATACCCAATTGTATTAAAAGTCCATCTCCCTAAACATCTGAAGCCTTAATTGTTGTCTTTCAGATTCCTTATCAGACTTAGTATCAACAAGGTTGCGTTCTATGAAATCATCATCGTTTGAATAAGTGTAATGATAATCATTATATTCATATACTGGTTGTGCAAGCTTGAAAGGAAAATGCGTTTCCTCAAGATGGTAAGAACGAACAGATTCTTCTTCAGATAATGGAAAGTCCTCTAATTCCGAGTACATTGAAGCGTTGTCCATCAGCTCAATGGAGCCGTCTTCTTCAAACACTTCATCCACCAGGTTTATGGGGTAGGAAAGCGAATTGTGATGTGATCTCGCATGTTGTTTGCGGTTCTTCGATATGATTGAAGTACCGGAGAAGTTCTTGTACTCTTGGAAGTCCACCACCAAGAAAGCATCGTTTGTGCGCGAAGCAGTTATTGGTGTAGACGATCTGAAGTATGAAGGTTCTGTTTTGACCTGTGGAGGAGGAGTGATCGATCTGTGTCTGTGATGAGTTTTTGATTGGAATAAAGATGTAGGAGAAGCAGGTGCATGTTCAGCGAAGTACAGAGATGTGGATGAAGATAACGAGTTAGGAGAAGTATTCTCGGAGACAGTGGATTGTGTCGAAGATGCTGAAGACTCTGATTTAGAAGACTTTAAGGATAATGCAGTTGTAATTCTAGTTAGTATCTTACCTTTCTTCTGGCCTGTTGTGAGGGAATTGCTGGAGCTGGACCTCTTTTGCAATGTGAATGGACACAAGTCAATGCTCTCCGCATCTCTAGTGTTCTTCCTGAGCAGGAAGAACTTTGGTCTTTGGCTAGTGATCTTCGTCATGTGTTGCTTAACCTCGCAAGGAGAATCGAAGGAAACTGTATCTTCGACTTCGTTATAGTAATAGTACTGGCCCAAGGTAGCGTCGTACTTGATTTGCCAAGGGTAAGGCATATTTGCGTTGTATTCGGATAAGTCCATACTGCTGTTGCTTGAAGTACTACTAGTACCACTCATTGAAATAGACATTGAAGTTGTTTCTCTCTTTCTTGCCTCTTCAAAAGGGCTCGAAAGTTCAGCCATTTGCTTCGTATTTATTAACTTCTGAAAAATCACGGATACCGGATTGCAAAGCTTATGGCCGCATGTTCCAAAAAAAAAAAAAAAACAGAAATATACGGTCCTAACCACCTCATTCATCTTTTTTAGCGTAGAGCTTATTAATCGCTTCGGGGATATTCCTGATGTGTGGTTGATTTATAAGGCCCAAAAGCTTGAGGGCAAATGTGGTGAGTAATGGAGGATGGAGATAATGCAGGGTCACTTGAGGCAAGCGATTAATAATAGCTATTATTAATGGTGCGAGTCTAGAGACAGCGGACAGTACTAATAAAGAAGAGGGAGATAGTCGTCGCACAGGGAGATAGTCTTCGTACAGGGGTATAGTCTTCGTACAGGGGCATAGTCTTCATACAGGGGCATAGTCTTCGTACAGGGGCATAGTCTTAGTGGAGATGACCTCAAGTGAAGGAATGAGGATAGCGTTTGTGGATTGAGATGGTAGCGTGGCCACATCATGTACACCTGAAGGCTGTAGCTGCAAGGCTGGGAGTTGTGTGTGTCCAGCCAACTCATTTTTGCCAGCGTCTTCATTTGGAGAGACACTCCTCTCACCTCGAAAGGGAAACAACTCTATTTCTAACTCGAGATGCATTTGCTGAGTAGAGAGAAGGAGAAGGAGATGGGGATGGAGAAGAAGGCACGGAGCGAAAGCTAAGCCTAGTACGTACGCAGCCGAGAAGTGAAAAGTCTATTTTGGCAGAATCGGTGTGGTTTTCTCCATGTGGAACGGTAAACATGACGTGAATTAGGGGTACATGTTTACATATGGAAGCGGATTAAGATTGATCGTTGAAGCCGCAGCACCGTTTCTTGGAGCCAGAGGTTATGCAAGTTTGTTTTGCTTGACTGTGATAAGAATAGACTTGGTGGAGTGGGCGTAGTAGGCGTAGAGAACTGGCGCAGTGGGCTTGTTAAGGTACAGAACTGGCGCAGTGAGTATGCAGCTGGCGCAATGGAGCCAGTACTGCTTTCAGACTGGCAAGAGATTCTATCAAAGCCAACCGCAGTATCAAGAGAGGTTACGAGGTTTACAAAAACTTCTATTCAATGCTTTGCGAACATTATACAGAGTGGACTCTTGACAAACCGCAGTTACCAAGACTGTTTTCTTAGGGAGGCTGTGACACTACGACAAAGGCCGCAAGGGGACTGTGGAGTGAGACTGTGGATCACAGGCTGTGAACTGTTTGACTTAAAGGCTGTGAACTGTTTTACTTCAAGGCTGTGAGCTTTCTGTATCTGTAAGATCTCGTCGATCACCCCCAGCTGGCCGCATGCTTACAATTGACTCGCATCTCAAAGGCATACAAACCAATGAAAAGCCACATGGTCGACCTACTTTCGACTCAAAGCCGTAAACTCCAAGCTGTTATGCTGTTATGCTGTTATGCCCGGAGATCTAATCAGCAACTGAATCAAGATAGACTTTTCAATGACTACTTTCGTATCACTAGATGGTGAGTCCCGTAAATCTCCGTATAACCAAAGGCAAATGGGAGTGTCAAGCAAGTCTTTGTGCACCTCGCCAAACGGAAGGTTCTACCGCAGGAACGGAGTTAAATAGAATTCTAGAAGGTAATCGACACCGTGAGCTATGTCAGATTGACGAAGATCAAGAATTCAGAGATTAAACTGTGATATCGTCTTGCCAATTTCAGTGATGGCCAATTCAAATGCCTGTGACCTAAACGTACCAATGGCATTGAATTGGTATTGTTCTAACTGCTTAGTCAATGCACCGCATCATCGAATCAGACTGCAAATTTGTCGTGTGTCGACTCAATCATATTTCCTAAAGCAGTGGTGGTTTTGCAGCAACAAGCAGAGAGAGCAAGAGTAGCTGAATTGGCTCCAGGGAGGGCTTGACGGTGTTGGTTTATGGCTTCTTTGTTGTAAGAGGATCATGAGTTCACACTTTAATAGCACCGATGTTCAACAAACAATGTTGATAGTTATCTGGCGCCTAAAATGTTATCACTTTTGTTCGATATTAAAGGCTAGTAGACGAGTTTATTGTTGGTTCCTTTTCATTGATAAGCATACTTCGTCAAGCCATGTGTATAATTCCATGTAGCCTTTCGTACTTCAAAATTAAGCCAGTTAACTGTCACCCCAATCAAGAAGTTCCGTTACAATGGCTTAGGCATTGTTGCAAAATGTTGTGAGAACGGACTATGATGTTATGCTCCTTATTATCACTTATTGAGATTTTAAGTAATGATGAAGAGAACAAGGAACCAGGTGCAACCAATACTTTATTCACAAACCTTTAGGTCTAACCATAATCTGAAACTGCAAAGCTTTATACCTTAAAGGAGTAGTGTTCAATCTAGATATTGCATCCAATCTCGTACGCATATTCGATCTACTTCGTAGCAGAGACTGCCCAATCAACATTAACTAGACATCCAGCTACTGAAATTTGATACTTGCAGTAAAGCAAAAGTTCCAAAATTCTGGAATAACTTACATCCATCTCCAGCCATCTCCAAACGTTTCCAACCATCTCGCTTTGTCACTAATCCAGTGGCCACCACCTTACTGCCTGCGTCACAACTCTTGGGTTCCATATCTGCCTGATATAATCCATGACTAAGCTGCTCGCCACTTTGAGTTTATTGAGGGGCCATGACGATAGTGCAAAAGACTTTCTCCTTGTCACCAGTTTTATTTCAGTTAACACCAGCCAATACAAGTAATCAGTACTTGATGTCACTACAAGCAATCACTAATTGTTACCGCTAGCGACAACATCGCGACAACGTGTCGCTGCTTGTCACTAATAGGAATTACCCAAAGATAACCACCACTTGCTACCAAGGCAAAGAAAT
>JAJMSH010000112.1:0-14440 GCA_030558315.1 Kodamaea suecica
GTTCTGTTTAAAGATTTGAAGACCACATATACGTACACCGAGACGTCTCAGGGTGATTGCACTACTAATTGGTATAGAGGAGTGCAGAGGTGTAACAGATAGAAATACTTTCTACGTAATCTGGAAGTACCTTACTTAGCATGACTTGTGTACTATGCAACCCCTAGTCATGTCTGCTGCCACTCGCAAGCCCAGGGAGTCCTTTGGTAATTCCACCAATGTTCCATACTCTACTGCTCTACTCCAGTCTCTCACTACTGCAATCTCTCATACTTCAATCTCTCATACGTTAATCTCTCATACGTTAATCTCTCATACTCCAGTCTCTCACTACTGCAATCTCTCATACTTCAATCTCTCACTACTGCAATCTCTCATACTTCAATCTCTCACTACTGCAATCTCTCATAATCTATCTCATATACTCACCTATATCATATACTCATTAGCCATACTAAAAGATTCCCCACTTTTGACATGTTTGGAATATCCACAGAACAAGACCTGGGGCTGGAACAACACCAACAGAGTCCTCATCAACATACGAGTTGAAAACCAATTCTTCATCACTAACCCTCTTTGCACCATTAAGGCCTTGCAAGGTACTGAACAAATTGTGTGCGAAGTGTTGCAGGTATGTCATTCTGATCTCGCTAGGACGCAATAATGAGGTGGTTTCCTTTGCCAGACTTTCCTTGACTTGTTTCTTCTCCTTTCTATTAACCATGTATTCAGGATTGTCCGAAATGACACCGTATTCACGAATGTGGAACGATTTGCCAACCTTCACCAAGTAGTCGAATTGGGCAGCAGTGTTGATTGTCCACAGATACAATTTCATATCTTGCAGCTTCAACAATGGCATCAATTCAGTCAAGAATTGAACATCCCACGTACTTATATATATTATAGAGACACCTGTGACCTTATGCTTGAATTCAATGTGTTGCTTGTCGGTTAATCTTGCCTTCAAGTCGTTCAAGTAGTTGTCAATGAACAAGTTGTAGTTGATGTAGTGAATTGAGTCTCTCCAATTCACTGTAATATGGATGACGTCGAATTGGTTATATCCTTGGTCATTGTATTCACCGTCGAAGAGGGATTTGAAGTATTCGTCTTGATTCAAGTACTTGATAACCTTCAAGTCCCAAATTCCGAGTTGAATTCTGTGTAACCACCATTTTATATCATCTTTCACAGCCAATAAGTCTCTGATTATGAACTTTAACATCCTGGTAGGGTTAGGTCTCTTAATGTCCAACATTAACTTCAAATCATTACGGTCTTCATTGTACTTGACAAACCATTCAAGAACATTCTTGAATGTATTTAAGCGTTCACCACTCTGCTTCTCTTTCAAGTTCTCTAATGTGCCATAGTAATTAGTCTGCAAAATGCTGTAGTTGGTATCGTTACCATCTTGATCCACGAAGATTCTTGCGGTATTACCATCATGGGAAATCACTACCACACCATCACGGCTCAACCAGACGTCTGTTTCTATTATGGTAGCACCTGAATCGTAGCACTTATTGAATCCTAGTATCGTATTTTCCGGATACTTGCCTTTGAAGCCTCTATGGCCAGCAATAACAGGGGAACTCATTTGGCGTAAGGTAAGGGCAAAATTGGTTCAAAATATACTTCATTTAAACAGGAATCCACATTTATTCCTCCGTCAGCAGCTTACTTATATACTTTATTGTCCTTACCCATCGCTTCCATACTGACAAAGACAACACGAGGTATCGATGCTTGCAATTTTATTTTTTATTTTTGGCAATTTGAGCGGTTTTTGGAAGCCAAAAGAAACGGAGGAGTTTTTTTTCACCAGTTGAAGCATCTGGAACCCTTAGCCACGAGGAAAGGGGGAACGGAAGGGTATGAATAGTAAAGAAACGGGAATTTGTTGACAGTATAGAGCGCCTACTACTTGGGTGGAAAGGATGGGAAGTGTGGGAACTTTGCAGTTGAAAATTTGGGCTTTTTGGGGGTCATTGGCATGACTTACCCCACAGTTTTGGAGTCCACAGTGAGAGTGAAAAATTGTTGATCTTCGGTCATTGAGGATATAAAGTAAATACACGGGATTGTTCCGGAGGCTTCAAGTCCTTATGAAGGATGAGGTGATGAAACAGAGGGAGGAATGAGCATGCAACCACAAAGGGGAGAATCGCCTTCAATGTATGGCAAATGTAGAGTTGCAGTGGGCAATGCAATAGCTTATTGCTGTGAATGACTGAGGTTCTGTTCCTATAGTCGATGCATACACGTGATGAACAATAAAAGAAAACGTGGTTGCATTTTGCTTGAGATGCGTTTTCGTTTGCACCTAAGTGATTTTCTACAAGCTTGCAAGATAGCCATTATGTTATCAAGATGGCTTATTTTAGGTGCTAGATTTTTATTCTGTTACCTTTAAGGTTATTGGTTTGACCAACGTGGTCCCTTGGGGGCTTTGGAAAAAACATTAATAACTTCAAAGGTGATCAAAGGTGATTTCCGTAGCCCACTTCTTTCTAGTAAACTTCTTTCTAGTAAACTTCTTTCTAGTAAACTTTTTTCTATAAAGCTTCTTTCTACAATGACTCTACTCCAAGAGTGTGTTACGTCTCCTACTTGCGAGAGCTTCCCCCTTCCCATAACTTGCAAGGTACTACTAAATTCTACTCATTTATTTCAACTCTACCCCAGTTTCTTATATGCTTTCACTCCGTTCAATCGAATCGAATCCGTCTCACGTATTCTGGAGGCTCGAGTTGGTATAAAGGTACACTTTGTCCACCCAAAACTCATCTTACCCGAGATGATTGCCTTTTCGAATTCTATGAATCACTTGGACCATATTGATAGGCCAGATGATTTGGGCAATTTGGTGTTGCATCGCAACACTGTCATGCTCGAACAAAGTGAAGGAAGACACTCTAGGACAATTCATCTTGAGTTTGGCCACTAGGGGTACTTCTGCAAGTAGATTTCTCTAACAGAGCATTACAGATGGGTTGTAGTGTCCCTATATCTTGCATGATAGGAGGAAGTTGAGAGGATAGAGTAGCAGTGCCAGAAACATAATTTCGGTGGGAGTCGGTTATTGTACTGGCAGTAGTGGTGGCAGGACTAGGGGATAGACACCATGCCGTCAGCAGTGGCAATAGAGGTATCATAAATGCTCCTAGTAGACTGAATCTGATCATTGAACTACCTCAAACACCCAATTGATATTAGTAAAGCATATGTGGCTGTTGTGAGAGGTGTTTCGAGGCAAGATCTGGTCAAGGAAACCAAGAGCCCCCCGAAACAAAGTATATGAGTATTATATATCTTCAATTGTGATGTCTAGTTTCGATTTATTTCTCGAATTAATATGCCTCGACCGTCAACACTGTTCACTAAGATCCAGTGCATGTTGATGGATGGAGTTCTTTGGTGTTGACGCATGATCTCATTGGGACAATTGGCCGCAGAACTACCCCTCTTGGGACAACGAAAATTTGCAGTTAAATGTCTAAGCGATGGTAAGCCATGGTAAGCGAAATTGGTTGGTAGCAACTTTATAGTTGTTTGAGTAAGACAGGGTCTACTCTTGTTGTTTTGGGATTTTGGGATTTGTCTGCTGTTATTTGTACAATACTTCTTGATTTAGACCCCATTGACGAGTTTTTGTCTTTCTTTAACTTTGCTACGCAGCAATGCATAAATTGCTACGCATTTATGCATATGATTTATGGACGTGGTTAGTATGTATACTCTAAGACTGAACTGCATTGGAAGTAATGGAGGCTGTATTGAAGAAGTCAATTGCATTTTATCAAACAAGCCTAGAATAAAATGTCACATTACAGCTACATAATGTAGTGTAGTTGTTTGGCCCTTATTTCATATATATGGCCTAAAGCACCATTTGATTTCCTTTCAGATCTCCCACACCATATCACACAAACTGACATATGCTTGCTCTTTCATATACACCTACATTCTACACATATCCCCATTCTTTTCTTCATATTTTGATCTATTCTTACCTCCCTCTAAATTCATAATACATAATACTTTTTCCTCACAACTTCCCTTTACTGATGGCTTGATTCACAACCAAATTGATTAATGAATAGGCAATTGATTCAGGGAATGGAATAAGAATATTCTCCGGATTGAAATCATCACTTTCGTATTCTTCAGAATCTCTATACACCAACTTCTTGACAAAGTCAATATCAAACCATCTTGCATCACTTAATTCTTTATCATGACCCAAGTGAATGATTTCGTTTTTACCATTGAATTCCACTTCGGCAACACACCCAATCATTAGATTACCTGGGAATGGCCATGGTTGGGTCATGACAATATTGATCTTAGAGCATTTAACACCAGTCTCTTCCCAAATCTCTCTTTTTGTCGCAACTTCAACCGTTTCGGAAGGTTCCATGAATCCGGCCGTACAAGCATACATTCTAGTAGCAGCATGTCTTTTGGATAAAGAAAGTAAAATCTTGGTGCGCTCTGGATTCGTGACTGCTGTAATAATAACAGCATCCGTACGTGGGAACGAAACATTTGATACCGTAGCACTCTTAACAGGGCATTCGGATTTTGGCTCCTTTGTACATTTGAGTTTTCCACTAGCATGTATTGGAATAACAGGAGACCCACATCCTGGACAAAACCTATTTCTGTTCAACCAATCCAAGAACATTGAGCCTTGTGAGTACAACGATGCCTCAACATTGGTGAATCCCAATAAATGCTTCCTCGACAATGTAAACATGATCCCGTTGTCAAAAGCATTCTTCTCAGGATCTGTAGTATCCAACTGGCTCAAGAAGAAATCTTGTAATGATGTGGCCAATTCTGAACAATTAGTTAAATCAACTGCATAATATGGGATACCTTGGTATCTGCCTTGGAAGTCCAAATAACGTTCATCATCACTTTCCTCATCTGAAATCTTTAAACTCTTCAAGTTCAAACCAACACTTTCATCCTTCAAACCTAAGAAAAGGAAGACCGGCTTTCCAGTATCTCTGGTATTGGGAGAATGGTTCTTATTATCGTCGCTCCAATTCACCAATGCATCTTTCCACAAAGGAATTCCATTTATCAAACCAGCGCTGACTTGAGAGTCGCTTTGCTTATCACCGTTGGTTAACACAATCAATTTGCCATCTCTGCCAAACTTGTAGATCAACGGATTGTTCTTCTCGAAGAATATGAATCTTGTGCTAGGATGCAACAAGCTATCTGTTACGAAGTCCAGATCCTCTCTCAAAAAGGAAATTCGATTTAAAACTTCAGTTCCGAAATAAATATCGTTCTGTTGGTCCTCGATACTAGTATTGACACCGTGAGACATCCTTGGTCGAGTTACGTCTTGGTCGTTGAACGTGCTTACTCATTTTTTGAACTACTGAAATTCGATAACAATCCCTCTCATTCACTGCACGTGAATCGATACAAGATGGCAAATTCTTCGTGGTCGAAGCAAGAGGTGAATTGGGGCAGGGATGTGATGGAATGACAACAGTATTGTTTCCATGACGAATATAAATTCTCTCACTTGCATTAGTTTCAATGCATACGGGTATACTGAAGTATCGATCACAGGCACTTTCCAGTCTTACTCCAGGTTTAGTCTACACCTCCTACATAACTTCCATCCGATGCTTAATTAATATATACAAATACACATTGGATTGCTAGTCTATTAATTTACCCAGGTATTTGTCCTTCACCTATGCTTTTATCTAAAACATGCTATTTACAGCTGTTATGGTTAGTATTGGTATTCAAACTTTCATTTCCACAGTCAGAATAGATCTTTCTTCAATTAAATTCAGTAGTCTAACGTCTGATCTTAGTTGGTCATCATGTAGTGGATAGGTTGATAATAAAATTGGACATACGTTATATTTTGCAGCCATTTATATATGTGCCTTTCTTGCAAATTAAAATTTAAGTTGTAGTGTAATAACTTTCCGACGATGAATCCTGCAAATTTGTTAGTAAGTATTCAAAACATTCAAATGTTCCACTTTCAGAATAGATCTCTCTTCAGTTGAATTCAGTAGTCTAACGTCTGATCTTTGTTGGTCATCATGTAGTAGAACAAAGCAAAAAACACATACCCATTAGAGAATTGTGGCACGCTTCTTAATGGCACCCTTCATTCCCTTGACCCAACTGTTTTTGGTCTTATTTTCAACGATCATGTACACTGTACCACTCTGGCCCATTCTACCAGTTCTACCACATCTATGCATCATATCACTAGAACGACGAGGCAAGTCAAAATTAATTATACTTTTAACACCGTTGAAATCAATTCCTCTTGCGAGTAAGTCGGTAGTAATCAAAACCTTAATCTTTGACCCGTTCTTCAGATCTTCTAGTTTCATTGGTGGCTCAATAAATGCCCGAACACGTTCACGCCTTTCTTCAAGCGTATTGTTACCAGTGACTCCAATAATATCTTGTGGACGATGGCCAAACTCAGTAGTCAATGATGTCACAAGAGGCTCGACTGAATCAGTCAGGTTCACAAATACAATAATTCGTTTGACAAAACCGGCCTCAGTTCCCTCGTTGTAAATTGCGTAGACGGCTTGGGCTAAACACTTTTCCTTTGATCTATTGTATGGAGCAAGACTTGAGTTGATCATTTTAACTCTGATGTTCTTCAGCAATTTATGTGCTTGTTGAGTATGAATATTAATGATGCTATTTTCACCAGGAAACATTTTCCGCAACGTAGTAGCATAATCTTTAGTCACAGTAGCTGAACACATTACAATATCTGTCAAGTTACGTAAGTGACGCAAAACGATTTCGGATTGTGCTAAGAAGTTATGATGCATCAAGGTGTCAGCTTCATCAATTATCAAGTATTTCGTTGCATTGAAATACTGGAAAGGTCTATCTATATTGACCAACTTTTCCAAACTTGCCAATTTATATGGCGTAGTGATCAAGACATCCACCCTTCCGTGTTTCTTGAGATAATTAAAGAAATCAGTATGCGCAACACCACTGCACCACTTGAAGGCCCTGATATTTAATCGAGATTCGCTTGGTTTGGCCAAGAATTCCTTAAATGCACCCGGCACCTTGTCATCAGCATCAGGGAAATCGAATTGATTTGCTCTGGTGATAACTCCATGAATTTGATCAATCATCTCAACGGTAGGAACTAAGATAACAGATCTTACAGATTTTTCTGCCAACGCATCTTCATACTTCTTAGGAGATTTGGTAAATAAGGCAACATCATCCTCTTTAAGTTTACTCAAAAGGGTAGCTAAGAAGGCCCAAGTCTTGCCTGAACCTGTTTCTGCAGCAAAATTGAACACCTTAAGTCGTTTCAGCTCATTTTCCAGAATCAAATCCTTGAAGATCTTACGAGAAGAGTTCCCTTTAGCGACTTCTTCCTGTTTCTTATGGATTTTCTTAGCGTGGGAATCTCTCACCTGGTTCATCTTACGAATTGCAGCAATTTGAGCGATGGTTGGCTTGATTATCAATTCAGATTTATCCTTAACGTAAGTACTCTTCAAGTTGTAGGACAGTTTGATTTCCTCAACCATAGCGTGGCGAACACTAGGGAATATACGCAATTCGTCAAACGACAGGATCTTATCAGTGCCTAAGGTTGAATTAGCAATATCCTTTGGGTCCAACGTCTCCATCTTGGAAAAGCTCAACGGTCCTTGTAAGACCATGGGCTTTGAATATGGTTTACTTCGGATGGTTACATTTGTGAATGCACGTCTAAGTATCCATGATTGGAACGGAGTCACCAACGTTTTCTTCATCATATTTAGTAGTTTTGAAGTTGAAAATGAATCCAACTTATTTCATTATAGATTGAGTTGATATATATATCAAGCTAGAAAGAATAGGCAAAAGTTTTTACTGTTGAAGGGTATGGACAAGTTTATATAGTTTTTTTTTCAGTCTTCATAGTGTCTCAATGGGATCGAAGAGGTCGTGTGGGCTGTCGAATAAACATAGGGTCGTGTAGAATGGGAAAAAATCAGGTAGTTGAAAATTTTTGAAGTGTCTAAAACTGGCCAGTATTATAGGGCTGTATTTCAAGTGATCTTAAGTGCAAACTATAGCATATAACCATTGACAGATGTTGAGATTGGCTTCCGGGACCCTTAGAAGGGCGTATCCTAGTAATGCTGTGCTGTTGGCGTATGCTGTGAGACCATTTTCATCCACCTTAATGAATTCAGCAGCTGCAAGCACACCTACCAAGAAGAAGAAAGTTCAGTTTAAACCAGGTGCTGCTGCAAGTGGTGAAAGATCTAAGCCTAAAAAGGGTGGTATGACCCACTTGCAGTTCAAAGATGCTGTAGGGAGCATGAAATTCCATAAGAATGCTCCAGCACTCGAATCATTGGATGTTGAAAAGTTGACTTACCCAAAGTTGGAATCATTGCAGAACAAGATAATTAGATACAGTAAGAAGAACTTTAAGTCTTTGAAATCAATGGGTGGATTTGATAAGCTGCAACATCATGAGCTCTTCAAAAAGCCGGTTTCCTTGGTCAACCAAAATACCATAAACTTTGCGCAGAAGTTCGTGTCTAAGATCGGCAATACTGCTTCCAAAGATAACAGAATATGTTTGGTTGGTGAAAATGGAGTTGGTAAGTCTACCGTAATGACTCAAGCTCAAGTATTGGCTTTGAATGATGGTTCAGAACCTGTCATTGTCTTGCACATTGCTAAGGCCGATAAGGTTGTTAATGGTTCAAGCGATTACCTTTTCAACCCCAAATTAAACTTATACCAACAGCCAATGTTAACCAAGAGATGGTTTGCGAAGATCCGTAGTTTGAATAAGGAAACGTTGAAGAAAATGCCTTTGACTAAGGACATATCGTTTCTGCACAACAGAGAAACCTTCAACTTGAAGAAGGATGAAAACAACTTGTTTGACTTTTTGGAACAGAACCACGATTTCGGTAAGTTCACCCCAACCAATGCATTCCAATATTTTGTAGAGGAATTACAAGCTCATTCTGAGAAGATCCCTGTCGTTGTATCTGTCGATGATTTCAATGGTATGGTTGATTTCCCAGTTACAAAGTATCGTGACACTGAGTTCGAGCCAATTCATGTTTCTAGATTTGAAATAGGTGACTTCATCTTGAAGGTTGCCGGAGGTGAATTGAGTTTCGCCAAAGGTGGTGTCTTATTGGCCAAGACAGGTGATGTTGGTACTCACCGTAGAACATTGGATGTTGCATTAGGGTTGAAGGAATATGACCCATATTACAACAAACACTTTTTCGATATCGAAGTTTCTAATAAATTAAGAACTAACGGTCCTATAGAGCCATTTGTGGTAGAAAAGTGGACAAAGGAAGAAACCAGAGCCATGTTGCGTTTCTACCAAAATGCAGGTGTCTTATTCGTGGAGCCATACAAAACCAAGCAAGCATACAAGTCATCTAAGGAATTACTTGAAGAGAAGTTGACAAGCAAACCTGAAGCTGCCGAGATAGATCCAGAAGAACAGTTTGAAACCATTGTACAAAACCATTACAGTATTTCTGGTGGTAACCCATCATTCCTATTAAGAGCCACATCTTTCACTTATTGAGGTGTATGTAAATAGTTAATATAAGTATTCGAGAATAGGATTTGAAGATAGAGAAAGCTTGAAGTACCATTGGAGTTGAAGCACCTTTGAAGTTGAGTCACGTTTGGAGCTAGACGTCACCTCATATGGCTACATTATGAACTACATTTGTCAGTTAGCCGAAGTCTAAGATTACAAGTGTATATAATGCAAACCTATCAAATAGAAAGTAGAGAAGTAAAATGACGAAAGAGAACCCAAACCCATTTCTATATTCATGAGGGATATTTTAAGTGAATAAAGTATCTTCTTCTCTTAAGTACTCACCAATATCACCTTGTCTGTAGGCAACAATACCAGTAGGCTGTAAGTTTCTGGCTTCATTGGTTGACTTAGCACTCACACCAAACCCAAGTGGGACGTCATGCATTGATAACACTATAACACCAGCATGTTCTGGGATATCGTCAGACATTCTACCGATATGAGCTTTTAATACGTGGTTACCGTATAAGAAAGGCATTTCACCGTTTTGTTTAATCCAAACCTTGAACTTAGCATGTTGAGCCAAGTATGATAAAGAAGTTATGTGCATCCTGAACTTACCAGTCTTTGTGAATTTACCGAAGCATGTACCAACGGACATCAATTGTGTTCTCGTACAAGAAGTAGCATATCTTGCAACCTGATCTGGGATGTAGTACACTCTATCCTTTTGCAAACGGAATACATGAGGATTAGTTGGGTTATCGATTAAGAACGAGATATTTCTTCCGATGTAATTGGCTAACTTTTCAAAGACAACCTTTGTTTCTTCTTCTGTTAAAGGTCTCATGGTGTGTGCTGGGTATGGTTATCTTGCAACTTAATCCAAAGGTTGAGTTTTCAAATTCAATTTTCAGTATCAATTTTTCAGATTCAAGCTCTATTCGATGAGATGCGATGGGCCAAAATCATGAAAAATTTAGCGACAAAATTTAACGTGAGGGCCTACGACGTCGCTAGAGAAGAAAATTATAGCGAGGAGATTTTCACAGTTGAAAATTAAGTCTGCGGAGCCAAGTAGAGAGATGTCTGAACCAACTAACAAGGAGGTTTCTAGCCATGTTGCTGATACTAAGACCGAGGTCGATGTTAACAAGAACGACAAGAAAAATGGTAGATGGCCAGCCCGTTCTCGTCAGGACAATAAGGGAGATGGCGATAACAAGAGACAGAAGAAAGCCAGAGATCACAAGGTCATGTAGGTATGTTTTCACATTAGGGGAATTAAGGGGATGAAATAACTAATACTAACTACTTTTGAAGGGAATTTACTCCAAGAGTAGACTCGGAAGGTAACTTACTTGAAAGGTCGGAAAGAAAGCCAAAGAAAAAGGTTGCAGTGATGCTTGGGTACTGTGGTACGGGATACAATGGTATGCAGTTGCAACCAAACCCCGACATTAAAACGATCGAAGGTGAGCTCTTTGGAGCTTTTGCCCGTGCTGGTGCCATCTCCCCTGAAAACTCGGATGATATCAAGAAGAATGGGTTCATGAGATGCGCTAGAACTGATAAAGGTGTTCATGCTGCTGGTAACGTGGTCTCCTTGAAATTGATTATTGAAGATAAAGACATTGTCGAAAGAATCAATAAGGAATTACCTGAACAAATCAGAATCTGGGGTATTCAAAGAACTTCTAAATCCTTCGATTGTAGAAAGATGTGCTCGTCTAGAATCTATGAATATTTGTTACCAACGTATACATTGTTACCTCCTAAACCAAAGACTATTTTGGCCAACTTATTGGACGCTAAGAACAAGGAGACTCCAGGAATTAACAGAGACGACCCGGAAGGTCAACAATGGTGGGCTGAAACAAAACAAGCTATCGTCGATTCCAGCGATTTAACCGAAGAAGAGATTACTCGTATTGAGGCCGTTATGGAGGACCCAAAAGAAAGTGAAAAGACATACGACGAAAATGGGGACATCACTGAATTCGGCAGACTGATGAAAACCTATAAAGGTATTGAAAACAAGAGAAGAAGAGCTTATCAAGTAAGTAAAGAACGTCTTGATCTCTTTAGAGAAGCTATGAAATTGTACGAAGGTTCCCATAACTTCCATAATTTCACCTTAGGTAAGACCTTTAGAGACCCTTCTTCACGTAGATACATGAAGGAAACATCCGTCTCCGAGCCTTTTGACATCGAAGGAACTGAATGGGTTTCAATTCACATTCACGGTCAATCTTTCATGTTGCACCAGATCAGAAAGATGATTGCAATGGCTTGTTTAGTGATTAGAACTGGATGCCCATTAACTAGAATTCCAGATTGTTTCGGTCCAACAAAGGTAAACGTGCCTAAGGCTCCAGCATTGGGTCTCTTATTGGAGAACCCTGTATTTGATGGCTTTAACGCACTCTTAGAGAAATTGGATTATGAACACATTGACTTCACAAAGTATTCCACTGAAATTGACTCCTTTAAGAAGAAGTACATCTACGATAAAATCTATGCTGAAGAAGTTAAAGAAAATTCGTTCTACAGTTTCTTCGGGTTCCTTGATGGTTTGAACAATGTTGTGGAAGATGGTGAAAAGAGCTCTGGTCATAAGCATATCTTTGATTTCTTGGGTGGTGTTTATGATTCTGGTCTTAACGAAGCTGGAAAGGAGAAATTATCAGAAGAAGAAGCCAAGGCTATCTTACAAGATAACAAGAATGACGTTGCGACTGCCAACGATAATGTAGATTGAGGTCTGTCTTAAATAGTAACATTAGAAGAGTATTAATACAAAGTGATAAATGTATAGTTATGGCAAGAAGTTTATAAATATATAATAAGCATTTGGAAAGATGGACTGATGGCATTATAGAATACACCACCAATCATACTATACCTCACCAGACTCATATAAATCCAAATCGATAAAAAAGATACACCAGTACTAAAATAAATCTAGAGCCAAGCGTTTACGGTGTCGTGCTTCAGTTGTTGTTGTTGCTCATATTGTTGTTCAAGCAGTTGCTTGAGCAGTTTCTCTGGTGGAGCTTGGAAGTTCATGCGGCCATATTGCATTTGCAATTGTTGTTGGTTGAGTGTGGGATACAGTGCGCCATTGCCTTTGTAAGTTTCAGGTTCAACTCCTTCATTGATAACAATGCGGCTTTCATCTGCTTCACCTTGACGTTGCGCAGGGCGTAAATATCTTGTAGCTTGGGCCTGTTGAGGTTGTTTTTGTTGTTGCTGAGGCATTTGTTGTTGGGACTGAGTGTGAGGTTGATGTGAGTGCAGATTTATTAAATTATGCATATCCCTTGTTGCTTCCATTTCTGAAGCAGATTGTTTTGGGATTCCTTGAGCCACTTGAGCCACTTGGCCAGTTTGTGCTGGATCAGCCGCAGCACCATCTTCATTATCCTTACTTATGACTCTTTGCTTTTCTTGTTCAAACTTATACAAAGTCCAATCAAAAATGTAATCATATCTATAATTTTCAGTTTTGAACAAATCTCTGAATAATTTTCTCAAGTAAGCATAGTCTGGTTTATCGTCAAATCTGAGAGATCTAACATATTGCATGTACTCCAAGAACTCCTTTGGCAAACCCTTTGTTAAAATATCAGTTGGGGTTGACATTTTCTTTTCCATAATTCTGTCATACTTCTGTCTCTTGGTTGCAGCCTTTAAACCTTGCCATGGCAAGGATCCACGACAAAAGTAAATAAGGACATATCCCAAACTTTCTAAATCGTCTCTTCTCAGTTGTTCTATACCTAAATGAGTATTAACAGAAGCATATCTGGCAGTACCTGTCAAATTCTTATTCTCCCTGTAAGGGATATGCAAATGGGTTCTTGGATCACGGTATTTTTTGGCAAGCCCAAAATCAATAACGTTAAGCTGGGAACCTCGTCTTCCAATACCCATCAAGAAGTTATCAGGTTTGATATCTCTATGAATAAAGCATCTTGCGTGAATATATTCTATACGACAAATGAGTTGATCCGCAAGCAAAAGCACAGTTTTGTAGGTGAACTTACGGTTACAATAGTTGAATAAATCTTCCAACGAAGGACCCAATAGATCGATAACCATTGCATTATAGTCACATTCGGTACCATACCATCTGACGAACGGAATACCAACACCACCACTCAAGGCTTTGTACACCTTGGCCTCGTACTCCAATTGTGGATGCTTTGCTTTTGTATTTTCTAATTTGATTGCAACCTCTTCGCCTGAGATGATATTGGTGCCTAAGTAGATATCACCAAAGGAACCAGAACCAATCTTACGGCCAATGCGGTATTTCTTACCTACTCTCAAATCCATTTTTGCTTAGTAGTATGGACAAGTGGGGATATTTAAGGGGATGGGAACTCAGGTCCACAGCTGTATTGATTTCGATGATCAGGAGGATGGCTTTTTCTGTTAATGAAAGTTGGGTTACTTTGGCTGTCGTAGAGGAATAACAAGAAGACAATCTTTTTGAAGTAGTCGATTAGGTTTGTTGATGAGCTTTATAACTGTTCAGATGCTTTGAAATGACAAGATGAACTCAAGGAGATGGACGATTAATAGTTAATCAAGAATGATATTTCTTGTATGAAAAGGACCGATGGAATCGCAAGAATCAATCACAAATCTTCGAATGCAGTTGGTGATACGTTTGGGATCACTGTCGTTCACTTCGTAACGGTTAATGAACACTCTGTTGATGACGTTGTGAATAGCCGATAAGAAACGAAGTTCAAACAAAAAAAAACTTCGTTCCCAAAATTTCTTTGGAAAATGTCGCGCCACGTGAGGTGGGTGTGGCATAGGGTGAGAGAAGAGGGAGGAGGAGGAGGAGGAGGA
>JAJMSH010000113.1:0-13588 GCA_030558315.1 Kodamaea suecica
CAAATCAGTATCATCCACACCTCACCAGATCCCGTTCTCAATTAAACCGGATCTAGCTAGCGCAAAAGAACTTATTCTCATTCAAACCGAGTCCATATTCTTAATACTAAAACATCGTAACAGCTACTTTGCCGGAATCACCCGCTCCCGCGTCTCGAAAGACTACTTGGTTAGCATTCAATGTTTCTTTCGGATACTCGCAAGGTTCTGGTTGGGCATTCTCTCACATTTATTCTCATTGCATATAATTACGATTTTGTTGTGAAAATCTTAACAAATCTTAGCAGATGTCATGTATGTTGTCATGAAATACAAAATCAAAGAAAATAAGCATCTTTAGGGTTAGGTGAAAGCATAATTGAAGTTTTGCACAAACCATTAATGAGGTTCACTCGACTTCCAAAGCCGGTTGACTGAAGTTGATATTTGCAATGCTCGCTGCAAATTCGAACATGTGTCTCTCCACTTGAAGATTCAAAAGATGCAAGACGTAGCGACTGTGCCATAGGCAAAAAATTTGTCTGAAAAATCTGAAAAATGCAACACAAGCCCTGTCTCAAAAGAAAGAATAATTGCTCTAAATGAGCCTAAAAGCTTGAAAACACATGATAAAGTATCGCTTGCAAAGTCAGGTAGAAGAAAACATACCCCGTACTTCTATGATGTTGTTACAATGAATGTATAGTATTGTTTTCACTATCCTATAATTCTAATATTTCCAGATAATTTTGAAGGAATTGAAAGAAATATTGAAGAAAAATGCTTGCTTTGCGACTCAAGTGAGAACTGCCATAGCAAGTAATATTTTTTTTGGAGATAATAAGAGATATAAAGTTCAGTATTCTTACAATGAACCTCAAAGCAGCACCACTTTCAGTCTCAGTTCAAATTATGAGGCAATCAATTATTTATGAAAGGGTGTTCAAATCTCACCTTGGCTGGAAACTTCTTTGCAGACTAAACAAAAATAATATTTTAAGCCTAGAGCTGGCATGTATGGAGTCATTTCCCCCTTTCATCATCTAAGGAACCTTTGAGATAACCTTGGTGAGCCAGTTACTACCTCCACACGGAATCCTGAACTGTTTCGCAAGTTGCAAATTCACTTTCTAGGATATCACAAGTAATCAAGAGAACCAACACTTGAAAAATGATGCCATAAATGTTTTTAGTGTTGATCTATGACGTCTGATTGTCCATGAAATTATCAACTTTAAAGGCATTTTCTGCAAAAATCGATTTCAATACTTACTCCAAGTATGCTATCAAAACTAATTTCAGTCATTACTATGATACCGAATCCACCGCAGACACACACTCTCGCCTCAGAAGACAATGCCGTTGGAGTACATTCACTGTTTCTATTGATGAATGACTAACAATGATTCCCAAACTAAAAGATGGTTGATAAATACGGTACAGTCGAGCCGACTTTTACGCTTCCAACAATTTGATCCTTCCATTGTTTACTAAGATTCCATGAACTGAAAATATACAACGGTTGATTCACCTTTGGCTAAAATTGGCTAAGAGACGATGCTCATCACGATCTCGACAATTCCGTTGAAATAGTAAATATCAATATCATGTTGAGGGAAAGCCACGTCAAGTCATCAGATCTCATTAGCTGTCGCCATGCTAGCGTAAATTTGGGTAGCAAGTGAAACACATCATTCTATTCCAGTTGTTCATGCCTGAGAGGTATACTTATCAAGAAAAAAAGCAATAATAATTCGATAGTCCAAATCTTCACCTTTGTTAATTTAGTCCTCTACCTTAGATATGATCTGAACAGAATATACAAATATGACTATTGGATCTCGGCCTTGGTTCTATTTAGGTCGATATTTCACTAAGTGATATAAGTTCGCATGCTTCACTTCTGGAAATTGCTTATTTTCTTGAGAACAATCAAAACTTTGCTATCGTATGAGCACTGCCCGCATTGTAGTAATTAAAGCCGCCAAAAGAAATATTTTTGGCCTTATTAGGAAATAAATGGAACACTTTATGCACAGGCATTTAATTTGATGAGATGCATTTTAGGTTAAAGTAATTGAGCGCCATACCAACGGTTGCCAAGATTGAAGTGTCAATAATTTCAGCTAGAGTTGACTAACCAATAAAGCGAAGTGGGGATTACCTACAACTAACGACTCAATGCTGTAGTTTGTTAGAAACAATGCAAAGCGCAATTATCAAAAGACAATGACTTCAGGTGCTCTTCAACTTGCTTGTAAAGTGAAGTACAAGATTCAGTACGCTTTCATAACGTTTCAGCGGACACTGTACAGTTTTAACGAATATATTTGAAGCTAAGTTTTTAGTTTATAACCGATGAAGGTTGAACTGACATAGCATTTATCGGTGTAGTTATCCTCCATCCTCCCCTAACATTCACCACCACTGCAACTGCAACTCCAGGTTGAATTGCAACTTTAATTGTTGAACTTCCAGCGACCACTGTAGCGACAACTCAGACCTGGATGGGATCCGAAGTATCAACTACCATATTAACCGCTTCGCCTGGTTGAACGGGAACAGTTATTATGGAGGTTTCAATCCCAACAGTTACCACGAATCAGAAGTGGACTGGATCTAGTTTACCTTCTTCCGCTGTAAATGCAGTTCCAGGTGGAACTGTGATCGTAGATCTTCATGTACCAACTATAACTACAAACATTACATGGAAAGGATCAGAAGCTATCACCTCCACAGTTACAGTGGACCCTCTGACAGGATCTGTGGCTGCGGAACTTCTTATTCCAACACAGCCAGCCAAACCTGGACTAGCATTGGGATTCTAGTTCCACTCTCACTGTTAGCCCTGGCGAAACTACCTATTTAATCGTCTATATTCCTGTTTCAACGATCATAACTACCCAAACGTGGACTGGTAGCGTTACTGAAACAACAACTGCAAATGCTGGCTCACGTGAAACAGGAAGTATCATTGTTGAAATACCCCCAACTGTTAAAACCAAACCTCATCTAAACTGGAAACAATGAAAGTAAAACTGTATCAGCTGCAGTAGGGAAGAATTTAAAAGTCATAGCTGAGCTTCCAATTCGAACAATTACGATACCCATACTTGGAATGGTATTGAAGGAGTAACATCTACTGTTACAACCAGTTCAGGTGAAACTGGAACAGGTATATTATTTTACTGACTCTGATATCGAGACAACGACCTTGTCAACAGTACCTGACGTTTCTGCAAGTATCATTGTTGAAGTTCCCACTGCAACTGTTAGAATTGCTGAAACGTGGACTTACACTGGCTTAGTTATCCACATTGTTTCTGCCACTCCTGGTGGAACTTGCTCTGTTATCATTGATGTTCTTGGCTTTTCTACACTTGTTGTCGGTTCGGCACCAAGCACGTAACCTAGTGACAGGCCATGGAATTTTTGCTGCCCTGTAGACTTGTAGTGAACCTTCATCGGGCCTTACAAGTGTTTACATCCTTCTGACTTTGGCATAAGTTTACAGCAATGCTGTGTCTTCTGATACTAGTCTTACTGCTTCGCTTTCCAGTGTTGGTATTGTTTCTTCATCCATGGTCCCATCTACTGACCCCTTCTTCAGTTTCTTCTTCTATTCTTTCTTCCACATTTGAATCTTCTGCTGTTCTGACTGATGCTCCTTCCAGTATAAATCGCTCCACTTATTCTTCTTCCAATAGTCTTCCTTCAAGTGCTGCTTCTTCCAAATTCGTTCATTCAAGTGCCTTCAGTGATACTTCCCAGACTAATACGGCGTCGTCTTTTAATTCAGGTGCTACTCCTATCACTTCGCAGGAAACTAATACTGGTGATGGCAAGACTTCAACATATGCTAAAACTGCCAGCACTGAGCCTGGTTCATCAATTCAAACATCCATACCAACTCACTTGAATGCTAGTATTCCTCCATTGGTTGCTAGCATGAGTGATTCTGGATCGCTGAAATTAAGAACCACCACGCTCCGACTCATTCCATTCCATTAAATGGCGGAGCCTCAAAATCAACATTTCCATTTCAAGTCCATCAGGTACAATTCCAAGCGTTGCTGCTAATTACATATCAATACCAGAGGCTTCTCAAATTACTGGGGTTGCATCCCAATCACATGCTGCAACAGCTAATTCAATAACAACACTTAAGCTGAAGTCCAATTCTGCTAGCTCCACTGGCTACAATGTCAGCATTCACAACGATGTTGCCATGTCTGTGAATGCTTCAAAACTTACATTCGGTATACTTTCCCTATGATCACTCATCCAAAAAACTGAATGATACCTTCTATAATAATATAGAGTACATATTAGATGGTGACTGACTAACATTTGAATTAGGAGATGATTCCCATCTAGAAATGCTTTGGGCATCAGTAAATTGTGGATTAACATCGCGAGTATGAGGAGAATCATACATACCCTAAGTGAAACGATGAATTCCTTATGGAATCTTTAATTAACGCTGCAGCATAAATGCCATTGGGCAAGGCAACAGGTATATGGTGAAGAAAATGTAGCCAGTAATTAACTTTACCTGAAGAATTGAATCAGTTTCGAGCTCAACTTTGACTGATATGTTTGATATTGAATGCTATGGGGGGATTGCGAAGAAACCTGAAAGAAGACTGACAGGGCTCGTCTGTACAAACATTCGATTTGGCAATGAGTTTCCTTTCATTGAATGATTTCAACCAAGCACAAGAGTGTGATGCGAATACTTACATTGTTTTCACTATTCCTCAAGTCTGTCCCCTTTAGATCCATAGTAAATCAAGAAAGACATCTGAATGAATGTTGCTTCTGCTACCATTAAATGTTTCTCTAGGTATCTCATATGCATCGTTGAAAGAAGCACAATAGATTCGAGAATTTTGCTCATAGAAATCTTTCCAGATGGATGTTTCCTTATGGTTCTTATACACTTGCCCAAATTGTCCTTGAATATATATATGTATTTGACGCAAGTGTGCTATAAATAATGGCCGTCTAAAGTTAGTATGCAAAATCCATTAAAATACCCAAGGATGGATTTTAGTGAATTTCAATCACCTCGAAGATGAAATGCTAGTTGTGGAGCGAGTTTGAATGCTCCTGTTGAACTTCGTGATTAGCGAGAGGAAAAATGGAGAATTTGAGTTGTTTGTTGAGTGATAGATACAATAAAACAAATTCCTGATCCTTATAGTTCAGATCTTCTCTTTTTCCTTGATGGTCTTTCCATTGAATTGGAAAGATCGATGGATGAGATGTCTTTCTTTTCAAGAAGTTTCTTTGTATATTCACTCCTGACGGACGAGATATCCTTCTTGAAATTCCTTCTATCGATCTCTCTATCCCTAATGGTTTCAGTCAATAACTTTTTCAATTCGTTATTTTCATGAATTAACTCCATCTTTATACGTTCATTCTCATTGAACTTGTGCAACAAATAGTTGAACTCTTTGCATAGTTTTAGATATGTGACTTTCAAAGTTATAAAGAGTGAGTTCAACTTTGAAGTGTTCACCATAGATTGTTTAATAGACGATATTGTGGACATACTAACAGTTCCCGAAGCCAATGCCGAATTGCATGGCATTGGAATACTGGATGCGGAAATACCCAACTCTTCTTTCCTACTTTTGTCGTGACTTGCTCCTTCAATTGATGATTCTATAGTGTTTGTCAATGAATGGGGCAGCCCGAAGGGTGATAAATCTTCTACCGAAGACGACGATGCAGATGAATGTAGTTGCGTGTATGGTTGATTGGAGGCAAAACCAAGACTCTCCTCCTTGTTGAATTCACTGAAGGATAACAAAGCCATACTGATTTCATCTTCGATGATTCTATTGGAGTTTGAAGAAGTGTCAAGAGAGCTAGTTTTTGAACTTGCAATATGAGGGTCTGAAGTATTGGAATTTGTATGTGTATGTGAATATGAATTGCTTGGACTATCACATATTTCTTCAATCATATAAGCGTTCTCCTGAGTGTTTAACTTACGGGGTTCGCTAGTGATACCAGGAATAGTTTGCTTCTCATTGTTCGACTTTGGAAAGGTAATGCTTACTCTATCGCTGCTACCTACTTTTGACTCAGTAACCTTCTCATCGCTTGTTTCTTGACTCTTCTCGTCATAGGATTCATCGTAGAACAAGTCATCAAGTTCTTGATCGATGTATACCTCTCCGCCTTTACTTCTAGGCTCTTCTCTGGGCTTTTCGAACAGCGGAAGCAATATTTCGTCATCGAATGATTTGATTTGACAGGAGTGCCAGTCTAGCGTAGTCATGACGGTATATATGAACGTAAACTAATAGTCCATGTTTCAATGGCAGGCATAAACTTTTAGTTGATCCAAAACTTTTTTTTCAAATAGCGATGAGATGTTGTGCATACATTCTGCAACATCACCTTGAAACCACTAACACAATATACGGTGGAAACTTCCAAAAGTCCGTGTGAATTGGCCTGAAGGAGCGAGGCAACCTACTAGTTGATGTATTAAGCCATTAAATTGTTAATTGAGCTTCTATATAAATTTCCTGAAGTATAAGTATCGTGAAGAACTGAATAAATGAATAAATAGTATATACAGTAAAAATGAAAACGATGGAATGAAGTGAAAAGAAGAAATCACGTCAGAAGGCTCATTTGAAGACGTTTCCCAACTTCCCAACTTCAAGCAAGACTTCAGACGTAGTTTCAACTACTTGCTGGCTCAAATCGGTGACGAAAACTCCACTCTCTTCCCATGTTTCATTCAATGTCTCTAAAACACTTTCAAATGCAACCTTGCCAATATTGGCATTTTGTCCAAATCTTTCGATGGACCATTCCTCAACTTTATCAGAGATTCTTTCCATCATCTTGAATGCAGTTATCTCAGCACTTTGGGTGAATGAGGTACGGGCATCTGGTAATTCCGAATCTGGTCTATATACCACTGTTTCATCAACCAACAACAAGTGGTTCATTGTCAAATTTGAAGATTTCATAACAAGGGTCTTGTTGATCAAGTCAACTTCGCTGATCTCTCGAACATAACTATATTGCTCTGATCCAACAATCCACGATAACCAGCTAGGTATTGCCTGCTTGCACCCAATTAGTCTCTCTGTTCTCAATGTTTGACGAGGGATATCTATCAGCCTAGCCAAAATATCAACAGATACCACATGAGTTGAGAATTTGTTGGGGTACTTTTGCCAATTGGCTGCTGTGACCTGGTCCCAAGGATAATTGAAGGAATGCTGACTTTCAAAGAGCTTCATGACGAGGTCTTATATGCGAGTGTATGTGTGTGTGTATGAATGGTGTGTTGGGATTTTGTACTTGTTCTTGCAAATCCTTAATGCAATTTCAATTCCTTGATTTCTTAAAACCCTAATGATCGTGTGCTACTAAGAGTTGTCTCTATAACTTGGTAAATGGAATACTGTTAAATACCTTTAAGTTTTTGATCTTGATGAAAATTTGTAATTATACTCGCTTTATTTCTTTTTCTAGATAGGATAGTGCCACCCCGGAAGCTACGGAGCAGCGACGAATTGCTGCAAATTTGGATGTCATCATGTCTTTCACCAGATAGTCATATTGAAGTTGCAACAAGTGGTCACTATGACGTGGTGGAGGCCATTCTGCTGTCCAATTGGTCTGTTTTGAAGAAACTTACTGAGTAGTGAGAACAAAGCAATGTACCTTCTGTTGCGTGAGCCCATTGGCATTCCAATGAAAAAGCTGAGAGACTATATCTTATGTACTATCTGTTTTCATTCTTTAAGAGGTTAATATCATAGTTTAAGAGCTCTGTTGGCACTACTGGGAACGACCCTCAATAAATTATTGAGAATACCATTCAGGCTATGTCTTGATTACCGTACTTTACAATTTCGGCCTTAAGTCAATGTGTTATAAATGTGATTGTAGTGATTTCCTGTTGCTGTGATTTTTCAACGGCTGCAATATTTGAAGGCCACAACGATCCCCATGAAAGTGTGTAGAGTATCATATTTTGAGTTATTGTACAACTATGAATGCTAAGCTAATGCAAAAAATTGTTTGATCGTTTCCAATCTAAATCCTTCGGCTTCAAAAGTTCCACTACATCATCGTTGCTGCTATCACTGGTAAGTTCAGGATCAGAAGAATCGCTTTCGTTAGTTCTCTTGAAAGTGACTTTTGAAGGCAGCGAACTCCGCAGACGGTTGGCCATTGGCTTAATACGATCTATGGTTGTAGATGGCTGTCTCAAGTCCAGCAAAGTATTAAGTCTCTTAAGTGGACTGATATTTGCTTTTTTATTTTGAATATCAGTTTGCGGTGCAGCCCGTTTGCTAGAAATGCTTTGGTTATTATTCTGTTGAGTGTTGTTCAGTTCAATATCCAGTTTTAAGAAATTACCACCATTGCCTTTGTTTGGAAATTCATAGCACGCCCCTTTGTCCTTCAGGACCCTAATATCTAAGTCTGCTTGTCTTGAAGTTTTCACTATTTGTGTCCTCAAACTCGATTCGTTTAAATATAGGCCCTCCAGCTGTGGAGTATCTCTTTTTTTTGCCGAAGTTTGCCTTAACATTGAATGAGCCAGATTAGCGGACGTTTCTGATCCTGAACTTTCTGATTCCGAAGTTACATCTTCTGATTCATCTTCTGAACTCTCGGTCTCTGACGCGTGTGCACTAGAAGGAACATCAAAATTGGCCTCTGATAGAGACAATACTTTCAGTTTAACGAAAGGTTGACTTATTGTATTAGAAAATGCATCCAAATACCTAGTATTATTTGCTGTTAATTTCGAAAGCGGTCCAATTCTATTGACACTGTCTGTAGATGGTGTATTATTACGTGTAGGTCGGACACTAAAAACATCAGTCGACTCTTCTTGGAATGGTACAGGGGAGTTTCGCCTCAGAACGTCAGAACTTCTAGGCGACAAACTTGCAAATGTATCATCTGATTGGAACCGACGATTGTACCTTGAATCTTTAGGTACAGACCGTGCATTAACAAATATGACGTTGCTGTATTGAGCCATCTCGGGTCTCTTTGATGGACCTAATCCCCTTCCAAATGTCCCAGACATAATTGGGACTATTGTAGTCTCACTGTATATTTCTGGAGTATTCTGAGGTCGTCCACTTGACAGGGGAACCCCAGTGACAGATAAGGACACAGACACATCTGATGGAGTTGATACAAATGGGCTGATCATTGTAGCTTTACTAGGTTTGGTAAGTATGTTATTCGGGTTGTCGGTAGCATCTTCGTAAGTAGATTCATTGGAACTACTTCCCTCAGCATCTGTTGAACTCAATTTATTATGTTCAATAGCTTGCATTTGGCTCTCGCTAATCAAACCAGGTCCATCTTTGTTAGTCAAATGAGCTACTTGACTTGTAGGTTCTAGCTGGGACGTAACGCCAATATTACCTACATTATGAGCCTTAACTTTAACATCAAAAGTGTCCTTCCTCTCAGTTTCGGGGTCAACATTTTCATGAACTCCACAACTATGAATCAGAGTTACCACATTGGTCTGCGATCCGTCCAATTTCTCAATCATGACTTCATCTATTACTCCTTCAGGGAGTTTACCTTGTACTTCAAGCAATTTAGCGGTTACGCAATCGCTATCAACTTGGCCACTTGGTTCTACTGCCTGCTCTTGCTCAGTGCGAGTTTGGGATTCCTTTGAAGCCGAAGTAGTGCCATCGTTTTCCGAGCTCTCAGGATTTGAAACTTTACTGATTTCCTTTTGCAAGCCAGGTTCTTTGAACCCTGATTCAGCTTTATTGGTAACATGAGAGATTAAAGCAGACGAGCTGGCAGTTGTATTACATTTGTCTTCTATCGTTTCAATAGCACTGGATTCTTCCAAAAGTTCACGAGTTAATATGACCTCGTGTATCCTTGAGGGAGACCTAGAGGCATGTGAACCTAACTTCCTAATCTTACTGTTTCTTGTAGGATCAAAAGAGTTATCAGATATTTCCGAGTCGTCGGAGAAGATATTAGGACTCTCATGTCTTACAAAGCACAACTTGTCTCTTTGCAAACTCTCCAGGATCGATTTCTTTGTGATCATTGGGTGTATATGTACTTCTTTTATTCTTCTTGATGAGCGAGTGTAACGAATGGGACGTGCCAATTTCTTTCTTAAATCATTAGAAACTAACGAAGTGTTACCTGGTATCGGGGTCAAATTGGTGTCTGAGGCTTGTTGAAGATTCTCCAAAGCTTCTGTCTGTGTTGCAACTGAAAATTTGTGCAATACTGGAATCTCTTCATCCACAACAGGGTGCCTTGACTGGCATGGGAGTGTTTGCAGTGACTTTTCAACTGCTCCCACTCTATTTGCGAGGCAATTGTCTACTAGAGGATTTTCCAGAGATGGCACCAGTAATTCACCAGCAAATACAAATAGGTTCTCTTCAGTGGGTCTCATTGGAGGTATTCTTCGTTGTCTAAGGGTTTCCTCCATTTCAAAAACCTTTAGAATTGTCTGGTGTTCCTTATCAACAATAAATCTCTTAGGTTCACCCAATGGAACTGCAAGGCTTTCATCATTTGTTTCTCCTGCAAGATAATCAACAATCGGGTGCAAATTCAGTACCAATTTATTTGAAATTGAAGGAAGTATTTGGGAATCTAGAATCTTGATAACCTCAAAAGGGTCTAGAGGAACAGGTTCAGATAACTGCTCATAAATTTTCAACTGCCTTAATATGTAGTAAATATCCTTGGAAGAAACACCATAGCCAACATCCTCACATGTACATACAGTTGGGACATTCTTGTGTAAGTCATCCTTGAGGAAATTCATTGCTCCAAAAGATATTATGTCTGCATCTGGTGTACACTTTAGTTCAAATCCTAAGAAATTGGATTGTTTGACATCAAGCAGATATAAATTCTTACAGTGTTGATCATTCTCTAACTTGGTGGTACAGTCATTGTAGCACACTAACAACTCACTTAAGAGTAGTAAAGGATTGTTGAATCGTTGCAATTGAAAAAGCTTATCCATTAGGGAAAGCTTGAGCCAATGAAGGACACCAAAATCAGTGGGGAAATTTAACATTGTCTCACGATACTTTGCTGGTACATCATTCAAGTTGTCTGAGAAATACTTATCAACTGGAAGCGCTATGTAGTGGAAAGCAATGTTGTTGAAAAAGCTTAGGTCACAGTTGACGTTGTTTCGACAAATCAACAAAATTCTTTTCTTTTGAAAACCTAATTGTTGGTCTATCAGTTTTAGATGCATCTTGAGATGATATGAATTTATCAACCCACTAGGAGAGTAGTTAAACTTTGAGTTAGGCAAATTGCATATAACAAGTGGGTCTAGGAAATTGGACATGGACAAGTTTCCACTCAAAGTGAATGTGAATACCTTGTTACCAAATTTCAAGGTTAGCTCATTGAGGTAATATATCTCATCTAATGAATATGAATGTAAGTTCGATTGAATAGAATGAAGCTCAGACTTGATCAAACTAGAGCTCCCATTGCTTCTACTTTTGATTTTGTCTTGACGAGCAACAGCCTTTGAAAGATCTTCTTCCAATAACAGCTGTAATTTCCTTTGCATAACCTCGTCATATAGAACAGTCACGATAGCTCTCATCAATTGAAGTATCTCGCTATAATCATTCTTTAAGAATAATAGCCGTACACCAAAGTCTATAATGATAGCATACAGCAAAGCTGGCACCTGTTCTTTCCTTAGCTTGGATTCATTAATGCCAAATAAGTGATTTTTGAAACGTTCAGTCTCCCTTGGCTCGATTTTGAATAGTTTCAAAGTCGAATCGAGAGTATGAGAAGGGTCTATAGCTGACCTATAGTTGAAATAATCAAGCACAGGAAGATCCAAATGCTTCCTCCAAGTTGTAGACATTTAGCGATTGAGTCTCGAACAACAAAACCGCCTTCGCAATTGCCTAGGACTCTACTATTTCCTTCAATTGACACCTTGAATCGCTCTACCTTTTTATAAAAACTTTTGCACAACTTTTCATTTTTCAATTTTGTACGATGATCTCGAGTAGGCCTGCGATGAAGTACAGACGAAGAAACAGAGGGTTTCTAATCAAGGTGGGTTGCAAACCTTAGATATTACCGATGAGATGGTATTGGTCAGAGAAAATCTGGAAATGCAATTACATGGAACATTTGGCTTGTATAACTGGTTGCTGTATTACTAAGTGTTTGTCCTGATTATTAGTTTACGTGTTCAAGGAATTCGACTAAGGACACATGTTTCTCTTAAATCACTATCTGAACATTAAGATAAGGCTATATTGTTAATAATCTACAACTGGTAGTCCTCTGAATTACAATTGCCTCAGCTTTGGAAGCAATCATCCACAGCACAAGTTACGCTCAATAACTTTTCAACTATATTGGAGAGGAACCTTCTTGGTATCTTTCTCCTCGTCCCAGAAACTTGCCAAAACATGTCTCTTTCCTGCAAAAGAGTTTCTACCGTGATAAACCAGATAATTGTCAAGTAATATCAAATCACCGTCTTTATAAAGATGAACGAATTCAATATCAACTGATTGCTCTAACAAAAAGTCAAGATACTTCTCAGGTATTTCCTCTCCATTGTCATACTTGATATTCAGGGGAATTGACTTATCGAAATAATGATGGGAGTAATACGTTGGTAAGCTACTGAATATAATTGGCCATTTGGTGTAAGGATGAATACGGATCGGCTTAGTATGCTGATGGACCTTTAAGGAATCATCCTCCAAGAATTCTGCATCTTCACTCACTCTAGCATGAACCAAACTTAAGGCTTTAGCCTTTTTGGTTTCTAAATCATCAGATTTTGTTATTTCCTTCCCAAAAGCATATTTTGCTACCCAAGTTGAAGCTTTAGGAGATTCAAAATCTTCGTCATAAGCCCAAGATTGTGCTAAATAGACTCCTTTCTTGATTAGATCGTCGATGAATTCAGGATACTTATCTTGTACTCGATCAAAAAGTTCAGTTGCATGCAAAGTGGTGGATTCTCCCGTGTGTCCTTTTTCATCCTCTGGTGGAGTTACTTGAGAGAAGAAACTAAGGATTCTGGGGAATTCATTGAAACGAGAAAACTCTTGATGACCATAGAGCTTGGTTAGTCCTGAATCGAAATTGACTGTGGTGACATTAGAGCTTTTATCTTCTCTGGAAGCACCAAGAACACCTACCTGTTCAAATGGATGATGAGACTTACCAAATGCTGCATGTACCACCTTTGAATACAATTCCGGTTCCGTTGATCCAAGGTTTTCAATGACGATTTGCCCATGGACATTAAGCAATGATTTGAAGATATCCTTGTCGCCCAATTCTTTGAACAATTTCACTACAGCTTCTGATTCAGTTTCTTTATCCTTCGCATCAACCTCCACCTTGAACACTATAGGAAACTCAATTCCTCTCACAAGTCTAGTCTTTGCATCATTCTTCTTGACTAACTTTACCTCTATGTCATTATAGACCCCATGAAGGTTATTGTAGTTAACCATTATGTAATTGCCAACAATTGCACTTTTCGAATTGATGTGGGGGGGGGGGGGTTTTTCATTTAAGAGTTTTTGTGAAA
>JAJMSH010000114.1:0-13382 GCA_030558315.1 Kodamaea suecica
GTTCTGTTTAAAGATTTGAAGACCACATATACGTACACCGAGACGTCTCAGGGTGGTTGCACTGCATTTTCTGCGCTGAGATTTCTGTTTCTGAGGTGTTGCTTCTATTCCATATTGACGAGTACCCATCTTCAAATCGAGCACACATGGACGAGCCATGTTAGACGTTAGATCTTCAAGGAGGATAAAGCGCTCAAACCGTGTATGTTTGCGGAGCGAGGATGGTGCTGGAGTGTTGGATAAAGAGAGTGGAACTGTAGAAGCAGTTGAATTCGATGAGTTTGCCATGATGGGTACACTAGCTATATTTGACAATATAGGAGTACTAGAGTTCCTCATGAGGGGGGATGTATGCGAAATTGGCGAAGTAGCTTCTGGGAACTGTGAAATAGCTTTACCTGCCTGCTCCTCATTCTCAGCCTCTTCATCCATTATAAATATGTCTTTTTCATGCAAAGGTTGAAACACTTCTTGCAAAATCTGAGCTTGCAAATCAGTATTAATTGACGTAGATCCTTGATGAGCACGCAGTTTACCAGGCGAACCAGATAAGTTTTCGGTGGAGCCGTTTGACCCAAGTTCAGAACCATTGTCAGAGCCATCGGACCTATTTTCCAAAGGTGGATATGAGCTTGAATATTGTTTCCACAATGCATCAGGAATAATATGTTTGTTATCGTCCAAAACAACTTCTGGAGGCTCTTCCAGAGTAACATCTTCAAGTTCGGCGAACGATTCTGGTGCCTCATCGATTATAGACAGGTAACGAACATTCAAGACACCAATGTATCGAGGCATAAATGCAAGCAATTCGGGATGCTTCAATTCTACAGTTTCATAAAAGAGGTTCTCTCGATTCATGAGGGCTTTACAAACAGCTCTTTTAGAGAAACTGAATATGGCCGTATGACCACCCACTTTATTTTTAAAAGGGCGGAGTTCTACTGCGAGTGGAAAGAGTGATGGCAGGACATGACTACTTACCATGGGAGCTGCAGGAGGTGACGTTGTAGTTGGAGGTACTGTCACAGCAGTTGAAGAAGGTTCAGGGACCTTCTCGGTAGGAGTCTCTGTTATTCTTGTGATCTCACCCTTGGAATGGTCGTATTCAACATCCGCTGTTAAATGCTGCGTGGGAGGGCATGAGATTGATTCTACCACCGGGGTAGATTTCACTCGATCTGCGGGAGTATGAGGGAAGTATGTAGCAGACGAAACTGGTTCTAGGGTTTCTAGGTTATCGATGGTATTGATACTGTCATATGCGATATTATCAAGATTATCAACGATATCTCTGTCTTCGTGGTCCTTTGGGTCTTCAAAGTATAATTTAGAGTTTCTGCGAGATGGTTTAGCAGATGATTTGATATCTTCAACCTCATCATCGGTATGAGTGCTTGTCAGTGCACGGAAGAGACGTAATGATCTAGCTGCCTTTCTTCCTGTGATGGATAACCCAGGGACAGGCAAGTCTGAAAACTCCGCAAGTCCAGTTTCTTTATCTACTTCGAAGGAGGAGCGCCGGAGTGGTTTGATCTTGGGTGTTTCCGATATTCTTTCTTGATGGGATGTGATAGGGTCATTGGGTATTACTTTCGAAGAGTTCTTTATTGATAACGGATCACTTGACAAGTCCCTTGAGTCGGTATTCATTGACGGTGAGTCCTTTGACCAGTCCTTTGACCAGTCCTTTGACCAGTCCTTTGACCAGTTCTTGGAATCTTTCTTTGTTGACAACAGTTTATTTGGCATCACCATTGATGCTTCGCTTAGCTTGACCTTACTCAAAGACTCATTCAATGACGCGGTTGCTACTTCATTTCTCGCCTCTACTTGCTCGCCACGCTTCACAGATTCGTTTATTCTTGGAGGATCGGTTTCCCTATGATGTATTTCAGTCATATTCCTTCTATTCTTCTTCCTGATGCTGTATTCTATGCACATTCAGTTTGGACTTTTCTCGCAGTGTTTTTCGTTCTGAAATTTATTTTTCCAACCAGGGCCTTTACGGATTTGCGCTCGACTTTCGTCACTGAGATAGTGAGAGGAGGAAAGGACACAGAGATAAGGGATGTGTGCTTCCAAGCACGATGAGAGGGAGGTTCGAACAACAATACCACAGAGAAAACGAAGGATTAGAGAGGTTTGGAAGATGGCAGAGAGTATTTGAGAACATTTGGGTATCTTGTTCTCTGTAGCTGGTAGAGCAAGTGATGATCTAGTACCGGACATTGCTTCACGAGCCTAGAAACATTGCTTTCAACTTTAAAGTTTCTCATCTTCGTCATTCTGAGAAACGTGGTAGCGTGTGTTTGACCAGGTGGGCTGAAGTACGTTCTGGATATTATCCCACGAGCGTATGTGAATTTTCACTGGTAGGAGAACGTGTGACGAATGACAAAGTGTGGTCGATTGGTGTGTTGTTTGGGTGTATTGTTTAGGTGTTTTGAATGTAGTGTTGAGACTTTGTTTCGTAATAGGTTGAGACTTTGTTTCGTAATAGGTGGCTTGAGTTGTAATGCGTTCTGGCAAAGACTGCGTGAGTCGTGGGGTATTGGCAGCAACATTGGTGAGTTAGAGTGGTGGACTTGTTTACTGCTCCTGGTGGCTGTATAGCTGGGAAACCCAAGTGATGCTTGTCCTGCTTAAATGTTTTAATGATGAAGAAGTGTATGCAATACTCCTCTTGTATTGACCTGGGCTTTATTGTTCCCGCATGTGCAGCCATGCCCCACATGCTCTCTGCCAGTCTACCTCATCTGCATCCAATCTAAACTCTAGATGTCATGTGCCCAGGTTGAAAACTATACTGACAGTCAATGATAATTGAGAGTATAGGCACAAATTGGCTCCAATAAGCACGATGACACTGCCTGATGATGAAATAAAGGACTATGCGAGGAACAAGGATTCCTTAGGTTGAATTATGTTTGTATGACCGCAGTAGAATAGGTAAAATATCACCAAAGTCACCCAAGGTATCCAGGCCCAACCCACACACCCATATCACCACCACTTGTATATTCCGGGTATTCGACCTTGCTTAAAGATGTCCTATAGAAGATACTCGCAGTACTTTGCTCGAATTCCTTGGAATGTTTCCTTTGAGCAGAATCCCCTTTTCTTCTTTATAAGGTATGAACACCTCTTTGCAGAATTTTGCAACCATTTTGCAGCATCTCCAAGCCACTTGCAGACATTAAATGAAGAACCGTCGATGAAAGAAACGGAGGCACTTGTTTAATCATTTCCATCATTGCAATTTGTCTTCTAGTAGTATATCAATACAGCTTTTAATGTACTTCCAACATGTTTTTGTTGGAATGCCCTCGCCAACGTGACCACTCTATTCGCAATCGTTCACTTCCTTTACATCATTATTCAACAATGCTCATTCTTCTTGATTGAATGCACTGGTGATAAGCCTTCTACTTTCTTCTGATCATAATCAAGCTCTTTCCTTTTTGTTTCCTGTTGTTCAATGCAATCTGTCCTGGTCCTATCTTTTCTTTTCAAATTATGTTTGAATTAAACTCTTTGATGGAGATGAACCTCTGCCTTGTTTCTGTACTTGCAGAGAAACTCAACAATCCGACTTCAGACAATTGTTGGCAATTGGTTTGAAAATCGACTACTCACCAACTTCCAATCTGACTAACTGATCGTGGATTAATCGTATCCTCTACACTAGTCAAGTTCCCACACTTTACTCCAAACTCTCCAAACACTCTACTCTAATCCCTGCACTCTACTCCAAACTCTCCAAACACTCTACTGTAATCCCTGCACTCTAACTCCTCTATTTTAATTCGAAGTCAATTGGTGGGTCGCGTGCCCTTATATCGAACATTTTGAGTGCAGACATAAACCACTTGATCTCCAACTAACCTCTGGGGCCTTCACCATTTTCCAACATTCTTCTCTTTATTGCTGATGAAAGCATGGTACTTGTTCTGGTTTGTTTCGCTTGTCTTCGGGCTGTTGAACAAGGGGTATCTGGCCGAAGCCCAGGTAGAGCATAACTCAACGTACTTATGGGACTGGCTGGTGCTGCTCATACTCAACCAGGCTAGAATAGTCAAGTTTGTTGAAGAAAGGCACGAAGAAGACCAAGTGTTAGTGGTCGAAAAGGGACGTGCTAACAGCAGTAGACCCAGGATCCAGAAACATCAAGCTAATTCATCGCACGTGCTTCGTGATGATCTGGGCTTGCTCAATGATGAGTTTGGTACATACGATCAATTCCCCGAGAATATCCAACAATACATACATGAGAGACCTCTCCCAGCTGATCTGAGTGAACACAAGACACTGCCAATCCGTGCAACTTTCCTTATCCTTTGTCGAAATGATGAACTATTCGAAATCCTAGAGACAATTCGAAATGTCCAAGACCGTTTTAATCACCACTATCATTACGACTTTACCTTCCTCAACGATAAGCATTTCACACCACAGTTCATATCTGTAGTTCTGGCCTTCATCCCACAAGGAAAGCTCAGTTTTGGCTCAGTACCCAAGCAACACTGGTCGTACCCTGATCATATCGATCAAGAGAAAGCTGCCAAAGCAAGAGAGGATGCTCTGGGGAGGATACCCTACGGAGAATCTGAAAGTTATCGACATATGTGTAGATTCTACTCAGGATTCTTCTATAAGCATATATTGGTGAGCCAATATCTGTACTACTGGAGACTTGAGCCAGGAGTGAAGTATTCCTGTGACATTCCGTATGATGTTTTTGAATATATGGCAACAAAGGGTAAGAAGTACTCGTTCACGATATCTATGTTCGAATATAGCGAATCCATCCCAACACTTTGGGACACATACAAAGCTTTCAAGAGCAACTACAATATCACCGGTCCACTCGAGCTGCTAATAACAAATGATGATAACAAGAGATCATACAATCTTTGCCATTTCTGGTCCAACTTTGAAATAGTTGACTTGTCGATGTTTGATGAAAGGTATGAGGAGTATTTCGAGTTTTTGGATGCTACGGGAGGGTTTTACTACGAAAGATGGGGAGATGCACCGATACATACACTTGCGGTGGCTCTATTTCTCCAGCCTGAGGAAGTACATTGGTTTGGTGATTTTGGGTATCATCACGAACCGTATACTCAATGTCCGCCACTCTCTGAGATATTCCTCAAGAATAGGTGTTCTTGTGATTCTGCTGTTGATTTCACAACGAGTTTTCTAAGCTGTACTCCGTATTTTGTTCACACAATAGAGAACGAGCGAGGAGCAGGAACATGAAGGGTGGTTCAAGAACTTTTACAAAGGGTTAAGTAGAACCGAAGACGGTGACTAATGGCAAGACCTTTCAATGGTTTATGAAATTCATAAGACAAGGTCTGTACGAGTTACAAGTGAACGTGACAATGAAAAATAAATGAATAGCACATGAATAGTATATGAATAATGTTGAACAAACACTGTTTAGTCGTATAAACAGGCGAACAAGCTCTGATACCAGATTATCTCTATTGCTTGTCCAGTACCTAGTGCATGTTGCACATTTCGGCCAGCGACTCCAAGGTAGATACTACTTACGTACGGCTTGCCATGGCCAATCTGGTCTCGGCTAGCTCTGAACAGTCTCCATAAGGAAGCGTATCAGCTGCTTCGTAGCACTAAGTACTCGCAAGCGGAAATTTGCAGCCACTAAGTAAGTTTTCACGACGAACCACTCTGTTAGATCAGCATTAACGTCATGGCTGGATGAGCATCTCCGGTAAGTACGGAGCAATGATATCAGCAAGCCCTCTACTCCACAAAGTCAAAATGGACTATTATTGACACATTAGGTGAATGCATGTAGATTGGTGATGTGCGCGACGCATGAATTGAAGAGAATAGGGATGGAAGGCCACGTCGAAAGGGTACAAATACAGGGCATTGGGGTAAGCAACGAGTCTTCTCAATAGGTGCAGGAGGGGTCTGAGTGAGACTGGCAGAAGCCTCTTTAGACGGTATTTGAAGATTTTGGTGGGGAAAGGGTCGTTATCTCATTGGATTGCACGAACGGTTGCAAAAACGATTGCCATGCATGGCAAACAAAGGAAGATATGTATTGAAGAAAAGATACGTGAGCGGGCATGATCAGAATTCGTTCCAGTATATGAAAGTGAAGATGAAATACGTAGAGACAGTTGCGTGAGCCTATCGTATGTGGCATGCATAGCACCTTGTACAGACCACACCGTCAATAGTGCTATCGCAAGTCTTCGTTGACAGCCACCCTATCAGGAGCTCTTAGGAAGCGTCTCAGCCTGGCAGAATCTCGAAAACAATGGATTCCATTGCACAATGGGATACTAAATTGCCATTGACGGCCATTTCGCCGTATTGCCGTATCAACCCTTTCCATTCGAGTGATTCAGGTGATTGTAGCGATTTTTCATTTGCAACTTTGCGTCACAGCAGCAAGAACCAACTGGTAGTACCCAAGCTGCAGATGAACAAAGAAGGTCGCTTTTGATGTTGGCTGAGCATGTGCATGTGCAATGCAAGGCCGATAACGCGAGTAATGGCAATTCTAGGTCCCTTCGATGTCTACCATACTATGACTTTTCGTTCCTTCAGTTGGCCCTCACTTTCACCAAATCCCACTGAGGACCTCACAAAGCAGCTCCAGTCTCTACTATCAATGGTGCTGTTCCTTAGACCCAGTGAATTAGACCCAGTGAATTAGACCCAGTGAATTAGACCCAGTAAATTAGACCCAGTGAATCTGCATCAAGGCGGTTTCATTAGCCCATTCCCCTTGGCCCTTTTATCTTTGGGGACCCTTTTTACCCTTTCAACTCCACTTGGTTCGTACTGCCCTGGTGTTTGTGCAATCCACGCTGACCCGCCTGCTATTGTGCTTGGCCTTTTTTTCTGCTCTCACAAATTCGTTCTCCATTATTCAAGTTATAACGTGGTCATATATGCTGAAAAGAAGTTGTTGCAACGAGAAATAATAGAACGCTTACTAGAGTTAGTAGTGATACAACCCTCACAACAGCTTACCAGAAAGTAGCAGGGAAACAATCAACATCAACAAGAACGTTAATATCAAGGACAAAGAGGTATTACGGTCGCTCATCATAATCATCTACTGCCCACTATCGATCGTACAATCACCACTAGAGACCACCAGAAGCCATCAACCCCAGAGACTACCAGAAAAATATCATCAACAACAACAATCAAAACCACCATCAACAACAACCGGAAACAATCAAAAACAACAACCGGAAACCGGGGATTTGATCCATAGTATAACCTTCCTTCCTTCAGATGTCCAATCCAATACAACAATTAACTCGCCTTGTTTCCAGTCGCCGATACAAAAAGGCATCAGCTGCTGTGTTCCTAACGTTGTCGGTGCTTGTTCTCTTACACTTCATACTAGGTCTGCACCCGTTTGAGAGTTCGACCGTTGAAATAACCTCAAATAGCATAGTCAATGGTGCGAGCACTGGCGATACAGACTCAGAATCTTCTATGTTTGGGTTTCTTGGGGCACTACTCACATTCACCTCAGATTCAGAAGCGACAGCTGAAATTAATAAGAAGAAAACCGTCCCTTTTGTTAAAATCGACAAGGACGAATCAAACGCAGTGGAAAATTCGGTGTTGTCTCAACAAACTTCAAAGGACATAAAGCGTCGTGCCATCAGTGCTAAGTTCTTTAAGGGCGTATTCCAGACCTTGTATCGTGGAAGACCGCCTCTTCCCGAATTGCGTCGATACAAAACGGAAGAAAGAATATACCATGCTAGATACGATACTTTGGTGAAGGATGATGTTGTTTTCAGTGAATCGTATTTGGCTTCGTTCCTTGATATGACTGACTTAGAACTCCAAGTAATGACCCATCTGCACAAGTATATCATGGACAACTTACCCGAAGTAGCCCCAAAGGGTCTATATTCAGGAAATGGGATAGTTTACGTAGGTGGAGGCAAGTTCAACTGGCTCACCCTTCTTTCAGTCAAGTCCTTACGTTCGCTTGGCTCCAAAATGCCAATAGAGATCTTAATTCCAAAACGAGACGAATATGAAATTGAACTATGTGAGACTGTTTACCCTTCGTTCGATGCTAAGTGTATTTACTTACCACTTGAACTCAAAGAGCATTCCCTTTTTGAATTTAAAGGCTATCAATATAAAGCACTTGCGATTCTTCTTTCAAGCTTTGAAAATGTCCTATTGTTGGATAGTGATAATATCCCAGTACATAAACCTGACGATTTATTCAAAAAAGAACCCTTCAAGTCCCATGGGCTTATAGTTTGGCCTGATTTCTGGAAGAGAGCCACCAGTCCTAATTACTACAAGATTGCCGGAATACGAGTGAGCGAAGATTCAGTGCTGCCAAAATATAACGAGGTTGATGGTCAATATCACCCTGTTGATGGTACCACCGTTGAGAAACTAGACTTAAATGAAATTCCCTTGCATCAGCGAACCGGAAGTATTCCTGATCCAACACTGGAGTCTGGCCAGCTCATGGTTTCTAAGACAACTCACACCAAACCACTTCTTCTTGCGCTATTTTACAATTTATACGGACCATCGCACTTCTATCCTCTTTTCTCCCAAGGATCTGATGGGGAAGGTGATAAAGAAACGTTCTTGGCAGCAACAGTGGCAACCAATAAGCCTTTCTACCAAGTATCCAAGTTCTTGAATGCTTTCGGTCACTTCAACATCCAGGAAGAATTTGAAGGAACCGGAATGGGCCAGTATGATCCAGTTGAAGATTACCAGGTTGTTCAGCTGAGGATGACAGAAAAGGATAAATCAAAGGCCCAGGAGCCACCGAGGATTTTATTCGTTCATGCTAACTGGCCCAAGCTCAATCCATGGCAGCTTAAGATCACTCGCAAAATCTTCAACGAATTGGCCCAGAGAATCCGCCTCTATGGTACGGGCATGAAGTTGCGTACAGGCTATGACTTTGAGCAAGTCCAATGGAAACATATGAAGAACTTATTGTGTGAGTTGGAGATTAACTTGGATACGTACAAAGAGGTCGATAGAAAAGAATTGTGCAAAGAGATTGAAGAACATTTGGAGTTCCTACGGGAGACAGAGAGTACTTTAGAATAAAATTACAGAGGTTATTGGACACTTCTGGCGAAAGACAGTCAACGGATTTACTTATACTTTTTCAATATGGTTTGCAGCTATAGATTTAATCAAAAGAATTTAAATGGACGATTGTAGATATGGGACATTGAGGTTACACACTTATATAGTGGATGATCCATGAGTAGCACACGTCATGTGCTTTCCACCTTGTGAAGCGTCCCCCAGTGACTCTTCCAGCAGCTCGCTCAGCTGTGTGTCTCCTGCATACGCCGCCCCTCCAAATCGAAAGAATTTCATTACACGAGTACACCACGTATTTCAAGATCAGAAGCCAAGAACAAGGTATCCAGTACGCAGCATACAATGGCAATCCAATTCCTCTTTCTTTTGTCAAGACAGGGCAAGGTACGGCTATCCAAATGGTATCAAAGCATTCTGCAGAAAGAGAAGAGCAGACGTATGCGTGAGTTGACTACATTGATTCTTCTGCGTCGAGCTAAGATGTGCAATGTGTTGGAGTACAAGGACATTAAGATCGTGTATCGTCGATATGCGCTGCTTTTCTTTATCATTGGGATCGACCAAGGTGATAACGAGTTGCTTGGTCTTGAGATCATCCATAGGTTTGTCGAACAAATGGACAAAATGTACGGTAACGTTTGTGAACTCGATATAATCTTTGGGTTTGAGAAGGCATACCATGTATTAGATGAGCTTTTGCTAGACGGATTTGTTCAAGAGTCTAGTAAGAAGGAGGTTTTGAAGCGAGTTGCCCAGCAGGATGAGTTGGAAAACATGGATGAATTCGAGAATATATTGGCTTGATAGATTAATGCATTGATTGTATTGGAATATTTTAGGTGAGTGTAGTAGAGGTCCTGAGAGGGCTGTAGGTTAAAGGGGTGTCGAGGTGGTGTTAAGTGATGAGAGGAGGTGGTCAGAGATTGAAGAGGAGGTGGTCAGAATATAGTGTAGAGCCAATGAGCATTATGTTTCCTTAGTGCGTTGGGATAGTGCCGTCTTGTTGGCACTTGAAGAGAGAACTTGAAGAGACAAGGGGGCGTAGTGGCTGAATATCTTGATCCGTGCACAATAAGACGATGTAGGATCCTGAGGTTTACAGGCTCCATGGACTCCTCCAACCATGACCGGGCAATAAAAGACTCTTGCGACCCTCGAGCACATGGGGTTGGAATAATGTGTTAAGGTTCTTTCTACAAAGATTGCTGACATCAAAGTACTTCTATACATCAAAGATTCTTCCTGAGATGTTAATGCCATGATACTAAATCCCGATGGTGGCCCTTTTCGTAGTTCACTATCCAACCACTCTAGCCCATTGGCCACTTACCTGTCTGTCCAACTTCGAGGTCAAAGTCCAATGCCTTAACCTCTTTGGGTACTTTTTTACAGTATTTTCTTCAGGTTAATGCTCCTTTAGTAGGTTATCAGCAATACCGTAATTGAAATTTGTACTTAATGGATGCAAAATTCTTCAACAAACCACAGGAGTCGAAACGTTCATCTACTTGATACGGAGATAATATTGGTTCGGTTCGGCTAGATAAGCAGAAGGTGGCATGGATCAGTTCAAGGAGATACAACCTACGTTGACGAACGGAATAATGAGCTATGTGAGAGGAAATAACTCTTACTGAAATCCTGCTACCGTCTGGAAATAACCCTGACTGAGCTTCTGCACTCTCTCTGCAAACAACACGGCAATACCCCACATAATCACAAGCGAAAGAACGGTGGAAATATTTGTAGTGCTTTGTCATTCCTAGATAACCAATAAAAAAGCCATCGTTAAACCCTTCTCGGTGCCGACGTAAGTCGGCAATAAGTAAGCATCATCTGTGTGGATTGGTATATCATGGCAAGTACGAATGTAGAGCCTTGGTACTTGTGGCTCACAGCCTTGAGATTTGCAGTATACAGATTGTATTACCCACGGCATTGTACCCAGAGATTTCCTCAGTCAGATATCCACGGCCTAGAGTAGTGGTACGATTGTTTCAAAGATGCCTTGTGGAAGAAGGTGTTTCCACATACACAAGAAGTTGAAGTATTGATGTCTTTGTATTTCATACTGCATATAATGTAGTGGTTGGTATTATTGTTGGTGAAGTAATGGGTATTGTAGAGGGAGTGATTGCAGAGGGAGTGATTGTAGCAGGGAGTGATTGTAGCAGGGAGTAGATAAGAGATTATGAAATTGATTATAGGATTCTCAACAAGAAAGGTTCGAGGGTGAAGCTTGATGATGAAGCTTGATGATAAAGCTTGAGAGATTTCCAGTTCAGGGTGTAATCGACCTAGCTTAGTCTTTGTTGTCGTATGTAAGACTTACTAAGTGGTTCTAGTCGACACGAAACAGTTTCGACAAGTGTAAAACACGACACTGGGAATGTAACCCACAAAGAATGGAGAGAATAGGGGTAGGGATGGCATTTGAAACATTTGGGTGACAGAAGATACGCCTATTCTTTCATTGTGAGAGGGTCCAAAGTCATGTCAAGGTGTAGGAACGGTCGGTGTATGAGGAAGAATTTCATGCATGAGGATTGAAGTGAGTAGAGATGGACGGCATGGATGGCATCGGGTAGCTGTGCAGTGATGTAATGGTGGGGGATCGGTGTGACGAGAGCGTGCCAATAGTGAGCTGCTTATGATTGAAGCACTAGGGCACATGAGCGCACAAGAGTGGGAAACACGAACGCTACAAATAGGCACGACACACTGGCTCGTTTGTGGAATGGAAGGGCGAGGCCCACCAAGCGGAGGGAGGTTAGTAAACAAGGGAAAACACACCAAACAGACTAAAACGGATCTGAAAGGAAATGCAAGAGAGATCAAAAAAGGGACTTGAGAGTAGTGGGATGAGAGTATTGAAGTGTATCGTCAGCGTCGTCTTGGAGTAAATGTATAGTGTGTATTCTTGTTTTTAGTGGTAGAAATGGAGTACTGGTAGAAATGGAGTACTGGTGGGACTATACATACTATTAATAGTGGGTGTCGTGGCAGCAATAGCGTACTTGCAGCAATACCATAGCAATGCATCGTTGCATCAGTACAATATCCTACCACCACGCCAACAACACTCTCAACAACACGCTTAAGACCACTCTCAACAACACGCTTAAGACCACGCTTAACAACACGCTTAAGACCACGCTTGACAACACGCTTAACAACACTCTAAGCTCTCGTAGTGTGTGATCCACTACCAAATGTAGCACTACCGCACTACCGCAGATGCGCTACCAATATTCAATACTTATGAACTCCACCACTAGACCACTCCACCTTCCATCCACTCCACCTTCCACCCACTCGTCTTTCCACCCGCTCCTCTTTCCACCCACTCCTCTTTCAACCCTCACCACCCCTAAAATAATCACCTCCTCTCTCCAACAACACCCCAATCCATCCTACCCAATCCATCCTCCCCAATCCATCTCCCTTCCAAGTCCCCACTTTCCCTGAAAAATTTTCTTCCTCCTCTTAACTATGCGGGATTTTTCTAATAGGCCATCCAAACCAACCAAACCAATAACAATTGGAATTACGAGCTACATGACATCAAGAGTCAAACGAAGTGATAGAGCCGCGACCCCGATTGTTTGTGACCCACGTAATAATCCCAGTGTGGCACGCAGAACGCAAAACACAGAGACAAAACCAATACCTTCCCATTACATCATTTCGCAATAAGGTACCAGATGGAAATGGGTGGGAAATTGGTGGGAAAATAGCGGGATATATGAGCGAAATGAGAGCGAAGAGGAAGCCAAATGAGACGTGAAGAGAAGCAAAGCAACAGGTAAATAGCATGAAAATGTAGCCAGATGCCTGGAGAATGTAAAACACCAACGCAGCCCACTTCAAGTGCAATACTGACCGAGTAACTCACAAAACACCACCCCAAAATACCTGAAAACGCTCGAAAGCGTAACCTCGAAATGGCTTTGAAAACCAAAATCTGGAATGATATAAAGAAGTCGAATTCTTAAAAATTTTTCAAAGTAAATGGACTAGAATATCATTCAAGTATAAAAAGGTGTCAAAGGTGTTAAAGGGTATTTCGACTAAGACAAGTGTGTTCAAGTCATAATTGGTATTGAGTTATTTGGGCGAGTTGGATTGCTAGTGTACTGAGTTATATTGAGTGGAAATTCAATAGTGAAGTGTTAATATTGAAGAGGTAACATCGAGATTATTGCTGCAACCCGTCATTAAACGAAAGGGATTCGAGTGTCTTATAAAAGAGCCCCCCCCCCCCCCCC
>JAJMSH010000115.1:0-13200 GCA_030558315.1 Kodamaea suecica
CATCTTCTTTCCTTTCCCTAAGTCGATCATATATTTCCATTAGTATAAAAACATTTGTATAGGAATACAAATCTCTTACACTCAGAAGAAACAGTATCATCCACACCTCACCAGATCCCGTTCTCAATTAAACTGGATCTAGCTAGCGCAAAAGAACTTATTCTCAAACCGAGTCCATATTCTTAAAATATCACACACTCCAAATTCCCCAGGACACATTTTTGCAACCAAAAATGTCTACTCCAATTTGCGAAAGTGAATCACCATCCCCTACTTCTGGAACATCCCGTGATTCCAGATCTCATGAAAGCCTATTACAGGCATTCAGACATCCATCAATACTTAATCCGGACAAAGTTGTTGATGCTTCTACGGACCATGAATATAGTCCGGAAGACAATCAACACGAGGTACAATTTACGCGAAAACTCGATTCTTCACATATAACGTGCTATTCCAATTAATTAAATCTGGAAATCATTTGCAAACAACGACGGATATTTTAAAAAATCATCCGGTGTAGTGTAATGGCTAGCACGGTTCGCTTTCACCGAGCAAATCCGGGTTCGATTCCCGGCATCGGAAATTACTTTTTTGCCAATCAACATAGCATACATTACGACTTAACAAGTTAGCAACAGCATTGCTGTCACTTTGAATGTGTCTGCATGTTTGAAGATCGTATTGTCTTTGAAATAAGTATTTTAAGTGGTGTTTCAAAGTCATGCTAACACTTTCAACTCTTATTTTTAAAATTTTTGGCAGAATACGACAGAATTGTACACAAGTGTCTTACTCACAATGTGGAAATATAATGATTAAGATTACTACATTGAACCAGAGAATTCCCTCAATAATTACGTAGTTCTTTATTGAGGCATAGGGGGCTCTGATACGCAAACGTTAGTGAGTTTCGATTTCTTACAGAAATTGGACAATGGTTGCAAAATATTTGCAGCCGGAAAAACCCCAGTGAACTCTTACTAGGATATGGAAATTATACAACTACTTGCAAAACCTGAACACCGGCAATACAATAGAAGTAGCATAACACATGAGGTCAGTTTAAGTAGCGCAAGAGACACATATTAATAACTCATTGTATTGGGGGATATTCCAATTCTCTGTCACTTCTATTATCTCCGAAAGCGAGACGATGGCACATCGCAACGAACGAAAGCATTAATACGAGGAACACTTAAAGGATATTCCTAAGCAGAATACGTCACGATCGTGTATCTCCTACCGAGGGTCAAAGAACAAGTCCAGCATGCTGGCTGAATACCGCATCGGCCACTAATAAAATTTTCAAGCTGTTGACAATATTTTCAAGTATTCTGGAAGTAGGTCATTATGTGTGAGTTTCTTTTTTTTTGAGGTGTACGCCAAATCGACATGGAGTGGTGGTTGATGTGTGGAGAGTTCAGAACGATTACTGAATCACCTGTTGAGTTGTATTTTTCTTCCTTAGAAATGACTTTGTATATTGTAATAGTCACTAGTAAAGGAAAGAAAGCTCTTGTTGGAGGCTAAATCATCTAATGCAACTCTTGTGCCCTGAATCAAAAAAACTCGTGAAGCTGTAACTAGAAGTAGAATTGTCGATATTTTTGAACGACGAAGCAGTTCCGTGACCGTGAAGAAGATTAATCTAGATCTGTTGAAGAAAGGGGCAAGTTGTTGAAGTTGTTGACGCAAGTGGAAGCAGATCGCTTAGAGTATTCCTGAGCCGCAGGTATATATTTTGTGCGGGCATCGCAACTGATGTGGGGGAAGTAGATCATTGTTGATCTGTGCTGTCCAGCCTATACCGAGAGAGCGAACGACTGGACAACGGCGAGTACAGAGAATCAGCCTTCAAATACTATTATCTAGCGTGGGTCCTCACGAAGTATTCCACTCAACTACTACCAGGTATCTCGTCTTCTAGAAGGACGAGTACCCCAACAAGAAATCAACGGTATACTCGAAATGTAAGTACGAATCAACTAACAATCACAGTTCTGCTAACAATCAACAAATGACTGCCCAAAATAGCTAACAGCAACTAACAACCAACCCCGGCAACCAACAACCTCAAGCATCAAAACCTCCCCCACCATCAAAAGCACATGCACTTGCACACCAAAACACAGTGAGCAAAGCAACCAGGCATCACCGCTATTCCAAACCACCACCTATTACCACCATGCATTTGACACAAATACTCCCCCAACTAAAATGATCTGCAATGCGAATCCTTTGTTCAAGATCATGTCATTCAAAAGATCACCGGAGCCTAAACCAATACGCAATCGTAACGTTTTCGCGTTTGTGGTGGGTATGCTCACGAATTGTGGAGAGAATTTCAAGTTCTGAGACTGCAATTCTCGATTTGATGCACTTTTTTATTTTTTCCGCTGTCGCTAATTTCTTGGTGTTGCCATTTGCCCCAGATTTCAGATCATGATTCTAAGTATAAAAGGTGATCAAAATGCCCTTGTGGCCTTTGCTCATCTCCTTTTCTTTGACCAAAAACGAAGCTGAATTTTAGACAACTATTACGTTAAACACAACTGTTAGAACGCTTATCAACCATAGACTAAAGTATAACTCCAACAAATTCAGACATAGAAGTCACGCGATGAGCCTCATGAACCACTTCCACTTTATCTGGGTGTTTTTCCTTATCAGCACCGCCTACGGTTTACGAATCCCAGATGTACAAGATATAGGTCATTTAAGAGGAGACGTTGATGGCTTTAGACAGAGATGGAGAGAATCCTGGTTGAGCCTGCTTTTCAGTGCCCTGTCTGACACCCAATTGTGGCGCGATGCAGATGATGATGCTTCGATTGCTATTGGTAAAGGTACTCAAGACTTGTTGATAAGCACCAAAAGTGATGATTTCAATTTATGGTTGAGCAACCAAAGCAAGTTTGCTTTCCAAGGCGTGCTCAACAATATCGGTGGTATCAGTGACACCCTTGACACAAAAGAAGTGTCCAAGGGAGTAGTTGTAGCTGCTACTTCAAAGGCACACCCTAACTACTTTTACCAATGGGTCAGAGATGCTGCCTTAACAATCAAAGTTCTTGTTGAACGGGCTGAAGATGCAAATTTGGAAAATGTAGACGATATCAAGCTGGTAATCGAAAGTTACATCGAAAACGCATACCATATTCAAAGATTAGACAATAGGTCAGGAAAATTTAACGATGCAACTAAGTCTGGCTTGGGCGAACCCAAGTTCCTCACCAACAATAAGCCATTTGACGAACACTGGGGTAGACCACAAGGTGATGGTCCTGGTCTTAGAGCCTTAACTATTATCAAATATGTACAGCTTTTGCATCAACACGGTGAAACCATTTCCAATAGTTTCTTGAGATCAACAGAGTTCATCTATAAACAAGTGTTGAAACCAGATTTACAGTTCATTACCAAGAATTGGAAAAAAACCAGTTTTGATTTATGGGAAGAGATCAACTCCTTCCACTTCTTCACCTCAATCACGCAATTGAAAGCAATCAAAGAAGGTTTGAAGCTTTCAAAGATTTATGATGTCAGCCTGGACCCAAACTTCATCAAGGAGTTGGAATCTACCTTTGAGAGCTTGAAGGAATTTATTGAAAGCAACGAATCGGGTTACACAGACCCAAAATATACATATTTGATCGAAACCCCTTCATTGTTAGTTTCTGGCCAGCGTTGCGGTTTAGATATTGCTTCGCTTCTTGGTTCCCTTCATGCGCACGAAGACATTAACTTTACAGATACAGACATTCCATTTGATATCTATGATGGCCATGTGTTAAGTTCGTTGAGTTACATGGTGAGCGATGTCAAAAACAGGTATCCAATCAACCAGGAAGGTAGCGAGGGTGTGGGATTAGGTCGTTACCCTGAAGATATTTACGACGGATACGGTACTTCTGAGGGAAATCCATGGTTCTTGGCCACCGCTTCTGCTGCAGAAGTTATATACAAGTTAATCTATAAGTTGGTTTCTTCAAAACAAGACTTGGCCATTGATGGTGCGAACTTTGCTTTCTACGCGCAGTTCATTGCGCAAGAAACCAATGAAATCGAATATGGTTCCAACGAATTCAATTCCTTGGTTCGTAACTTGCATGATTATGCTGACTCCTTCTTGCAAGTGATAAAGACGCATATAGATGCCGATGGCCACACTTCCGAGCAGTTCAACAAATATAATGGTTACATGCAAGGTGCTCAAAACTTGACCTGGAGTTATGCTTCAACGTGGAGTGCTATCAGATGGAGAGAAAAGTCAGCTACTGTCTTGTCATTTTAATGGAGATAAGATGTGCGGCGAGCTAAATGATCTTGAAGTACGGATTTTAATGATGCCATGAGATAAATGAGATGAGTCGAGATAAGTCAGAGCAACTTACAAGCTTTGATATTATAGAATAATAACTTTATTTAGACGATTATGATTAATAAACAATGACCAAATTCTAAGAATTGAACCACAGATCTCAAGGGATGTTAAGGTTCTACTTATTTATAGCAATACTTCTTCAATAGCAAGCTAAGTATGAACACAGTATACCAAGAACAAAGCACAGTTGACACACTCCAAAATCCGCGTGAATATTCGACTGAAAACCAACATTTATAACGAAGGCTCACAATCCTATGAATGGAGATACGAGTACTTTGAGACATTTTAAGGCGAGTTCACATGATCCGTTTCGTGCATTTTCTTTCAATTGTATACTTTAGATTCATGCCCTTTGGTTATCCATATTGTTGACCGTTTCAAAAATGGATATGTTGGAAAATTGGGAATCATCATCAGTACGATAACATTCAGGCGATCTGTCAAGCAATTCCTTCATTTCTGCGTCTGTAAGGAGATTACATACTTGCAGTAGGTTATCATGGTCTCCATATTGATACGTAAAGCCTGAATTTTCTTCGCCCTTATGGCCACTTACCTTAAATGTAATCTTGGACAATTCAATCAATTCCTTCACGTTTAAATCGTTCTTTTCTTCGACAGTACCCATTAGCTTCTTGAGCTTGTTAAACTTGAATTCACCCATTTGGATAACCAACTTCTCTAAAAACCTCTTTGAACTAGATTTACTGATTAAGATCTCCTCAATTGAATTTTGAATTACGAATCTGTAAATCTTAACACATCTTGTTTGGCCAATTCTATGAACTCTATCAATGGCCTGCAAGTCCATCTGAGGGTTCCAATCATTATCAAAAAGGATAACCGTGTCAGCTGCTGTTAAATTAATACCTAATCCGCCTGATCTTGTCGATAACAAAAACACTTTGATTTCTGAGTTGTTGTTGAAAGCATGGATTTCACTATCTCTAGTTTCAAGGTTAACAGAACCATCCAATCTTGAGATCTGGATGCCAGTATATTTAAACCAATCTTGAAGTAAGTCCAATATCTTTGTGAACTGTGAAAAGATAAGAATTTTATGATTTCCTTCGATCAATTTGACACTCAATTGTTGCAACACCTGTAACTTTGCAGAGTTTTTATACATAATCTGCATGAACATCTCCTCATGAATATTGGTACCACTCTCTTTGTCTACAATGAATGGCTCGTAGTATAAATAAGGAGACCCGCAAATGTTTCTTAATTGCATCATCATGTTCTGCAAATTCAAGTTCTTCACATTCTTTGAAAATTTTGAATAGAGAGAATGTAAAAGGTATTGTTGTCTTTCCCGTTTCTTCATCTTCCCCATTGTGCGTAAAACTTCATCGTAGCTCAATTCTTCTTGCTCACCTGTTTCCTGAGTTTCCAAAGCAAACTCATCATCAGACTCTGCTTCCTTGTACGATCTACTACGTCTCTTTGGTTTGACGAACAAAGATAAGCCAGTTGGGTTTAACAAGAACTTATCTATTATTTTGAAATCGGCTGAAGTCTTGAAATCATCAGAATGATTATAGTTGATGAACTCCTTCAAGTTGAGCCCTACCAAGCTGCTGTACAAATTATTGTTTATGGCATCGAAATATAAGTTCTTCTGCACGTTAGTTAGCGGAATATGGATTAGGTATTCCTTTTTAGGTGGCAAGTTCTTGATGACATCTTTCTTTAATCTTCTTAAGATGAAAGGCTTTAATATAGTATGCAAGTTTTTAATCAAGTTCTCCTGAATATTGAGTTTGATAAGACGCTTAATCTCCGCAGATTCATCGTCTTCCTCCTCCTCGACATTGCCAAAGTTGGTCAACTCATCAAAATTGAACCATTGTTGGAACAACTCTAAATCATGGAAAATATCAGGCAAGATAAAGTTTAGTAACGACCATAACTCGTTTAAATTATTCTGCAATGGTGTACCTGTGATTAATAATCGATTCGAGGTGGGCAATTGTTTCAAGAATTTGATTAATACACATTCTGAATTCTTCAATCTATGACCCTCATCTACAATCAAGTATTTCCAGTTAATCGATCTTAGTTTTTTGAATTCTGTGATTGAAGTTTCGTATGAAGTGATTACAATATTCATTTTCTTATGCGTTATAAGGTTGGACAAGTCCATGCGAGACCGTTCAGATTTGGAACCGCTGAACTTGAAGACGTTCAACCCTGGGGAAAACTTTGTAACTTCATTAACCCAATTCGTCAAAGTGGAGAGAGGAACCACGATGAGAAAGGGACCTGTGATACCTCTTTCGATTAAAAAACTAAGGAACGCAATACATTGGAGAGTCTTTCCTAATCCCATCTCATCTGCCAATATACCATTTAGACCATTTTCATATAGGGTAGTAAGCCATTGCAAACCATCCAATTGATAATCTTTTAGTATACCGCCGGAAACAAGAGAAGGTTGCTTTATGGAAGAAGAGCCTTGTGCGTTTTCAATAGCTTCTTTGGTTGTCTTAGTTGAGTCTGAGATGCTTGTTTTAAGCATGGTTGTAATATCGTGTTTTTGCTTTGCTTTTCCTTTCTTGCCAATTTTTCTTTTCTTTGCAGCTGGTTGTTCCAGTTTAGGATCACCTTGGCCTTCAGGCTCTAGATTAACATCAACTTGGGGTTCTTGTTTAAGCAATGATCGCTGTAGAATATTATCAGCAATAATCAGAGAATATACCTGAGATCTCTGGATCAAAACATTCAACCTGGACAACTTGTGATCTTTCGATAACCTATTGAACTCAGCTTGTTCACGTCTATCAGTTTGGGGGAGATCATTCTTTGAGATGAGTGATTTCAAATCGACCTCGCTTGTTTCGGAGCTGATGTTAGGGCTGATATCAACGCTAGTGGAGGGCGTATGCTTCCGCAGATGAGCTACTGGAGAAGCAGATACCGAAGAGTGCGATGCCCTTGAATCGGAAGAAGGGCTTTTCATCGTATTAGGTGATTTGGGACGTGACTAGATAAAGAGCACATGCTACAAGACGCGTTTTGAAAGTGATTTCAAAATGTTTGTGAGAACAGATTGAAAAATTGAGTTGGTACAGGGAGCGCACGACGAAGCAAGAAGGCAAGGAGAACGATGAGAAGAATGATGCTTGGGTTGAAAACAGGGGGAGTCCACGGTAGTTATACTTTTGTATACCTTTATATGTTTTTAGGTGGATTTATGTTGTTTTGGTTGTTATAGAGTGGCTGTGTCGGTGTTGCATTGAATTAGGCTGCAAAATATGAGAAGTCAAGGATAGAGGGACGAGAAAAGGGAAGACTTATGGCAATTTGGTGGGTATAGTGGGTATAGTGGGCTTGTGTTGGCACTCAGGGGAATGTGCTGTTGTAGGATATGTTTTTCATCAGTTGTAGTTCATGCACTGACTAGGTGCTAGCAATCAGTGGTGCTAGGTGCAAGTACCACGGCTTTCACATTGGCACTGGCAACCACGAAACGAACTATTGTACCTATATCACCAACGGCCCCACATCACCCCCATGACCTCCCCTAATACCAAACAGTCGCTTGGCCTTTATTATCATACACAATCGTCTTGTTTTTGTTAGTCCTCATGCAGTGCTTAATTTTGTAATCCCAACGACTGCGATGAGGTCAATGATTGGCAGTATACGCAATAGTACTCGCATACACCTCAAGGTGCGTACATACAAGAGAATTCTCGTTTCTCCGGATTACTCGGTTGATTGTTGTTTACGCAAGCCAGGATTCATTCATGTTTTGGGTGTGTTCACTGTTAGCTAAGTCACCATGCCCTTATCCATCTGTTAGCCATCTGTTTAGTATATTCACTGTTAAGTACCTTTCTAATACCCTCTAACACTGAAAAATGACACCGAGGACTAAAATAGACACCGAGGACTGATGTATACACCGAACCTTGGCAGAACGAACCACCAACTGCTAGTCTCCAGGCTCAACGACACTCTATGATGCGAACCAACAATCACCTCACCTTCACACAATTCTTCGCTTTATTATAACCCATTCTAGACCACCATGCCTAACCACCATGCCCAACACTTTAAACTCACCCTCTCGTCCCAACACCCACCCCTAACCGTGTCCTCATTGACCAGTTTTTCTCGGAAGTATGAACTCCACCGTTGACTCTCATCCTCTGCGTGGTGATTCAACACCCTCACTTAGTGCCACAAAGTGCGGACCTAAATAATAGGCCCCAACATGCTTCCCACAATTGCCAGTTTTAAGACAGTGCTCGTGGGCACAAGCATAAGAGAATAGGATACAAAAGGTAGAGCCGTTGATATAGTACGAGAAGTGTATCGGTTATAACAAACGTTGTCTAATTGGCATAAAGGATGAAGACAAGCCACAAGATCCCAGCTTGCGGTGTCTTAAGCCTGATAGCGCTGCAATTTCAGTGAAGAATTAGCGTGAAGAATTACCATGCTACACATTTATTAACTATTAACAATCAAGTAACAATTATCTATTGACAATTATCTATTGACAATTATCTATTGACAATTATCTATTAACAATCAAGAATTAACAATTATGTGTTAACAAATATGTATTAACAATTATGTACTAACAAATATGTATTAACAACTATGTATTAACAAATATGTATTAACAACTATCTATTAATTATCTGTTAATAATATAGTATTAACAATCTGCACGAAACACCACACTACATCCCCTTGTAAAACACCCTTCCGGCAATAATCCCACTATCTTGTGCTCAAGCATTCCCGTGCTGGCCGTCCTGCCAATATTCCCGGCGCACATGTTTCAAATCACCTCCTCGACCTCCTTTTAATCATCCTATTCCTATCACCGTCTCTTCCGTCTCTTCGCCTCTTCTACCAAATTGTTGGGAGTGTGTGTGCTTGACGTCACCACCTCCAAAGCGAATCATCACCACAATAATTGCCTTTGATGAGCAATTACGCACGTGACTACGTCGTTCGATCCGAACTTCAACGTTAACCATGCACGAAGTGGTTCTGCATCTACAAATCAACCCATGCGGGTCCAGTGATGTCAATCAATATCAATTTTTTTATCAGGGTGAATCAGCATGTTGAACCTTTTATGGGATGACATGGAGATTGTATTAAAGGACAGGGATTCGGACTGGTTTTACTTTTACTTTTATATTTCCTGTTGTCATTAACATCAAAGTTGTTACTAGCTTTCTTATCCCTTTGGATTCACATTAAAAACTCGTTGTCCAGCAGCACAGCATATCCTACGTCCATTTGCCAGAGGAATATTCACCACATTTAGCCAAGTTTGTTGAACAGTTTGTTGAACAGTTTGTTGACATTATCACGTCGATTCTACCAGAAGACTAGGTTCCACCACTACACGTCCCTTGTTATTACACATTGCCCAGGCTGTTATAACATAGTCTTCGATAAAGCACTTGTCTTTATCTTTATCTACCCCTCCAGTTAAAGTGTTTTCACTCAACTTATCTTTCAAAGTAAAACCAGTCCTACTAAGAAGAAGTCCCCTCCTAATTAATATCCAATCCCACAAAAATATCAATATGTCCTGTTCACATCTTAATAAAAATTCGTCGAAGTCCCCTTCGACCTCGTCAAACCTCCCATTCACATTATCCAAAGAGTCTACCAAGGCCGATTACTTCCAAAATAACAAGTTTTTCGTCGACTCCATCAAAAACAACTATTCAGACCAGGTGTTTGAACTGAACGGTAAAGGTCAGGCACCTCATACTTTGTGGATCGGCTGTGCTGATTCAAGAGCAGGGGAAGGCTGTCTTGCTACCTTACCAGGTGAAGTATTCGTGCATAGAAACATTGCCAACATCGTCAATGCCAATGATTTGTCTTCCCAGGGGTTGATTCAATTCGCAATTGATGTACTCAAAGTCAAGAAAGTCATAGTGTGCGGTCACACCGATTGTGGTGGGGTTTGGGCCTCACTTTCGCTGAAGAAAATTGGTGGTGTATTAGACTTGTGGCTCAATCCTGTAAGACAAGTACGTGCAGCCAACATGAAGTTGTTGAATGAATTTAATGCAGATCCACCAGCCAAGGCCAGAAAATTGGCCGAATTAAACGTTGTCAGTTCGGTAATGGCGTTGAAGAGACACCCTAGTGCCACTGTAGCAATCAAGAATGGAGATATCGAAGTATGGGGCATGATGTACGACGTCAGAACAGGCCATATATACGAGGTTGAGATTCCTGATGATGAGCACGAGGATCTTTTCCACATTTCAGACGAACTGTCCGAAGAAGAACTGAACGGGCACTAAATGTGTATATAGAGAATAATAATACTATTATGATAGAATGGACGTAGGGTGAGTAGATAGAGAGGAGTGGGTGAGTACTTTAGAAGGCAGCACATTAGATTTCCAAGTAACTAGAGAGAGCAGATACCAATGAGACACTATACTAAGCACTCAACACTAGCCAAGATTGTCTTATCCAATCCACAATACTGTAAGCATCTAATTAACATTTGAAATTGCATCCACAAAGAGACAGTAATTCACCTCCACGACTTCAAAGAAGTACGGATAAACTATTTTGTATGACAGAAGTTACGGAGGGTGCCAATAGTTGCACACTCGTCTCTTAGTACGGATTCAGACATTTCAGTATCAACAGTTACTGCATGCGGATTTCTCTTATCAGTGCTTCCCCTCTGCTATAGTATCTTGCAAGGTTGACGGAAAGACCAACAAGACTATAGTGCCATTTCTAACTTTGTTATGTATGTTGCTTGGTACTTCCACTAGTTGCCGTCTTAAGCTAGGTCCATGACTTAGATCAAAGGACCTAATACCGCCGCTCTTACTCTCCTTCTCTGTCTTGGTCCATTCCTCTCTCACGCATCCACATCAATTGGTAGGGCCAAAAAAATGGTCCCTAGCAGGATCGAACTGCTGATCTCGGCGTTATTAGCACCGCGCCTTAACCAACTGGGCCAAGGGACCTTATTTGTGTTAGAAGAAGTACCAGTCGTAACAAAACTTCAGAGTTCTTGTGAATCATCAAGACTAGTCATTTGCATTCCTTTAGTCACACATTCGACTTGAAGCATCATACTGGCACTACTTCACTTGCTACACGAAGACCTCTTCTACAATTGCATCTTGAAATTACCTGTTTTATTGATCCGTAGGTCTCCCTTTATATACTCTATAATACCAGCATGGTTGTCATCGCCTAGGTCCAGTTCAAATCAGCAATTCCCCCTGGAATAGTGAAATTCTCCAAAAGCTCAAACACTTCATCAACTGTAGTGGCCACAAGTAAGATCTCTCCGTTCTTCTCTGAAATGAAACCATCTTTGATGGCTTCACCAATGAACTTCAAGAAGTTGTCATAGAACCCGTCGATGTTCAATACAATAATAGGCTTCTTTTGAATGTTGAGCTGGAACCAGGTGGTAACTTCCATCAACTCTTCCAATGTACCATATCCACCAGGAAGGGCGACGAAGGCATCTGATTCTAAACTCATCATTTGTTTTCTAGTGTGCATATCGTCAACCAAAGTGGTTTTACCGTACTTAGTCGAGTCTGGAACTTCACTCAGTCTTTCCTTCATGATAAGAGCCTTTGGGATGATACCATGGACGTATCCACCGTTCTCAACACATGATTGAGCAATGGAGCCCATCAATCCAGTAGATCCACCGCCATATACCAATCCCCATTGTTTGGTGGCAATAGCAGCTCCTAATTCGTTGGCAACTTCGTTGAATACCTTCTTGTTTCCATTGGATGAACCGCAGAACACACACACTTTCTTGATTGATTCAGATGTCATTTTAATTGCTTGATTTTGCTTGGTTGCTTTGCTTGGTTGCTTTTACTATTGCTGATTACTCTTGTATTCGCTAAGGTTGTATCTTTCAAATTAAGTGGCGGATACTACTGATATAAATACTACTTGCTGGCTATAATTTATTGGTGATTTGGATTGCCACATGCTTGGGACTCTACGATTAATGCTGCGGGGCCCGACGGGGCATCCGGATTACTGCCCAAAGTGAAAAATTATTGACAGGTTTACATGTCGGACCGTTTTTGCAGCCACTAGGGCACGAGCGATGTTATGAGATGGGCGTACAGTGGGCCGCGGAGGATAGGTGTGATAAGAGGTGTGCCAATGGAAGGTAATTGTGGGTAGACTAAGGGATCGGTGTGTGTACGGAGAGTTGACGGAGAAGTATGGAAGTCTAAGGGGACAGTTGTAGCACAGACCATGAAAAAGTACACTATGAATGCTATGACACATTTTCATAGTTGAGTCACGACAGAGAAGTCACAGATGCATTGCCTTGGTGCATTCTGGCAAATCAGCGTGCAAATTTGTATCATAGGCCATTTTTGGGTGCACATCGTATTGTGGAGGTATTGTTGGTGGACGTAGTATTGGTGGTGCACGTAGTATTGGTGGTGGACGTAGTATTGGTGGTGCACGTAGTATTGGTGGTGGGCGTACCATTGATAGTGGATGAGACTCCAAGACTGAAAACCTAACCCCTCATCTCATCAAGTTTACACCACTAAAACGCAACAACGTCTTCTAATGCTACTAATCTATTCTAATTCTAACGTTCTTCTTCCTCTAACCATAATAGGAATCCAAGTTACATTTCTTTCACTATCTTCGTACTAGAGAAGGTATTTAGATCAAACCATGGCTCTGAGATAAGACACCATCAATGAACTTCACCACATCAATTAATTCATCGTTGTCAGCAGAATGAGCAACACCCTTGTATGTCTTGAAAGTATAGTTTTTGAAGCCCA
>JAJMSH010000116.1:0-12091 GCA_030558315.1 Kodamaea suecica
CCTCCTCAATCTCTGCGGTGCAGTTATTGTCACTGGAGTCTGCAAATGATACTGCCATTGGGGTTTCAACCACTATTGGAGGTAAATCCTTGCTATGACACCAGCTAATGGTTGTACCAAATAGAATAATATATCCATGCAGTTATATTGAAAAGGGGAAGCGCGTTATCTTTATTTTAACACACGTGTATTGTTCGTAATCTCATTGTAGCCACTCGTGTCTGAAAGGTCTTGATATTGCGTAACCAATCATTGGTCTTTTTTTTTATTTGCAAACGGTTTCGTACGATATTTCTATTCAGTGGTCTTGATGTCTTGCTCATGATGCCTTCATTCAACTGGGGCCGTTCCAAAGCCAATGGGGATGTATTTCTAGTGTAATTGTATTTTTGGTAGTTGTGCTGTTGCTGGTGTTCTGGAAGTAATATCAAGCAGATGCCAAAGCAAACCCCGAACAGTATCGTTTCTATCTTGATCTCTGAACCACCTCATTACCACCTCCAAACACTATCACTGTCGATTTCATGCCTAATACCCCTCTGCATTAAGACCATCCATTTCTTACCATCCCTATTATCCCATAGTATTCGTATATCCATTCACTATTGGTAGAAGTCGATCTTACATTCGCAGCCTTATCTCAAATGCAACATTCTCCTAAAAAATATTTCAATTTTGAGTTACTACAGCTCCATCTGTACACGGTCATCATGAATGGCCCTGGTATCAGAGACTGAAGGATCAATTTAATGGAAGACTAATGGTGCTGGTGTTGGTTAGAGCTTTTATCAATCGTCGCCACTTTGGGTATTTACGTCCAGCTAATGCTCAGAGATAGAGCAATTTGTGGGATCAAGAGGTGTAGGGTCTCCCAATGACATCACTTCAATCATCGTCATAGCATGGATTATAACCATTTGGATTGTTTAAGCATAAAAGTCCGGGAATTCGGACATTGTAATCGATGATTAGATTTCAGGCACCTAATGAGCTCTGCAGCTGCTCCAGATTTCCTTATCTACTTCTTATCGTTGGCAAAGACAAGATAAGTTGGCTCTTCTGGGGTTTGGAACGAGAGGCTTGTGTGTTGTGTGAAATAGTGTGTGGGGTGGTTGGTAGCGAGTCTCCCAGCACCTTGTGGTCTTCATTTACATAATTATTCGGGTGGTACCCTATCACTAGTGAAGAAGTACAAAATAAACACTTTATTACGCTATTTCTACTCAGGTATGGAGTGATTGAAGTTTGTACTGACATCTGGATGAAGGTTTGGCATTTTTCTGGTGCATGTGGGTGTACTCCAAGGGTTTCAAGTTGCATTTAGGCTGGATATCCAGCTTTAAACGAGTTCTTGCAGCCATTTTTTAGTGTGAATCAAGGAACTTTCAATAGCAGAAAGGCATCAGGAGGGCAGAGTGGTCAAGAAGGTGGTCAAGGAGGTGAAGTTTTATGAGCTCGTTGACACGCGTGCTCCATTATTCGTTTCAACTATTGCTGAATGTATTGAGCACTACCAACTTGTAATCTCTAGGTAAAAATTGGTGTTAGCCTCACCACTAGAAGTAAGATCATCCGATATAATAATGCATTCAATGAAATCCCTTAAGCAAAACAATATTAACGCAAACTCTTTCATTTCATAAAGAACCTCATTTCAACAATAAAATGAACTTTTCATGGACCTCATACAGCTATCGAACCAACTTAAAGAACGTTACCATCTTCAGCCAAGTCTATCACTGCATATAATATAGTCAAAATGCTTATTCACAAATACCCATATCAAGCTCACAGAGCCTTCAACCCCAGAACACACCACAACGAACGGTGACCCAAATATCAATATAGACATCATAAACGATCTTGTTCCCACAGCCTTACTTCAAATTCTCTTGTCGCCATTTCTGCCACCCCTTCCACCCCCTCTTCCTCCACCACCACTATCAACAGGCCCATCTCATGTCTCGCAGGTTTATGAGCTCATCGAAATTTAAATCTTGAAATGCAAAAAAAATTTCAAGCACTACACTTACTAACAACAGAATGTCGAAGAGATCTGCTGATGAAGACTTGGTGAATGAGACAACCGGTGCCGTCAAGCATGGGAAGGACTCTTTGCCACCAACCACTCAAGCAAAAGAGGAGGGTGCAGACATCGAAATGGGAGAGTTTGAAGATCCATATGGTGATGACTTTGAAAGTGATGGAGAGATTATCCAACTTGATGACGATGAAGACGAAGAGGAATTGGATGAAGAATCAGCTGCAAGAAAGATCGAGGAATTGGAACAAGAAGATCAACAGCAAGCGCAAGAACCTACCATATACTTGCCTCACAAGTCAAAGCCTTTGGGGCCAGACGAAACAATGGAAGCTGATCCTTCTGTGTATGAAATGTTACATAATGTTAACATGCCATGGCCATGTTTAACCGTGGACATATTACCTGATAATTTGGGAAATGAAAGAAGAACGTATCCCGCTTCTGTTTATCTTACGACTGCTACTCAAGCATCTCGTGCAAAGGACAATGAATTGATTACAATGAAATTGTCATCGCTTTCTAAAACATTGGTTAAAGATGAAGATGATGCTGATGAAGAACTGGATGATGATGATGACGATTCCGACCCAATCATGTACAGTGAGACAATTCCATTAAAGCACACCACCAATAGAATTAGAGTGTCCCCACACTCTCAGGATACAGGAGAATACTTAACTGCTACTATGAGCGAAAGTGGCGAAGTTCTCATTTACGATTTGGCAGCACAATTCCAGGCGTTCGATACTCCTGGTTACATGATTCCAAAATCTTCTAAAAGGCCATTGCATGTTGTCAGAACCCATGGAAATGTTGAAGGGTATGGTTTGGATTGGTCCCCATTGATAAACACCGGCGCCTTATTGTCTGGTGATTTAACAGGTAGAGTTCACTTAACGACAAGAACCACTTCAAACTGGACAACAGACAAGACCCCATACTATGCTTCAGATGCTTCAATTGAAGATATCCAATGGTCAACAGGTGAAAACACTGTTTTTGCAACCGCAGGTACCGATGGATATGTCAGAGTTTGGGACACCAGATCAAAGAAACACAAGCCTGCAATTTCAGTCGTTGCATCGAAGTCCGATGTAAACGTTATTTCATGGTGTGGCAAGATCAACCACTTATTAGCATCTGGTCACGACGACGGTTCGTGGAGTGTATGGGATTTACGTAATTTCAGTGGCTCAACCACCCCTACCCCCGTTGCTCATTACGACTTCCATAAGTCCCCAATTACCTCGATCTCATTCAACCCATTGGATGAATCGATTATTGCAGTCTCCTCTGAAGATAACACCGTAACATTATGGGATTTAGCTGTTGAAGCAGATGACGAAGAAATCACAGAGCAGCGTAAGGAATTACAGGAATTACATGACATTCCTCCTCAGTTGTTATTTGTACACTGGCAAAGAGACGTAAAGGATGTTAGATGGCATAAACAAATTCCAGGTTGTTTGATCTCTACTGGTGGTGAAGGATTGAACATCTGGAAGACCATTTCCGTTTGAGTGAGAAATCAAAAATGAAAGAAGATAGACTGTATATTATTAAAAGAGGTTCGAAATCTACACCATTATAGTAGTTTGTAAGGTTTGTTTATTCGTAATTCGTATCCAAAAAGATGTTTCACGGGCAGAAGCAAGATTTATGCGTACAGAACCTCGAGGACGGCTAGATGTAATTAAACGTTGTCTTCAGGCAAGCCGAGTCTTCTAATACTGCTTGTCAAACTCAAGTCGCATCTCATGCGTTCTCACTTCCATTTCTAAATCACCTAGAGTATCTTGAGATTGAATCCAGAATTTGTTCTCCCGTAGTATGAGATCAACATATCTCTCAAACACAATCATGCTTTTAAGTAGAACATGGTAATGCTTCTTGGACAAGTACCGTAATTGCTCTTGCTTCTGTAATATCTTCGTCTTATCTTCATTGAAGTTATGAACTTTGTCCTGGCTTTGCAGAATATAGTTCACAGCCTTCAAGTCCACTGCCGAAAGGTCTGCAGTGTGTAGGAGAGCCTGCTTAATCAGTGCTTGTTTAAGTTTCAACAACTGCCGTTTGGCAGAAATATCTATATCGGATACAATAGCATTATTATTTTCTTCAACAGTTGCACTAACAGTGGGTTCCACTTCTTCCAGTTCCACTTTCAATTCTGATAGCACACGATTTAACATGACAAGTTCTACATGGGCAGAGTATATCTCACCCAATTGTTTTTGTAATTGATTCAATTGCTCTAGTATTGGCACATTTGACTTCCCGGGGCTCTTTAAAGCAATCTCTAGTTCTGCAACCCTCTTGGAGAGCTCCTTAAACGTAGCCACATCCATCAATTGTCAAGCAAGTGAAGTGGAGTTTATTTGGATCAAGGATGTCGTTTTGAATTTCGTTCTCAATGTCGCATAATTAATGACATTTGGCACAGCTAAAACGCCTACAGCCACCGTAGAGGCCTTAGAAACAGCACTTCGTTTTGGTTGCAGTGCAGAAGGTGTATATTTTAGGGTCAACTTGACTGGGTTATAATACGATCTCTAACTCTTTCTTCTTGACTATGACTTTGCATTTAATAAACCAAACAATTGATAATCTCATTTGTTTATCCTGCATGTATTATAGTTGATTCTTACAAAACTACTCTTGTATCACAGGCAAATCTGCAGCGTACTAAACTTTAAACTCCTCTTCACGGCCAAAAGATGAGTGATAGTGACAGCGACGACGATGAGTTCGTGGGTCCATCCATTGTACCAGTCGAAGCTGAGGTGCGGATTGAGCCTCACCCTCTTCCAGTGAAGAAGCGGAAGTTGGAGATCTCTTCGGAGTATACCAGCTTGAATCCGCTTTACCAAAATGCCTACCAGAATGAATCAGAAGTCACGGTTATAACTACCACACCAGACCATACAATAGTGATAACTGGGCATTCAAATGGTGCAATAAAGTTCTGGAGACTTAAGGCTGCAGAAATTACTAATACTCATGAACAGGTGGAGGTGCCAGCTCAACTTGAATGTGTCAAGCAGTATAATGCACATGGTACTGCAGTATCACAATTACTTGTCAACCATAGAGGTCTGACATTGTGTAGCATGGCTCAGAATGATCAGGTACTTAAGTTATTTGACTTGAAAGCATTAGACATGGTCCAAGTCTTGAAGCTACCTTTCGTTCCCAGCACCACAACTCTTGTTAGTAATACTTGGTTTCTTGTTGACAATGAAGATAGATTATTGATTGGCGAACATGGTACGAATAAATTATATGAGGTGGTGCCTGAAAACGATGAAATTAAAAGTATTCCTTCAATTCACAAGTCTCCTTTACAAAGTGCAATCTTTAATTATAAGTTTGAATGCTTTATTACATCTGATCAACGAGGCATGATGGAATATTGGAGTCTATCCAACAAACCTTTGCCGCTGCAATTCAAGTACAAATCAGAAACGGATTTGTTCACAATAGCTAAACACAAGTCGAAGATCGAATTTGCCTTATTCTCTCCAGATGAAGAATCGTACGCTGTTATTACAAAGCCAGACAAGCATATTAGAATATTTAACTTCAAAACTGGGAAAATAACTAAGGTGTTGGCAAACCGTTCTGAAGGAACTCTAAAGTTTGACAACAATATGTTGATATACTCTACGCCGATTGGAATAGAGGTCCTTGACCTAGAGTCGGATACTGTTGTGAAGCTTCTCGGTGAAGAAGACGAGAAGCATGGTCTCCAATTTAATCAAATCGTCATCATGAACAAACTTGATTTGAGTAACGTAGATCATCACAAGATATCATCAAGTAACACAATTGTGCGTGAACTGCTCACTAGAAAGCTACTTGTTGTTGCTAACTCCATTAATAGCCCGCAATTGTTTATCTTTGGAAAATCCAAATTAGAAGATAGAGATATTGATTTAACAATAAAGAAGAGAAAATCCAAACAGACCCTTTTTACCACGGCAACGCTACATACTACATTAGGTGATATAACTTTCAAGCTCTTCGGAAACTTGGTGCCCAAGACAGTGGAGAACTTTACCAAACTATGTGGTTCAAATTACTTTAACAATATCATCTTTCACCGAGTAATTAAAGGTTTTATGATCCAAACAGGTGATCCCAATGGTGATGGTACAGGAGGAGACCTGTATTGGGGTGGTCATTTCAATGACGAATTCAGTAGACTTCTTACTCATTCTAAGCCCTTCATGGTAAGTATGGCGAATGCTGGTCCTAATACTAACGGCTCACAGTTCTTTATCACCACGGGAGTAGCAAATCACCTAGATAATAAGCATTCAGTCTTTGGTGAGGTAGTCAAAGGGTTCGATACTGTCAGGCAGATCGAAGCAAGAGACACTGACGAGAACGACGTTCCTCTTGAGCATGTGGTTATTCTTTCAACGTCACTAGGTTGATCTAGTCCACCTAGGTTACAAAACTAGTTTTCACATATCATAATATTGTACACATCGACATTATAAAAGTTCTAATATGAGGGTTCCTATAGCCTAACAAATTTATTAGCAAGATTCTAGCTTGTTACAGAGAAACTTCCTTGTGAAGAGATTATGTAGAGAGATTATATTGCCTCATTAAATGACGAAATCTCGTTTCCATTTATACTCCCCTTCATTGATCTGCAATTGTTTTCTTTCTGTCTTCTCAATTCTAGCAGTGGTCTATTCCTCTTCGCTACTACTTCCGTCATCACCTACTAAGTCACGCAAACTGGTTGGTTTTTGATCCTTATTCTGGTCCAAGTTAAACTTATACGAGCTTTGCAGGGTGCTTGGAGTTCCTTCATCAACATTTATCGTGATCCCTAGTCCAGAATATCCGTAGTCATCAGCATCACTCTCTTCGGAGTCAAACAGGAAACCAAAAGGCACAGCTGGGTTTTCTTTTTCCGGATCTGGAGTGGCTCTAGTTGACTCTGCAGAATCGTCTTCCTCCAAAACTTCTTGTAACTGATCTTCCAAGTCTTTAAAGTCGTCATCCATATCGATAGAATCGTCAACCTGTTGCACAATCGGTTTCGGTTTTGCCCGTGGCTTCTTTGGCTTCTCCACAATTATTTGCGGAACCACCTGACTCGAAGGCTGTCTCTTTTGAGCGTTTGTTTCTGCTTTTCGATTTGATTCTTCGTCTACAACAATAATCGGGAATTGAGCCTGTTTATCATTATCAAAATCATAATCGTTCAAATCATCAAAATCGGATTCCGAGATGATTGCTTCCTCTGGTCTATCCAAAATTGTCAGTGTATTGCTTTCTGAAAGTATTGGGGCTCTCTTTGAAGATACGTTTGGTCTTGTATTCTTTTGAGGTTGTGGTGGAGGAGTAACTGTTGGCTTCGGTGTCGTGTTCTTCTTGGAACCAACTTCACCGTCTATACGTTCTTGTCTCTTCAACTCGTTATCATGCTCTTTCTCCCATTGCAACATCTTTGTTTGCAACTTCGTAACGTTTCTAGACTTACTAAATCGAATAGTGGAATTCAACCGCTTCAACTTAATGGTGTTGGCGTTATTAGGGACATATGTCAAGTAGTATGATTCATTGGATATGTTTGAGTTTCCACGATGTCGCTGTGGGATCCCTTCAAATATTATAGGTTTATTGTCATTAGATCTCGCTTGTAATATACATTCTTGTTCTCTCTGGTACAATCTGAGTGGCTTGGATTGGTCCATCAGATCTGGGATAAACCCGTACCTCATAGCAACATTCTCATGGTCATTTTGAGGTGAAATGGCAGTAAGATCCAAGAGCTGAGAAAGGTCAATGTCATATTCTCCGTCCGGTAGTGACATGAACTTAAAAGTTAGTTGTGTAATATATGATTGTTGAGTGTCTCGTATCCGTTTCTGTTATAGCTTCTGTTAAGCACCCTTCAATGACTTGAAGCTTTCGTTTGCAATTTCTAATTCCTATGATCTTGAATCCCTTCAATTTTACTCTTGCGTTATTGCTTCCTTCTACTCTATATTGCAACTACTAACGTCTATTACCAACACTTCCACTATTAAATTCATTTTTAATTACTGATCGTGAGTCGGTGAGGGGATACTTGGTATCAAAAACGACATTCTAGCGCGACATTATTCCTGTATCAGGCGATTTCGATCTGTTCGTATAACTTATGCTGATACCATTAGTGCTTACGTTGACATCACTGGTGTACTGGTATGAACTGGTAAAGGCAACTGAACCATACTCCCATTCAAAGCGAAAATGGAACGAAGAAAAAGTCCTGATGAAGTTGGCCTCTTGCATCCCAAAGTGCTTTTGCTATCTGCTGGTGCAACAACCCTGTGCTTCTTGCTGTATCGATTCTATAAAAGGTATGTCCAAAGAGTTGCTACCTATATGGACTTAGGTCCTCATCTCAACCAAAAATTGCGTGGTCGCGTTACAAGAGTCGGTGACGGTGATAACTTTAGGTTTTATCATACCCCTGGTGGAGTATTTTTTGGTTGGGGTTGGCTCAGAGTCATACCAACAACCCCGAAAGAGCTTAAAGACCAGACTCTACTGATAAGGTTGTGCGGGATGGATGCTCCTGAAAGGGCTCACTTTGGAAAACCAGCCCAACCATTCTCTGAGGATTCCCTTTTATGGTTGAGAAAGTACTTGCTATTGCGCAATGTCACTATTACTCCATATTCAATTGATCAATATAAACGTGTGGTTGCTAGAGCCCAAGTCTGGAAATGGACTGGAAGAAAGGATGTGAGTGCTGAGATGCTACGGAATGGATTGGCTGTTGTTTATGAAGGAGGAGGAGCTGAGTTTGGTGAGAATGAGTCAAAATATAGAAAACTAGAAGCTAAAGCTAAGAAACTGCATTTGGGTCTTTGGTCTCTTGGGAAAGACTTGGTAACACCAGGAGATTATAAAAAGATCCATCATAACGGGGAGTAGAATGTTATGCAGATATCAAGATACACATTAGCTGGCATATTTGTTCATTCGTGATGCATAGAGTGATATTCAGCAGAAATAAAGCTGACTGGTACTCACAGCATTTTGAAGATGCCTAACCTTAAATACGAATACGAATTTTATACGGTTTCGATAAATATTAGGAATCTAAAGAACTAATGTAAAAGTTCACCAACCCTCTTCGATAACTCCTCGGTATCTGTTCTCGTTGCAGCCTCAGCATAAACTCTAACTGCATCTTCGGTACCAGATGCTCTTACAAATGATCTTCCCTTAGCATACTTTGACACGATCTCATCAATCTTGTCTTGCAATCCAAGTGGTTCAACCAAGGTTCTTTCAGCATTTGTAGTCTTGAAAATTGTTCTATCGGGCACAATAACTTTGCTTAACTTGTTTGGTAAATCCTGGTACAGTTCGTCCCATGCTTGCGGCGACAAATTCAAGTAATGGACTATGACCAATACCGCTAATAAATCGGCAATAGCATCACCAACTGTTTGATTAATCAATCTGGTAAAACTTTGCAAAATTAGAATCGCTTCCTTCTCTTCATTCGAATTAGCTGTATACTCAAATATCTGCTTTTCTGCGTCTCTTGAAAAGATAACAGTACCATGACCATTAGCCTCAAAATAAACACCAATATCGAAGTTCTCGGCTTCGTGGTGTAAATGCTTTACACCTGTTGGTGTGCACCTAACTGGGATTTTCAATACATTTTCTATGTAATCGGTAGAAGAACCATTTGCGTAAGCTGTTTGAACAACACCAATGTTCAACTTCAACAGTAAATGCTTGAACAACTTCTGGAAGAATAAAGCCATTAAGGTTGCCAATTTGTCACCATCTAATAATCTAAACTCAGATTCAGATTGGTAGTAACAGATTAGCCTATCAGCATCACCATCAAATGAGGCATACAACTTATGCTTTTGAGGGCTTGAAACGCTATTTGGTAACTTTTGGTTAGTCTTAACATAATCAGCACCGCAATCGAAATTGAGCTTTTCCGGAATATCATAGTCACCGTTAACAAATGTGTATGATATTTCATTGAATAAGTATTCATCCAACAAATCTTTTACCTTAGGGGCACCAATTCCGTTTGCGGCATCGATGGTGATCTCGATCTTCTCAGATGAGCTGGAAATAGAATAAATTTCCTTGAAAGCCTTAGCCATTTTATTATAGTAACCTACTTCGTTAGCTTCGCCAAAGCTTGGTTCGTTTAAAGTCCTGGTAATATAATGCAATTGAGGAGTGGTGAATAGCCCGTAGTCGGTATAAGCTGAATTAGGAATTGAATGGAACCCATCTATGGTAGCTTCAGATAAGCGAGGACTCGATTCGCGCGAGTCTCTTGCAATTACCACAGTGGCCTTTGTAGAGAGGTCAATTTTCAATTCAGTACAGAGCTTCTCAACATTTTTGAGTAATTGATCGTGATTAGAGTTGGCTAAAATAGTTGCATATTCTTCCCATTTAGATTCCAACATCAGTCCCATTGGATCAACAACCTTCACCCCATTATCCTCAGGAGGGTTGTGTGAAGCTGTGATCATTACACCGACTGTTTGGCCCTGTAAATACTTGGATCTAAGAGCAGCAAGAATCCCAACAGTGTAGTTGACGTAGTCTAATAATTCGGCGTTCATACGGAACCCGGCAGTTCCATAAGTAAATTTGATGCCATCTGGTTTCGGGTGTTTTTCCAATTGCTGGGCTAAAGTTGATTCAAGGGACAGAGGCATTTGCAGTGGTATACTTCGTTTGACGGAGTGTAGTGGTGTTCACCTGTTGATCCAATTCCACTTTAGGTCAATGTCGCAAACAAAAATAGAACATGGGGAACATGCAGGTCTGCAAATTTAGAATGGCATAGTTTGCTTACTGTTGTGGTATGACCTCTACATAGAAGTCGATCACTGGCCTATTGGTAAGTTATTATGAGGTTTCAACATTTTAAGAGATTTTGAAGTCGGAAGCTATGATGTTTATTGAATTTAGTTCCTTAGAGTTTGCTTGGTGCATTGACTAAAGGAGCTGAATATGGCAGCTAAAGCTATTCCAGAGATGGTAAAACCCAAAGAGATGTCACAACCCAAAGAAATTCTTATAATAAGGCATTTCTACAAGTTCAAAGCTCAGCTTCATGCCTAATGGTTTTAAGTTTGAACACTTAGTATTACTTCTTGATGGCTGCAAATTATAATATCTCTACCCACCAAGCACTAAAAGAAAATAGAAAATAATGATTTTCTTGGATCCTAGCAATTTTGTGCTTCTCAGAACAGGCTGCTAGTGCTTCACTAATAATACAACCCAACAATATTACTTAGCTGGGTAGCATGATAAAGCTGCGTTGCATAGTAAAGTATTTTACAATTTAACGATTTTATAGTTTAACCTTTTAACAAATATAATAATATAGCAACATGAGCAGTTCCTTTTTGGCCTGTCCCATCGTAAACTTGATTTAGAAACATTCTTAACTCGTTAAAGGCCCAGCAAGATAATTCAGCAGTACAACACATATACGTCCCTTGAATTGCCTTACTCCTTTGCTACGCCGGTACCTGATCATGTAAGGCAATCTTTAACTAATACCTTTTGGAACCACTAAACGTATTTCATCATTCCTAATATATCCACAAATGTAATTTAGTTGTAGTACTTTTGAACCTGTCCCTTGAATCAAAGTACTACTACAGTCAACATTTAGTTTCCAATAAAAGAGGAGCGAAATTCCACTCAGTAAGCTTCAATCCCACCTAGCCATTGGTTCTATGGAGAATGTAAGTTCCTTGAGTGGTCCCGTCCCTTGAACCAGCTCTAAGAAGTACAAACGCACAAAAAAGGCCAATGATAATGCTTCACCCACGTAGTAGAGTATGCGATATTTCCTAATGGTCCCCGTCCTCTGAATCAACTAGTAGTATCCAACATTCTCAGCCTTACCAACTAGCTTAATGTCATTTCAGGGATATTAGCGTGCTCTTTCTTGAAGAATCATCCTTCCGTATTTCTACTTCAACCAACGTAGTCGAAAAGTAATGTTGAAGAGAGATCCCGTCC